>CAMZMU010000093.1:42657261-43040559 GCA_947311845.1 Poa pratensis | reverse complement strand
CGATACAGAAACAGTTTTGGGTTCCTGCATAACCGGGCCCAAGAAGGAAAGAAGTAACACAGCAGCTGCCCCGGCCTTGTTTAACAATGGCCTGGTCTTAGATCCATCAGCACTTACAAGGTTGGTTACTCCAGAAAACGCAGCAGTTAGAGCAATGGAATTGGATACAGCACGCCGAGCGTTGGAGCAGATGCGCAGGGACGCTGAGGCAGAGAGGCAAGAAATAGAAGCAAGAAAGAGGCAAATAGAGGATGAGGAAAACGTCTCAATGAGATAACCAGGGCGCACCGGAGGAGGCACCAGAGCCGGCTGGCCCCGGAGAAAACGCTATAAACCCAGCAGTATTGTTTAGGACCCCAGAAGATCAACCAGTTGGTGTCACCCAGGTGGCTCCAGTTGTAAGGGCAGATGTAGAACCAGATAGAGGAACAGGAGCAGCTGGGGTTGCAGCGGCAACGGCGCCGGGTCTTCTCGCTGGGGTAGCCAGGGGAAATCCGGGTCTGCCGCCCAGAACACCAAGGTTTCACACGCCGGCGGGTCACTATTCAAATCCGGCGGATAACGTGTATGCAGCAACTTTGGCGCTTGATCGTATTCCATTGGGAGACACGCCAGCGGAGATTGAAGCCCGGCGCGCCATTGACATGTTACGCACTGCAGTTGTCCAGCAAACTCAGTATTCAAGGGAGAAAAGTGCATTGCATTCCACAACGTATCGTAGCAAGAGTCGCAATGGAGGTAACCCGCCATTGGCCGGGCCCGTAGCGGCACAGCAGCAAAACCCGCCCCAGCAAAATCAAAATCAAAACAATCAGCAGCATCAACCCGCCCCAGCAATTTCCATAGCTCAGCAGATAGTCAATAGATCACGCGCGGGGAGAAGTGCGGCAATGCAAACCCGGTAGTACCTGCAGCAGGAGTACCACAAGGAGGACCGGGTCCTGCACCAGCCGCGTCTGCAAGCTCACCCGGTAATATCAATATTTCGGCAAGTTCTTCTAGTTTAGCCGGGCCAAAATGTCTTTCAGATTCCATTAGAGCAGAGCCTTTCCCTGAGAAGTTCAAGGAGCCAAGCAAGATATCCAATTATGAGCCCAGCATGGACCCGGCCAGCTGGTTGAGCAGTTATGAGATGGCATGTGTATACGCAATGCCACAGAGAATGTTTGTGCCAAGTACATGTATTTGATGATGAGCGATGGAGCAGCGAAGTTGTGGTTTAAAAATCTACCAGAGAAGTCCATTAATTCTTGGGACGAGTTGAAGGCGGTTTTCACCAAGCACTTTCAGGGTACGTGCAAGCGTTTGTTTTCCATTGAGGATCTTGATCGTTGTATACAGAAAAAAGGCGAGTCAGCACGTCATTGGATGGGCCGGGTCACGGAGATCCTGCACTCTTCATCTGGTATTGAGCCCAAGGATGCAATTTCATCAATGGAGAAAACTTGTAAGTATGCACCACTTGTCCAGAAGCTGGGTCGCATGAAGGAAGGGCACCGGGTTAAGCCGGTCACCATGGCAGAGTTGATGGATGCTTGCAATAGGCATGCAGCCACTGACAAGACTCAGGATGAGCCTGAGGAGGAGAAGGGGAAAGGCGCGGCAAATAATGGTGGAAGGAACAATAATGGCTCAGGAAACAACAATAACAATAACCAGAATCAGCATAAGCGAGGTCATAATGATGGAAGTTCAGAGTTAGTAGCAAACACCAATACCGGGTTTCAGAGGCAAAGGATGGACGGGAACTACCAGGAAAACAGAGGTTATCAGGAAAATAGAGGTTACCAGGACAACAGGGGTTATCAGGGGAACAGTGGAAATCACAATAGTGGAGGTAGTTACCAGGGAACACGCCCAATGAGTACTGAGGAAGCTTTTAGGATGCCGTGTCCTCGCCATAGCAAGATGGGCAGACCATCCAATCATTCATTGGCAGTGTGTGGATTTGAATAGGTGGAAAAATAATGAGGTGCAGAGAGCTCTGCAGGGAGCAAACAGAAGTGGAGGACCCGGCCAGGGTGGTAACCCGGCTGCGGGGCCTCTAACAGGAGCAAATGCGGTACCCACTGGAAACCCGGGTCAGGGTCAGAACCAGAACACGAGTAACCAAGGAGGATTTTCACAGCAGCCAAGGCAACTTGGTCAGTATCACATTTATACCAGTGGCACAACAAAAAGAGAGAGAAAGATAGTCAAAAGGGCGGTTAATACAGTGGCAGCTGGAATTCCAAGGTATTTGAGGTGGTCAGAGCATGCAATTACTTGGAGCAGCAGATCATCCGAGGTGGTGGAGCACCCGGGCCTGCTTGCGCTAGTTGTTGCTCCTCAAGTTCATGGCTTCGAGTTGAAAAAGGTTTTGATGGACGGTGGCAGTAGCATCAATATTTTGTACTGGGACACGTTTGTGCGCATGGGTCTTGAAGGAGTCACAGTTGCAGAAAACGTCAACAATTTTTCATGGTATAGTTCCGGGAAAATCAGCCACACCAGAGGGTAAAATTTCATTGGAGGTAGCTTTTGAGTCTATCCATAACTTCAGATCAGAGTGGCTCACGTTTGAGGTGGTAAAGTTTCCAAGTCCATATCATGCATTGTTGGGAAGGCCGGCTTATGCCAAGTTCATGGCAAGGCCGTGTTATGTGTATCTCCAGTTGAAAATGCCGGGTCCCAATGGGATCATCACTGTTCATGGTAACAGGGAAATAGCAGCAGAGTGTGATGAAGGGGATGCAGCCCTGGCAGAACAAACGTGTGCAAGAGAGGAGTTGAAAGCTTACAGATCAAATGTTGACCCACAGGATAACACGGCGCTCAAGAAGCCAATGACAGAAGATGATAGGGCAAAGTTTAAAGCAGCAAAGGACACAAAGATGGTGGATTTTGTGCCTGGGGATTCCTCCAAGCAGTTCGCCATAGGGACAAACTTAACTGACAAATAGGAAAGCGCGCTCATCGAGTTCATCCGTGAGAATCGGGATGTTTTTGCGTGGACACCTAGTGACATGCCAGGCATTCCAACTGAACTCGCTGAGCACCGTTTACATGTTGATCCCAAGGCTAGGCCGGTAAAACAAGGTTTGAGAAAAATGAATGCAGAAAGGAGAAAAGCAATTGGAGAGGAGATAGCCCGGCTTTGGAGGCCGGCTTTATCATGGAAGTGTTTCATCCAGAGTGGTTAGCAACCCGGTTTTGGTTCTGAAAAAGAATAATGAGTGGAGGATGTGCATTGATTTCACGAGCTTGAACAAGCATTGTCCCAAGGATCCGTTCGCACTGCCGCGCATTGATCAAATTGTGGATGCCGTTGCAGGTAGCGAGCTCTTGTGTTTTCTGGATGCGTATTCAGGTTATCATCAGATCAAACTTAACAAGGAAGATTGGGAGAAGACGTCGTTTATCACCCCCTTTGGTGCTTTTTGTACAAGACCATGACTTTTGGGTTGAAGAACGCAGGAGCAACTTATCAGAGGTGTATCCAGAATTGTTTTCATGATCAGATTGGGCGCAATGTGCACGCTTATGTTGATGATGTGGTGATCAAGTCAGAAAAAGCCGGGTCATTTATTAATGACCTTGCAGAGACATTCAAGAATCTGAGAGAGTACAAGATGAAGCTTAATCCTACGAAGTGTGTGTTTGGGGTTCCAGCGGGCAAGTTACTTGGTTTCATTGTGTCAGAGCGTGGAATTGAGGCAAACCCGGAAAAAATTCGTGCAATCCAGAGTTTGAAAAGGCCAGAGGAGTTGGCTGATGTTCAGAAGCTGACAGGCTGTGTGGCTGCGTTGAGCCGGTTTATTTCCCGGCTTGGAGAAAAAGCTATTCCGTTGTATAAGCTGTTGAAGAAGACAGATAACTTTGTGTGGAATCAAGAGGCAGATGAGGCCTTTGAGGCCTTGAAGAAGCAGTTGTCAAAGCGCCAGTTTTAGCGGCGCCGGGTCCCAAGGAACCCATGCTTTTGTATGTTGCAGCCGGGCCTCAAGCTGTGAGTGCCGTGGTGGTGGTTGAGCGAAAAGAGGAAGGAAAAGAGAACCCGGTACAAAGGCCGGTCTATTATGTCAGCGAGGTCCTATCAGAAGCAAAGCAGAGATACCCACATTGGCAGAAGCTAGTGTTTGGTGTTTTCATGGCTAGTAGAAAGTTGAAGCCGTATTTTCAGGAGCATCCAATTACGGTGGTCAGTTCTATTCCCTTAGCAGATATCATCAGAAACTCCGAAGCTACAGGAAGAATTGCCAAGTGGGCAATTGAAATGGGGGATTATCACATTGATATGTGCCTCGCACAGCTATCAAGTCTCAGGCGTTGGCGATTTTCTTAATGATTGGACACAGTTGAATGCACCACCTCTCACCCCGAGTCTCAAATCTTGGGTTATGCATTTTGACGGGTCTAAACAAGAGCAAGGTTCAGGAGCTGGAGTGGTGTTAACTTCTCCCAAAGGTGACAAGTTGAGTTATGTTTTGCAAATTCACTTTGATTGTACCAATAATGTGGCAGAGTATGAGGCCTTGTTGCATGGTTTGCGTATGGCAAAGGAGATGAACATCAAGCGTATTAAGTGCTATGGGGATTCAGATCTTGTGGCGCAGCAAGTTTCAGGAACTTGGGACAGAAAAGATGCAACTATGGCGGCTTACAGGCGAGAGGTGGATAGAGTAGCTGGGTTCTTCTCAGGCTATCAAGTGGATCACATTGACCGCAGGAAAAACGATGCTGCAGATGCTTTGTCAAGACTCGGCTCACGCAGAGAGCCGGTTCCACCTAACGTTTTCTTGGACGAGCTATGGGCTCCATCAGTCAAGTCCCAGGATGAGGAAGAGTTGGCAGACCCGGATTCGCAGCTGGTGGCTGTAACCCGGGAAATTCCGAGTGGACAGAACCGTATCTTGCATATCTTTTGAGAGGGTGTTGCCCCAGCAGGAAGTCATAGCCCGGCAGATCGTGCGCCGGTGCAAGGCCTATGTGGTCATAGATGGTGAGTTATATAAGAGAAGTGTTTCAGGGGTATATCAGAGATGTGTGTCTGGAAAGGAGGGCCGGCAAATTCTGAAGGAAATTCACGAGGGAGATTGTGGTCATCATGCTTCAACTAGGTCCTTGGTTGCAAAAGCTTTCAGGCACGGTTTCTTTTGGCTCACAGCCCAGGCAGATGCAGAGCGCTTGGTGAATAGATGTGATGGATGTCAAAGGTATGCAAGACAGATTCATGTGCCGGCTCAGGAGTTGAGAACAATACCTTTGACTTGGCCCTTTGCAGTTTGGGGGCTTGATATGGTGGGTCCTTTCAGCATGTCTCCTTGTAAGAAAACCCACCTCCTCGTTGCCATTGACAAGTTTACCAAGTGGGTTGAGGTCATGCCTGTTACAAATTGTGAGGCGGCAACAGCAGTGAAGTTTCTGAAGCAGATCATACACAGGTTTGGGTATCCCCATAGTATTATCACAGACAATGGTACTAATATGTCCTTGGGAGAGATGGCAAAGTTTTGTGGAAACAATGGTATACGTTTGGATGTTGCTTCTGTGGCTCATCCTCAGGCCAATGGGCAAGTTGAACGAGCTAACCAGGAGTTACTCAGAGGATTGAAACCACGTCTCCGGGTCCCGTGTCTCAGAGCCGCCGGAGCGTGGTGGAGGAATTGCCATCAGTTGTTTGGGGAATCAATACAACACCAAACAGATCCACAAAGATGACCCCTTTCTTCATGGTGTATGGGGCAGAGGCAGTTTTGCCAAGTGATATTATTCATGACTCGCCTCGCGTGGCGGCTTACGTGGAGACAGAAAATGAGAAGACCCGGCAGGATTCTGTTGACCTGCTGGAGGAGAATAGAGAGAAAGCATTGGAAAGATCAGCAATTTATCAGCAAGATTTGAGGCGGTATCACAGCGCCGGGTTAAAACTCGCACCTTCCAGGAAGGTGATCTAGTGTTGCGATGGGTGCAGTCCAAGGAAGGGATGCACAAGTTATCTCCTCCTTGGGAAGGGCCCTTCATCATAAGCAAGAAATTGAACAATGGTTCATACTATTTGGTGGACGCTAGAGAGAAATCAGAGACAGTCAATGACTCAACGCACTCTACCTTTTCTATGGAAGAGCGTGAGAGGCCGTGGAACATTGCGCAGCTGCGCCCATATTATACTTAGCATGAAAAAGATGTATCAGATGTAACACACGATGTAACAGGCAGCAGGTTTCAGACGCGCTCTTTTCCTTACCAGGGTACCTAAGGGGACTGGAAGGTTTTTAATGAGGCGGCTTGCTGACCTAACCTTTTCTATCAATAAAGTGAAGGTTGAAGCAGAAATTTGTCTTGTCTCAGGTTATGTTTCAGTTTTATAAGCCGGTTATTTTCTTTGTTCTATATGTATTGTGGCAGTTCTGGGTCAAGCTTGGTCCTGGGGGCTTGTCATTGAGATAGCTAAAGTTATTTCCCCAGGACCCGGCTCATAAGTATCCCCGGGTTTCAGTTTTGGTTGCAGTTGTTTAAGTTTTTTATTTTTGAGGATGCCCAGAGAGTGCGTCCCACCAGTATTTTGGATCAATGGGGTACTGAGGCATAAGCCCTTTACTTTATAAACATTGATCCAGGTCTTGGGGGCTCTTACTGCAAAAAGTCTGTAGCTGCAATCCCAAGACCCGGCTTTTATGCCACTAGTATTCTTGGTTATCTTGCTGTGTAGCTGATGTGACTCGCACTTATATGGCCTGATTGCACACCTGGAAACTCAATCAACCATGAAGCCCATTGGGACTTGGTTCGACCCTGTTTTTCTCAGAGAAGTTGCGCCAGGATATCCATGCGAAAGCCGGCTCACAGTTAAAGAAACCAAAAGGGTCATCAAAACCACAGAAGATAAGTAATTGGATATTTCTCATGTCATGTGATTCCACATAGTTTCACCAAAGTTTAAAACAAGTGCAAAAGCATACATCACAGGCATGGTATCAGAATAGCTAAGTTATTACAATAATGTGCCTCAAGGGCCAAATGACATTAAGTTTTCTGGCAGAGACACAGCATCTGCATAAGTTTAAGAGCCGGCTTCTGGAGCCGGGTTAGTGGAAGGAGTTGTAGCTGGGGTGCCATCTTTGGCGCTTGCGAGTCATCCTTGGCCGTCTCTCTGCTTCTGCTTCCCGGGTCTTGGGGGCTCCATCAGTGCGCCAGGTGACAAGTGAAGGGACTGGAAGTAATGTTCATCTTCATCTTCCACTGGTGCACGTGTGGAGGTGGCACAGTGGGAGTTGAGGAGCTTGGCGCAGCAGAAGCACTTGGAGCAGTTTTATCACCAGCAACAGATTCTTGTAGCTTTGTAGCAGGTCGATGCGTTGAGGCTCGTCGTCCACAATTTCTTTATTCGCCTCGTTGTAGCCATACTGGATGGTGTTAAGCTTCAGATTGTTGGCAATTTGGGTAGCCACGAACCGGGTCTGCTTCATAACCCGGCTGTAGGTCTTCCTCAAAAGGAGTGCCATCTGCATTGTACTCAGGAAAGCCCGATGCCAGAGGAGCCGGGTCAAGTTGGGGATAGTAAGCTTAGCCAAAGCTAGGCTGCGCATGGCCCCGGCCCTGCATGCAGATTTCTTCAGCAGGTGAATCCAACCAGGCATTGTGGACAAATGGCCCAGCACTTCAGTGTAAGTGCTGGGCGGGTTTTCCCAGTTTCTTGCAGCCTTGATGACCTCGCAACTCCCAAAGTATAATTGGCGGACCAGTGTATACATGCATTTGACTTTCTCAGTTGCGGTCTTGCGGATGTTGCCATCACGTGCACCTGCAAAAGGGAAAGTGTCAGGCATAGTTTATATGCCAAGCTTGGAACAGACGAAAACTTTACCGGGTTTTGAGAATATTGTGCTTACCAACAAGGGAGGCAACCATGGCAGTAATCATCTTCTTCAGGCGGGTCAGCTCGTGGTAGCTGTATTCAATTTCTGTTGGAGGCTGGTCAGCTGCTCTTGAAAGTTTTCTTCATGCTCTTGCATGTCCCGCTTCAAGTCTGAGTTCTCCTGAGTCAAGGCAGTTATTTTTCTTCCAGGGCTTGAAGTTTGTTTGCCCCTTCAGCCCGGGTCTCAGTCTCAGCTTTTAAGGCTCCTTGTAGCCGGGCCACTTCTTCATTGGCTTGGTTCACATGTTCCTGTTAAAAAAAAAATGCACAGTTTAGCCTCAAGTTACTAAGGAATTATTAGCCTGGAACTTGGGGGCTACAAAGTTTCAAAAGTTTGCAACAGACAAGTAAAGCCCCAGGTTGCCGCAAGCGTGCTAACCCGGTGCTTGGGGGCTACACGGGTGAAAGTTTTAAAATTGTTCAAGTGATTAGTCCCAGGTTGCTGTGGACAGCTAACCCGGCACTTGGGGGCTACAGTGTTGAAAAGTTTTTGTAAAGGATGTTGGCGTTTCAAGCACCAAGTTTTTCAACAAGTGATAAATTTGGAGCTTGGGGGCTAGGCAGAGATGGTTATGCAAGAAGTAAGAAGGTAAGTAAAGTTAAAAGCACACCTGGTACCGTTTCTGAAGCAGAGAGACAAGCTCAGTCTCCAAGTTCTTATGATGAGCAAGGCGAGAAAAGTATTCCTCGCACAGAGCCGGTGTGGACATGGAGTTCAGAGTCGCCAGATCCAAAGAAGCAACCGGGTCCTTGCCCTTTGCAGAGGGATCCACCTTGATTTCTGGTGCTGTGACCTTGGCAATGGCAGTGGACACGCCAGGAGCCGGGCCTTTCTTAGACCCGGTGATCTGGACTTCTGGGTCAACTTCTTTGGTTCCAGACCCATGCCCGGGTGATTGCGCGTCTGGGCTTGGTTTTGGAGCAGCTGGCGGGCTTGGTGGTGTGGCTATCACGTTCTCTGCGCCAGATTCTTCTTCTGGGCTTGCTCTTCAACATGTACTTCCATTTGGGAAGGTTCAGCTGTAGCAGGTGGAGGAGAGGCAGCTGGAGAAGATTCCGGGTCTTCCTCCACATAGCTTTGGCACTGAAACAAAGGAAAGGTGGTTAAATACAGAAAAGATTAAAGTTGAAAAATGAAAAGAAAGGAGAGTAATCCTAACCCGGTATTGATGAGGAAATCCTCGGGCGTGCTAGCCGCGTCCGAGGAAGAATCTGATAAACCAGAACGTTTAGGAACCCGGATTTTGCCAGCCAAAGGACTTTTTGCTGGGCGTCTTCTGGATCGATTTGGCCCAGCTTGATAAAGAACATGGAGGGATACCTGTGCTCAAAGTGACATGGCTTGCAGAGGACCGGGTCCGCGGTTTCTTGTTGGCTTCAGCTTCTTTCCAAGTTCCTTTTCCTGTGTTGGTATTTGAGTTTGAGATGAGTTCATCATGCAAGTTGAGGAACGAGAAAATGGCACCTTTGCAATTGCAGCCGGGTCCTCTTTTGAGGAGTGGGTGCAGCAGTTTGAGGACCCGGCAATACGTCCGGAGCCGGGTCATTGGGGCCTGGAATGAGAAGAGCCGGGTTATCAGTAGAATTGTCCTTTTTGGGGACTTCGTTGTTAATCAGCTCGAGGAAGAGCCGGCCTACGGAGTCTGGCTCACCTTCTTCTTCTTCTTCATCTTGATCATCACTTTCTGTGTCCTCCTCAGCAGAGGATGGGGTGTAATCTGCACTCCACCATTGGGTCCTGACAAAAAGAAATATCGTAAGATAGTTTGCAAGAAATACCGGGTTACAGTTAAAGAAGTGAGTAAGATGACAAGTTTACCGTAGGAGGTTTGTTTTGGTGCTGAAAGGGGCGAGCCCGTTCATAGCAATATCGTCTTCTTTTCGCCAAGGAGCCTCTTGGCGTTCTTCACGATTTGGTCATCCAGCAGTGTGATTCTGAGTAACGCATGTCGTCAGTGGTCTCTTCTGTGTATTCATGGAAGAGCCGGGTCCTGATGCTGAGGGGTTGGATGAACCAGCCGATCCAGCACTTGACCAGGTCAGTCCCCCTGAGTCCATGTGCGAGCAGGGCTTTGGCCCGGCGGAGCGTGGGCTCGAGCTTGACCCGGTCTGCGTCTGGGGCGTAGCTGTTCATCTTTGCTTCGTAGGTCATGCCCGAGTTCAGAAAAGCCGGGTAACGAGCATCATCTGACGCGGGTGAAGTGTCTTTGAAATAGAAATATGTGTTTTGCCATCCCTTTGGATGGCTGGCAAGAGCAAGAGCCGGGAAATCACATTCCCTCCGGCGCTGGATCGCCACTCCACCGTAAGGGCCAAGGTTGTCTTTGCGGGATGGGTTGCAGTAGAAAAATTCTAGGAAAAGTTCAAGGCTGGGGGCTATTTGCAAGTAATCCTCGCAGAAAACTACAAAGTTGCTTATGTTGAGAATGGAGTTGGGGCCTATGTCTTGTGGCCTAAGACCGTAGTATTTTAAGACCCGGCGAAAGAACAGGGAACCCGGTGGGCGGAAACCGCGCAGGACATGATCTAAGAAGGCTACCACTTCACCTTCCTTGGGGTTTGGGCGGATCTCCTCTCCAGGGGCGCGCCACTGGATCTCGTTCTGAGCCGGGAGTTCGCCCCGGTTCACGAAAGACTGAAGGGTGGTCTTGGTCGCACTGGACCTTGTCCAGTTCACTGGAGCGGCTGCGGGAGCCGCGGATCCAGATGCACCAGCAGCAGTACCAGAAGGTTTCTTTGCGAGCTTTTTGGCCGCACGGGGCCCTCCAGATTTTATCTTCTCCTTCGTCATGGATTTCAGCTCTGGAGGAGGACAGAGCGCAACAATGGCGTTATGAACCCTAGTTTGGATGCGGAAGTGAATAATGAAATACGGAGCCAATCTAGAAGAAATAAAGGTTGGAATCGGGCGCGGAATGGATAAAAGTAAGAATCGAGGTTACCTTGGAGATTGACCGAGATTAGAGGGCGCGATTGAAGATCGGAGTTCCGGCGGCTGCGGTGGCAGTGACGCGAGCGTGAGGTAGGGGATGAACGTGAGAATGGGGAAATTTACTCTGGGGTTATGGCCAGATATTTATAGCCACGGTGAAAACCCTAGGGGTATTGCGGTAAAAATGAGCGGATAAGATAAGCATCTTCTCCGGGAAGCCAGCGACAAACAGACAGGACAAAAGGAATATTCTTTGACTCCAGTTATGACTAGCAAGTGGTCCAGTTGAGTTGAGATTTTCGCTAAGTGTTGGGTGGAGACCCGGAGACATATGACCTAGTATGAGAAAGCCGGGTTACGGTATGACCCGCCAAGAAGAGTTGGCCCAGTTAAGCAGAAAGATAAAATAGTGCGTTATATGTATTTGTTGTTTTTGTGTTTCAGGTGGTTAACCCGGCAAGCCAGGGTACCAGCATTGATCAAGGAAGCACACAAGTTGGAAGCAAAGCATGGCAACCTGGTTACCTGGTTAACCTGGGGGCTACTGATGGAGGGATAATAACCCGGTAGGCCCATGAAGAGGGAAACGAGACCCGCCAGGAAGGAGGCCCGGTCAGGGCAGTTAGCCCTCAGCACGGGCCGGGTTATGTTTCTGGGCCGGCATCTTGGCGGTGACCCGGCTAAGGAAGGCGATATTCTAGAAGGTACAAGAGGCGGTTCAGAGGCGGTTCAAGACTTGGAATACACGAAGAGCAAAGGAGCTAGGATAGGACTTGGAGTTCGGTAGAACCGGCTTACTGTGTACGCGGTCAGAGGGCCCGGTATCTATATAAACCGGCCCCTGAGCATAGCTAGCAAGTCTTTCATAACCCCAAGCTTTAGGCGAGAGAACCATCGAGAGAGATACATAAGCTTTGTAACCTAGATCGAGATCCGGCTCTGTTGTCGTAGCCGGGTTATCGAGATCGAGACCAAGATTAATAATAAGATAGCAGGAAGTAGGTCTTTATCTCCAATGGAGAGGCCGAACCTGGGTAAACCTGTGTCCCCTGCAATGCTAAACAATCTCCCAGACGCCAGAGTCGCCTTGCCCAAAAACTTAAGCTACCCCAAAGTAGCATCTGCCGTGTTATCTACCCCACGACACACCCCCCCGGCCTTGCCGAGTCACGCTCGGGCATACGTAGCGGCGGTGTCATAGCGCAAAGAGACGGGTCTGATGACGTAGAGCGAAGAAAGACATGGAACAGGGACAAAGGACCCTTCGAGGGCACACACACATGTTTGCATACGATTAAAGTATCTTACAAGCCAGCGTGAATTAAAACAAGTCTTAAAACAAAGATAATTGCGCCAAGCGCCTCTTGTTGCAGGAGTGGCCTAGGCAGAGGGTTCACCATCGCCGCCCTCTTCAGCCTTCTCTTCTTCGGCGCCTTCATCCTCCTCAGCGGCCTGCTCCGCCTCAACCCTCTTGAAGCGGTCGACGTAATCGTTGACTTCTTCTCGAACCAAGTTGAGAGCTCCCAGCCGGATCTCCCTCGATGGGCTCGGTCACTGACTCGAAGTCGAAGCCGGGGTGAAGGCGCTGGAGGTTGGCGAAGACGCGATCGATCGCCACGGTCAAGAGCTTGCGACACGCCTCATCACCAACCTTGCCAAGTTCCGCCACAGGGCCCTCGAGCACAGAGAAGAGCTGATCGAAGTAGGCGAGGTATGTGGCGGCGTCAGCGTTCCCATTGACGGGAACAACAGGAGCATCCACTCCTAGCTGCCCCGCGAGAATGTTTCCCCGGGTCACCAAGGACTTGAACACGCGCTCCCGCTGCTGCGTCAGGACCTGCGCCGCCTGCACGCTGTGCTCATCCTCTGCAGCACGCTCCACAGCAGGCCTGCCTGCGCAGCCAGCTCCCTCATCATCCATCAGGGAGGCGAGGTCTTGATCAGCACGTTCACGAGCCTCTTCCGCGTGGCGACGACCGTCCCTGGCGCGCCTCACCCGGGCGTTCAGGTTGGCGTTCTGGTGCTCCAGTTGAACAATGCGGGCATTGTCGTCCGCGCGTTTCTTCTTGAAGCGGTCCTTCTGCTTCCTGAGCTTCCCGGTGTATTCTTCGACGACGGCGGAGCGATATTCTTCTTGCTTGGCGGCGGCATCCTTCTCAGCCTCTTCCTTCCTCGCGCAAGCCTTCGTTTGGACTTCTCTACAAGCTTTTGTGCTTGGCCACCTCCTCGTCATGCTTGCCTATGGCCTCGACCAGTTTGCCCTCCCGCGCCTCCAGATCCGCGCGCTGCGTGGACAACTCCTTGTCAGCCTGCAGTTGCCGCTCTTCGCGTTTGAGCACCTCCGCTTCACGCGCCGCCAATACTTGCTCACGGGCATCCAAGGACACGCGGGGTTGGTCCAAAGACTCCCGTAGCCTCCGACTCCGCGGCGAATTTCCCTCGCGGTCGGCAAGCTCTTGGCGCTGAGCGCTAGCGTGGCCTCGAGGATCGCCCGCTCTGAGGCAGCGGTTTGGCGCTCCACCGCGGCCGCCTCGCGATCTTCTGCAGCGGCCTGGCGCTCTGCCTGGAGTGGCTCCAGGGTCTCTTGAGCCCCGCGAACCGCGCTCTCTCGGACCTCCTTGGCGAAGCGCAGCGCCTCCTCTCGCTACGCCTGCATGGCCTCGTTGTCATGGCGGCGTTGCTCCACGACCTCGAAGAACGGGTCCACGCCCTCTCAAGTTCGTCGTACTCTCTGGCGAGCTCGGCCTCCTCGAGGGCAAGTTGGGCCTCCAGCCCATCCAGGGCACCCCGCGCCAGGCGGAAGGTAGAGCTGCGGCGAGCGCCGCTCCAGCTCGTGCCACCCAGGACCAGAGCCCGGGAACTCCCACGAGAGATGGAGGCTCCCTCGTGCACACTAGTTTCGAGGGTGGGAACCTCCAAACTTGGGCCTGCGTCAACCTCGGCCTGGGGGCTGTGCGAGCCCTCTCCGCCATTGGGGCCATGGGCTCCAGCACCGTCGTTTTCAACCGGCGCCTCCTCTCGAGCTTCAGGGGCAGGGGAAGATTGCCCAGCTGCCATGGGATCCGCCGCCGCCGAGCCCGCTGCGATCCCAGAAGAAGCCGCCGCCCCCTCAGCATCTGCGTTAGGCGGGGGCGGCGGAGGGACATTTCCCTCCGTCGCGGCGTCGGTGCCTTGGGGCGGTGGGGTAATCCTCTCCCTCATCTCAACGTCAGCGCCTCCTTTCGCCGGCGAGCCACCCCCCGTTTCCTCCGCGGCGACCTCCTCTTGCCGCTCTGGTGGGGTGACGGGACGTGGTGGTGTCGGTGTGCGCACCACCGCCTCCTCCTCGGGGCGCGCCTCCGCGGTAGAAGACGAGTAGCTGCTCCGGCCAGAGGCGTAACCACCACATGCCCTACGCCTTCCTCCGCCACAGGCTTCGTGGCTTCCTCCGCCACCGGCTCCGAGGCCTCGGTCACTACGGGATTAGCAACCTCTTCAGCTGAGGGCTCCACAGGCTCCTCGACGGTTGCCGAGGCCAGGCCCCGGACCTCCGCAGCCTTGCGGAGCCTCCGGCGCTTGGCCGTCACAAGATCCCTAACAAACAAACAGGGAAGGCCATCAATAGGAGAGCAAGAAAACTCTCGAAAGATGCAAAGACAGGGGCCAACGCTTACCCAGATGACTTGGCGCGTGAGTCGACCCACATCGTGGTGGATGACCGCCACGACCTCGACGAAGCAGCTCCAGAGCCGGGCCCCTCAGGAGCAGCCTCGGCTTTCCTTTTGAGAGGGGTGCCCACTGGCTCTTGGCGGCCCTGTCGTGAAAAGCCTTGGAGCGGGGGTCGCAGCGTCCCGCTACGACCTCCTCATCACTGTCTTCCTCCCCCTCCGCGACCTGGCGCGAAGGGGCCACAAGGAAATCCTCGTCCCCGCTGGACGAAATTTCCAGAACATCTCCCTCTGGAGGAGCAGGTTTCGAAGAGCTCGCCTCCCCTGCCGAGGGATTCGCCCCTCCACAGGTGGCGCCCAGATCCTCGTCAGATGCGGCGGGTGATTCCGAGGCCCAGTCCTCTTCCACCACGGGCGCCGCGTCCTCCTTCTTCTCCTCCCCAGCCAGGCCCTGAGGGTGAACTTCGGCATCAGCTCCAGGATCGCGAGGCGCTTCTTCGGGGTAATCTGATGGAGTGGCTTCGCGAGCTCACTACGCGGCACAGGAACCTCCGGGCGGTGAAGAGGATGCCCATTATGGAAGCTACGACTTCAGGAAGGTGGGAGCTGCAGTGCAGCCGCATTGCGTCCGCCGGGCCTGAATACATCCACATCGGCTTTGTGTGCTTCTGGAGAGGGGCGATACGGCGCCTCACGAAGTCTTCAGCAACCATCTGGCCCGTGAGGCCAGCGTCGCGGACGAGCTTCATGCGTGCGACCAAGTCCGCTATCTTCGGGCTCTGAAGGGTCGCACTCGACCAATTCGAGTTCTTCAGGGGCGGTGCCTCAGGGACATCGAAGAAGGAATTCTGCGTCTTGGCGTCCACGAGGAACCACGCTGGCGGAAATCGTCCACCTTCTTCGTCACCCGTGTGACGGGTTTGTCGCCGTCCCAGGACATGGGGATGTAGATACCTCCCATCCCATCCGCGATGTGGAAGGACACACAACCAGACCGCTCGCCAGGCGCCGTGGAGCGGAGCGCATAGAAGCTCCGGAAGAAGGCCACGGAAGGCATCACCCCCAGATACACCTCGCAAAGATATGCGAAGATGGCGAGGATCAAGATGGAGTTGGGGTGCAGATGCAGGAGTTGGATCTGATAGAAGGCCAGGACCCCTCCAGGAAAGGAGAAAACGGCGGCACCAAACCAGCGAAAATGGTAGGGAAGAAGATGGGATATAGCCCCGCCGCGAGCTTGCCGAATCGCGCCGCCTTGAGAACGGTGGCGCCGTGCTCGTTGTCCTTGCCTGCGGCCATCAGCCGGATCTTGTCCAGCGCCTCAGCAGTGTGGATGCGAGTCCCCACCAGCGCCGACGCGAGCTCGTCCTCCTGCTGCGCCTCGGCCGGTACATTCGCCATTGCCGCCTTGCCCTTCTTGGGACCCATGGTCGAAGAGAGAAGGGCGGCGGAGCTCGGTGAAGGAGGAGGAGCGTCGAAGACACAGGAGCGCAGGCGTCAAGAGCAAGGGACGGGCGCCAAATGAGGCAGTAACTGCTGCCTGATCCGGCGCTGCAGGCTTTATTCCCCTCCGAGCAGTTACCGAGACGTGGTGGGACCCCCCACTACGCCCATCATCTCCGAGGAGAACGTGTCGTCGCGGCGTAACTGCCCTGCACGTGTCTCAGGACGGCCGGACACTTTGGGCCTATGACGGTTCGCCTGCGTCCATCGGACTACATCGTGCCCATCATGGGCCCGGGGGCTACTGTCGGCCCAGTGAAATCCAGGGTGCTGGGCCTGTCCTATACGGCCCTCGACACTTGATGGCCGATTTTTGTTAAGGACCAAGCCTACGGCTTGGAGAGCCTCGTGAGGCGAATTGCCTCGCGAGGGGATTTGAGGCAGCGGAGGCCTGCGGAGGCCATATCCACCGCTGCCCCCTCTTTAAGGAAATCTCCCCTGGGGAGAGGTCAACGCCGAATTCTCTACAGGGCATCCAAGCCCTCGTGGAGATCGCTTCGCTGCAAAAGCAACCTCTGCAGAGCGCACATGGGCTCTGCAGCGGCCGCAGAGTGACGCGCGCCCTGCGCGCGGTGACGACGACGCCGCAGTTGCCATTTTTGTGATTAAAGGGGTCAATAAAGCTGTGTCACCCGCTCCGGACTACAAGGATTTCCTCTTTGGTGATAAGGGGACCGGCCGGCGCTACGCTCCAAGGCCAACGTCACCGTGGGCACCCCCACGTTCCTCTGCGGCCCCAGCTGGCCGTCCTGCGTGGATGGTGGGTACTCTGCTACAGGAGTCAGCTTTACGCTCATGGACCGCGTCCATGGACGTCCGGGCTGCGATGCACCGCGCTCCACCTTCTGCGCCACGTGACGGCCCTACCACAGTGCGAGTGCACGGAGGGAGCACGGGGCGCCTATAAAAGGAGGGCAAGGTGCACCGTAGCAAGGGATCGCATTCTCATTCCAGCATCACCACTAACGCGCAAGGAAGAAGAAGACTCTTGCTTCCCTTCCTTGTATACACCATTGCCAAAAGAGAGCCTTCGGCAAGCTCATTGTACTGTAACCTCTACAAGCAGTGCAATACAGACAAGCAGGAGTAGCGGTATTACCTCCACACGAGGGCCGTGAACCTGGGTACGGGCTGGTGTTCATCTCTGTCGTGATGTCCCTCCGCTTGCTCGACGAGCACCGTCGCCGTGCAGGTTGAGGGTTGTTTGACCAACGTGTTCAGCCCCTTACACGAACTCTCTTCGTGAGCTTGACTATCCCTGTTTCGTGGAGTCATTCTCCGACACACGCATCGATCAATCGAGCCCCGGCCGGCCGCAACTTGTCGTCGTTGCCACCTCGATCGGATCGACCACTCGTCACTCTGGTACTGCTGCTGATTTGTCCTCCACCCTCCGAGCTGCTGCTACATGCACAGGATCCACAGGATCCGATCCTCCTCATGCATGCGATCGACCTGCGCTCAACCAGCTGGCCTCACGACACTGCCAACCAAACATAACGAACAACTAACGGGCAGGTGATCGAGGATATATACAATACTACTACTCCGTAGTATGATTGTGCGCGGCAAAGATAAGGATCGAAACAATTATACAAGTTGCATTTAGGTCAAAGGAAACGGTCTTGGGCGGCCGGATGATGCGTCCACCGCCAATCCTGCCATTCCCCTTGCCTCGTCGTCATCATCATACAAAATTTCCAACCGAAACCGAACGTATAATTCTACGTCCAACCTGCCCATGCGGTTCACAGGTCCAGCCCATCCGCGTATTGTTTATGTTTATTATACGATAGGAAACTCGATTCGTGCTCGGAAATGCAACACGACACTTGACAGTGCTGCTGGTGCGCGTTATCTCGCGCCACATGGTCAGGAGATTTCGGTGTCTGCGAGGTTGCATCGCCTCCTTCTCCTGATGATAGATTAAGAGCATCTCCAAGCGGAGCCCCATAGCCAGCCGTCCGCCCGGACGGCATTTGGGGCCCAAACCGCTACCCAAAGACGGCCCCCATAGTCAGCCCAAACGCCCGGGCGGTCCGGCATACCCCAAACCCAGCCCATATCTGGGGCGGGTTTGGGGCCGCCCGGACGCGCCGGGCGCGTCCGCCCCTTACTCGCTGACATGGCGGACCCACTCGAGAGGCTGACCGTCGCCGCTGAATGGCCGGCCGTCGCCGGTGACTTCCGCCGCGTGGCGGCTCCGTCCCCACAAATACCCCACGGCCGTAACCCTAGCCTCCACTCCACTCCCCACTCTCCTCGCTTCTCCGCTCTCCGACGCAATGTCTTCCTCATCCATCGACTGGGGCTCGGAGCCAGAGGACGAGGTTTCCGATCCGGCGGCGCCACCGGAACCCGTGGACGCGGAGGAGGAGAAGGCCATCCGCATCGCCGTCGAGCAATCTTTGAAGGAGGTCGGCGGCAGATCCAGCGCGGCGGCGCCGCCAAGCGGAGGCCAATGCAGCCGCTGGTCCGAGCTTGCGCCGGTGCGACGCCGTGCAATGCCGGTGGGATCTGTGGCGGCGTCATCGGCTCCTCCACCGCGCTCCGCTCCGGTAAGATCTGCGCCTCCCCGCGGCCCCCCCGTCCAAGCTCCGCCTGGGTGGAAGATTCTGCCCGACGGGGCCGGCGGATGGCGCCTTCTTCCGAAGACCCCGTCGTCTTCGAAGCGGATGCGCACGCCGGAGACGGAGGGGAAGGCCTACCGGCAGCTCCGCAAGGCGGACCCCGCTGCGGCGGAGCGGGCATTGCGCGCCACGGCCAAGGAGCCGGTGCCGTTGGCCTTCTTGGAGCGGTCGTACACCACCGCTAAGACGGACGCCAGCCGCCTCCGCCGCAAGAACAAGGCGATGCTCGACGCCGCCATCGCCGAGTCGAAGAAGGAGGCGGCGAAGAGCGACCGCGCGGCCAGGCTCGCCGAGGAGCAGACCCGCGCTGTCCTCGCCGCTCGCTCCAACAGCTCCGCCTCCTCCAACGCTGACCCGTACGCGGCTTCGAGCTGCTGCGCCGCCACCGCCCTTCCGCTGATGACAAGGGGAAGGGGCCGGCGTCAAGACAGTGAGCCGCCGATGGAGGCGAAGGGACCGGCGGACAGAGAGGATGGCGGCGCCGCCGGTTTGCCAACTTTTGCTACAACTTGTCTATATAGTTTAGCCCAACTATGTATGTAATCCGAACTATGAGCCCCGATCGAACTTATCTTATCCGTACTACATTTGAGCTCTGATCTACGTTCTTTATTTACGTTGCATGGCTAGTATGGTTTGAGGATGCGGATATGGGGGGCATGGCTGTAGGACACCTTTTTTGGGGTCTGTCCGGTCGCTGTCCGCGGACACGTCCGGACGTGTCCGCGGACACTTTGGGGGCCAAATTTGGCAACTCCGGTTGGAGATGCTCTAACTAATCAATGTGCCAGCGGCCAGCCGCAGCCGGGTGCGTGCATGCCGTGCGTGGAGCCTCTCCCGTTCAAACGGAGTTCCATGAACACCGAACACGTATCCACCATACACACATAAGTACATTACGCACACCATGAACACGTACAATAGAGCGACATGAGCGGTACAACGGTGGTGCGACGACGCAGGTCATGGCAAGATTACACCGGCAGCGAGGAAATTTACAGCAGTAGCGAAGGCACAAGTACACCATGAACCGCTTCAACAGCCAGAGTGTAAACACATACATACCTATAGTACAACATCTGTGCGTATATGTTCGTCGAAATGAAGAAAAATACAATACGAAAGTTGTGCGAAACGACGCGATCGATCTACTCGTAAAAGGAAATATCAAACCATGTAAGATTTGACAATATGTTCATCGAAACGAAAAAAGTTACAACATGAAATGTTGTAAAATTCAGTCCAAAATTAAGAAGTTACAACCAATGAAACTCGAAACCTATCACGGGAATGGAACCTACTTGCCACATACATATATTTCGTATATATTTTATATTGAATCAAAATATGGACGTGTAGATTAGAGAGAATTAGCTGAAACGGTTTATGATGAGAGGTGAGGGAACCTAAAGCAACATACCCTAACACGATGTGACTCATCATATGTGTTCGCTTCTTTGATTGCGCAGACTCTGGCCCTGAAGAAACGACCAATTCCTTTGTTCCAGCGAGTTAGATTTAAGACTGCTTAGTACTGTGCTATGCAGAATGCGGTGCAGCCCAGTCCACCAAACGCACCAAATTTGCATCCACCTGCCTTAGCTGGGGTCTCCGCGAGTAACTAAACACGCCTTAGCATCTCCACCGTCTCCACGATAGTCTTTTCATCGGTCTAACGAGGGTTTGAACAGAAAAATTGACCGCAGCACCCCTCACTGGTTTGGAGAGAAAATTGCAAAATGTCACCACAACTGGGGCTAGCGTTTCAAAAGACCACCACTTTACACATTTTATTATAGAAAAAGACGACTATTCGGTAATTTTGTGAGAAATAACACTCATCGGCAAATTACCACGCTCTAAGTGAGAATCTGACAAGGGGGGCTCCTATCAGCCTTTTTCTGAGCCGGACCCGTCCGGACAACCCATTGTGGCTGATGACTCCCAAGTGCAGGAGATCAATTGTAGTATTTTTCAATTAGAAAAGGTTGTCGAAACACACGAGGAGCTGAAGGTATTGGTTAGTAAGATTGATAAATAAAACAATAAAAAATGCAACTGTTTTTGGTATTTTCAGACACGTCTGCTTGGGAGTCGGCTCTGGTACTCATCACTCTGGTACTGCTGCTGATTTGTCCTCCACCCTCCGAGCTGCTGCTGCTGCTACATGCACACGATCCACAGGATCCGATCCTCCTCATGCATGCGATCGACCTGCATGCGCTGAACCAGCCTGGCCTCGCGACACTGCCAACCAAACATAACCAACAACTAATTAACGGGCAGGTGATCGAGGATATAGTACAATACTAGTACTCCGTAGTATGATTGTGCGCGGCAAAGATAAGGATCGAGCACTATCGAAACAATTATTATAAGTACAACATGCATGAGATGCAGGTCAAAGGAAATGGTCTTGGGCGGCCGGATGATGCGTCCACCCTCCAATCCTGCCCATTCCCCTTGCCTCGTCGTCATCATCATACAAATTCCCAACCGAAACCGAACGTATCTTGGTTCAGAATACTGTATTACGGAGCAATCCAGGTCCGTGGAAATATACCGGCCATTTCTGGTCAAAAAACCCCAAATCCAAGCGAGGCCTAAGTCTACGTCCAACCTGCAGGTCCAGCCCATCCGCGTATTGTTTATGTTTATACGATAGCTAGGAAACTCGATTCGTGCTCGGAAATGCAACACGACACTTGGGAGAAACTCGATTCGCGCTAGCTGCGGTTGCCACGCTTGCATCGCCTCCTTCCTCTTCATGATAAACTAATCAGGGCCTTTTGTTTGGGCTTATTTTGACTTTTTAGTTTTGGCTTTAAGCCAGAAAAGCACCTAAATAGGTGTTTTTTGGCTTTTGAATTTTGGAAGCCGAAAACAATGATCCAAATCTTTTGGCTTCCGAAATCCAAAGCCAGAAAAGCAAATCCAAAATAAGCCCAAACAAAAGGGCCCTCATGTGCCAGCGGCCAGCCGCAGCCGGGTTCAAATGGAGTTCCATGAACACGTACCCACCATATACACACATACATTACGCACACCATGAACACCACTCCCTCGAAACGAAAAAAGTTACAACACGAAATGGTGTAAAATTTGGTCCAAAATTAACAAGTTACAACCAATGAAACTCCAAACCTATCATGGGAATAGAACCAACTTGTCACACACATACATTTCATGTATATTTTATATTGAATCAAAATATGGACGTGTAAATTAGAGAGTGAGAATTAGCTGAAACAGTTTATGATGAGAGGTGAGGGAACCTAAAGCAACATACCCTAACACGATGTGACACATCATATGTGTTCGCTCCTTTGCTTGCGTAGAGTCTGAAGAAACGGCCAATTCGTTTGTTCCTAGCGAGTTAAATTTAAGACTGCTTTAATACCGTGCTATGCAGGAACGCGGTGCAGCCTAGTCCACCAAACGCACCAAATTTGCATCCACCTGGCTTGGCTGTGGTCTCCGCGAGTAACTAACCACGCCATTAGCATCTCCACCGGCTCCACGATAGTCTTTTCATCGGTCTAACGAGGGTTTGAACATAAAAATTGACCGCAACACCCCTCACTGGTTTGGAGAGAAAATTGCAAAATGCCACCACAACTGGGGCTAGCGTTTCAAAAGACCACCACTTTACACATTTTTTATAGAAAAAGACGACTATTCGGTAATTTTGTGACAAATAACACTCATCGGCAAATTACCACGCTCTAAGTGAGAATCTGACAAGGGGGGCTCCTATCAGCCTTTTTTTGAGCCGGACCCATTCGGACAACCCATTGTGGCCCAGTCTCTCTCCACGTACTCTTCACTCTCTCGTGACTAGCTCCTCCCTCGCTTCCGGCTTCTCCTCCGCTGCCAAGCCATGTCATCATGGAACAACAGCGAAACCCGCAACACAGGAGCCCCCAACTACAGTGAGGGCGATAGCTCGATTAATGCTAAAAACTCGATTAATCGTGTTTTTCCATGACGACATGGCTTGGGTTTCCCCATACATCTAGGGTTTCAGATAGGGTTAGGTTTTCTGCTAGGCAGACCATCGATTAGTGCTTAAAACTCGATTAATCGTGTTTTTTGATATAGGTGCCTGAGACACCGCATGATCCACATTTCAGCGGAATTGAGATGCATTCTGAAAATCAGTGCGATGATTGGGAAACCAATGAAGTATATTGCTTTCAAAGGAGCCAACACTGGTCGAAGGTTTTTGGGATGTGCAAGAGTAGTGAGAAATTCTGTTTGGTGCTAGTTCCTCCTATAATTATGTGCAAAAGGCTTATTACTTTGTAGTGCTTTGAGAATGTGCAAGTATGTGCAATTTTTTGTAGTTCCGTTGTTGCTAATCATTGTTGTACGTGCTACTTTTGCAATGCTTATTTTATTGCGGCTATGTTGTTTTATACTTATGATTGTAATGTTTTATTTGTACTTCGTGCATAATTTAGTGCTTACGTAGTTTTGTTTTATTTTTAGAGAGGTGATGTATGCTCAACAATGGAATGGCTTGATCCAGAGTGGCCAGAGCAACTTAAGAAATTCCTTGTTGCTTTGCGCGAGATTTATGAAGTAGAAAGTTCTAGTAGAATAACAGATAGTTGTGCCCAAGCCGAGGAGTATTACAAGCTGCTAAAAAAGTAGCATCAGCTAGAAGTAAAGAACAAGCAGCTTTTGAAAGTGAAGATCTAGGTCTTGCTGACCTGCTGTAAGATTTGAGCAAGGCATTGATTGAAAGCAAGGTATGTGCAAATATCTAGATGGCAACAGTTTCACGGCATGTGTTGGATATATGCAGAAGCTGCTGATACGTGTCAAACGTATATATAATTTTTGATATTCCATGCTTGTTTTATATCAAATGCTACATGTTCTATTTATATTTTATATCATTTTTATGCATTTTCTGGGACTAAACTATTAACAAGATGTCACAGTGCCAGTTCCTGTTTTCTGCTGTCGTTTTGTTTCAGAAAAACTAGTAAGGAAATATTCTCTTAATTGGACGAAATTTCACGGAGGGGATTTTTACGAAGATACGAAGACGGAGTCCAAAGGGCAGCCGAGGAGGCGACCCTGGGTGGCCAGACGCCACCCAGACGCGGCCAGAGGTGGGGCCGCGCCTTGGGGTCATCTGGCCCCCGAGGTGGCTCCCGGCGCCACCTCTTCACCTATATATTCTCCTCGCCCAAAAAAACCATAAGTACCCGAACACAATTCCACGAAAACATCCGAGACCGCCGCCGTCGCCAACCCTAATTCGGGAGGGTTCTGAAACTCTTCCCAACACTCTGCCGGAGGGAGAAATCATCTGCCGAGGGCTCACACCACCATGCCTGCTTCCGGACTGATGCGTGAGCAGTCTACCATTGGACTACGGGTCCATAGCAGTAGCTAGATGGTTGTCTCCTCTCCTTGTGCTACCATGTGTTAGATCTTGTGAGCTGCCTAACGTGATCAAGATCATCTTTATGTAATGATGCATGTTGTGTTTGCTGGGATCCGATGAATTATGAAGTTATGGTCAAGTTTCTTCATCTATTTATCTTTATGTTTTATTTATGATCTTGCATGCTCTCCGATGCTAGTGGTTGCTTTGGCCAAGTAGTTGCCAATATCTCCAAGAGGGGGTATTTATGCTGGATAGTGGGTTCATGCCTCCTGTGAGTCTGGGCACGAGTGACTGAAACGTCTAAGAACGGGGATGTGCCGTTGCCACTAGGGAGAAAACAGCGGTGCTATGTCTACGTGTCATATGCATTGTTTACATTACACACTTTGCTTATTGCAATTATCTGTTGTTTGCAACTTAATACTTTCGGGTGACATACTGGATAGCGATCACGGGTGGATTATTAGTCATAGATGCAACTAGCAAGCGGTCTATGTATTTTGTTGTAATGCCCAATTAAATACTACATTGAACTATAGCTTGTTATGATAGCATTGTCATGCCCTCACAATTTGTCAATTGGCTAGCTGTAATTTGTTTACCCAACATGTATGTTTATCTGATTTATGGAGAGACACCACTAGTAAATTGTGGACCCCGATCCATTGTTTTACACTGATAAAAACACCGTTTTCATTGTTTTCCACCATCATTTGCTCGCTGTTCATTTTTGCATTTATATTTATTTTCCACACCATACATTTAATATCATCAGTTTCAGCAAGACGGGAAGATTGACAACCTTCCTGAAACTTTGGGGCAAAGTGAGAGTTTGTTTTTTGTGCAGGTCCACGCCAAACAAGTGCGAGAGTGGTTTTGGCACCGTGTTGAAGCTCTTCCAACTCCTACTGGATTGATAACCTTGGTTTTGTTCTCGAGGGAAAATTGTTGTTGTACTGCTTCACACATTCCTCTTGGGGTTCCCAACAGGTTGTGTAGGCCGCATCAGCGCTCAGGAAGATGGCAGAGCAGCAGAGAGATGACTTAAAGGAGGATAAGGACAAATTGAAGGCTTACATTGATGGTATGATGAAGTCGGGGGAGGTGAACAATGAGAAGTTGCTCAGGGAGAATGCAGAGAAGCAAGAGATGAGCTGAAGGAGGAGATGAAAAATTGGAGTACTACATTGCTGACCTGGAAGGGAGGTGAACAAGGAAAACATCAAGAAGATAAAGGCAGTATTGCATGATTAATATTGTAATTTGAACCAGTTTGTAAGACCTGGTAGTGCTTGTAGCCATTTTAAGCAAGACCTGATAGTACTGTAATTTGAACAAGTTTGAAGACTTGGTAGCAGTGGATTTTGAAAAGTTTGTCAGACTTGGTTTGTGCTCTACTAATAACCAGTAGTGTTTGTGTTGTAACGAAAATGCAGATCAGGATTAAGCACTATTTATATCTTAAATTACTCTGTTGTTTGCAAATAATAAGTAAAGTATTTTCTTACTATTAGTAAAGTGTTACTCTCTTCCTCTGTCTCTCTCATAGCAGGGAGGTGGAGTGGCCTTTGTCCCTCTGGATTAGACCTAGCTTCCAGAGAGAGAGTTGTGTAAGGTCTTTGTCTGGATGGCACAGGGCACACTTGCCCTATGGTAAAGCGCGCGATTGCGGAGAAATGAGGCAATCCCCGTACACGTCCTTCCTTACCCGTGTGATCATGAGCGTACGGAAAAGGAAGAAGAGAGAATGGATTCTCTCTCCTCCCCGGGTGGCTTCATTCCCTTTGTTGCCGAGTCAGTTGGGACACTGGCCCGACTGGTTCTGGGTTGCGATAAACTCGACAACATTATCATGCACAACATGATCGTGGAATGTGAGCGTATTGCTAATCTGGTGTTTGATTAAAGTGCGAGAACATGGGCCCTCTTGCCGATTCAAAACGGGGCCGAGTTTTCTTAATTTTTCGGCATGCATGAGCAACTTCGTGATGAAGAAGTTCATCATCAACTATGACATGATCTGTTCGAACACTTATAGTTGCTACGAATAATTCGAGCGCCGAGTTGTTTTTTTTAGAACATACCGAATTGAACATTTACTTTAATTGTTGCATTACTATATTATTTCTATGTTTAAATTATTATTCAACCATGCAATCTAGTTTAATGTAGAAAAACGAACATATTGATGGCAATAGCGAAAAATTAAATAGTACTAGCCGTTGCACCTCTCACGCCTTCACGGCCGTCCCAATAGAGCCACCTCCCTCTCCATAAGTGTGACATGTGTTCGCCACCCCGATAGTGGACACTTTTCCGGGTTGGGGATGCCGGACAAATTTTCGGCGCGCACGAAATAGTATTTTGAAAACGCTCCACATGTTTGCTCGTGTTTTTCATCATGAGTTGTCGAACGTCCAAGTCGGGCGGTGCTGCTTACTTCCTCCTCAAACGCCGCCTTCCGTGACCGGTCTTCATCAACTTTTTGCGATATTATGTTGCTTGAGCCACAATACGTGTGTTGTAATTCCGTCTACTGGTTAAACATGTTTTGCGATATTATGTTGCTGTTGTTTATGTTGTTAGTTACATGGAACAGTAAAATTTTCTTAGTCGAATTTTGGGTTTGCATTACCACTAATGAGGAACCCAGCTTAATTACATGCATCATGCATGCCAGCTCTAAAAAGTACTGGTGCCATTATTTTGTCAAACATGAGATATTCTTCTCCTTCTACAAACTTTTATTCGCAGAAAGAAATATGTATCCGTGAAATCCGGAATCACCACTGCAGCGCAGCACATGCCCCAATAGCTTATCCAACCAGGCAGCAAGAAAAACAAAAGGCCCATTCATTCAATCTTATCAACAAATTAATAGTAGAATCCAGAAAAGAGCTCAGTTTTCTGTTCCATCAGCAAGTGCCCCACAAAAAAAAAAAAACCCAGCCCCGCCTTGTTGTCTTTTACCTACCACTTCTCTCCCTCTCCATAAGTACCACCTCCCTCTCATCACTCCCCCACCACACACACAGCACAAGCTCACCTCCATTTTCCTTGCAAGGCTGGTCACTCTCTCTTGCAGCTGCGAGAAGAAACAGCGAGCTAGCTAAGCTACACACAAGGTCGAGATGGCCAAGGACGAGGTGGTGGAGAGCGGCGGCGACTTTGCGGCCAAGGACTACACGGACCCTCCGCCGGCTCCGCTCATCGACTCGGCCGAGCTCGCGTCGTGGTCTCTGTACCGCGCGGTCATCGCCGAGTTCATCGCGACGCTGCTCTTCCTCTACATCACGGTGGCCACCGTCATCGGGTACAAGCACCAGACGGACGCGGCCGTCAACGGCACCGACGCGGCGTGCGGCGGGGTGGGCATCCTCGGCATCGCGTGGGCCTTCGGGGGCATGATCTTCGTCCTCGTCTACTGCACCGCCGGCATCTCCGGCGGGCACATCAACCCGGCCGTGACGTTCGGGCTCTTCCTGGCGCGCAAGGTGTCCCTGGTGCGCGCTGTGCTCTACATGATCGCGCAGTGCCTCGGCGCCATGTGCGGCGTCGGCCTCGTCAAGGCGTTCCAGAGCGCCTACTTCCAGAGGTACGGAGGCGGCGCCAACACGCTGGCCGCCGGCTACTCCAAGGGCACCGGCCTCGCCGCCGAGATCATCGGCACGTTCGTGCTGGTGTACACCGTCTTCTCCGCCACCGACCCCAAGCGCAGCGCCCGTGACTCTCACGTCCCGGTAAGCATGGCTCTACTACGCTCTGTCTTTCTTGTCTCTCAGCTATTACTTCTTTTTTAGAGTAAGAAAAAAGGTTAGCTTCTTTTGGTGCAAATGGGAGGGATCGATGACACATCTGAACAAAAAGAGGGAAAGCGGCAAGGAATATCCTATCCTGTAGAAAAAGGAGTAGAATTGTGCAGACAAAGGAATAATTTGATAGAGAATGATTTTCTTCAAAACCAGATTCAATCATGAGCCATGATCATTTCATTTCTAGCTAGTCACGCAACAACTTAGTTGTGAAAAATAAGTAATTTGCAAGAAATTGTTTACTTTAAAGAAGATGCAGTGAGTACTGTGTTCATGCTTATCCTGCTATTGTTTTATTTATAAATCCACCCCGTAGGCCGTAGTGGTAAATGTAGCTCATAGTAACAGTTGTACTGGCACCGTAGTACTACTACAAAGTCCATGGAAGAATCAAGATGAAATCTAGTACACGTCCCTAGCGGCATATTTAACACTTATTCCAGTCACGTCCATCTCTTCCCATCACGGTGGCTGGTAGGATTGCTTGGCCTGGGGCGCGGACATGTGGCCCCAAAAGCTGAGCTGGTTTGCTGTAATAACGCATGGTCCAGCCCCGGTTGCACCAGGACGGACCTCCATGATGAATTATTGGCCAGACTCACTCAGATTACCTCCTTGAGAGCATGTGGCTACGTACGTAAATTCAGAGTTACTCTAGCCCAGGTTGAAAACTTGTGGTGGTGGTTTCGTATCGGAGGTGACAAAACGTGATCTCCAGGGCGCTTTGCACGAGCTTACCCATGTCGACAAAATATGCCTTGGTGCTGACTGAGTGTGAGTGTCTTTTTGGGTGGTGAAGTGAAACGCGCACTAGGGCGCGGCAACTGGGAGGTTGGCGTGTGTGCCCAAAGGGAGAGGGAAAAGGATCCAGGCATCATCGCTTGCTCTTGTTTCTTCTTCCCTGCTCAAAAGGGACATCGCAAGTGGCCACCTACGACTTTGGGAGGGTCTCAAATAGTTTCCATGATGTGGATGTGCAAAGCACGCATGGTCATGCTTGACGAAACAACCTGACAACGACGCCGCGAGAGACAAGTGCCGATTAGTTCAGTGTTGCGCTGTACTGCACTGCATTTCTCTTTCGATAAGGAAGTACTTAGTACTGCATTGAATATCTAAAAGTTACTTACTCGCCGAAAAATTTACTCAATCTTGCTTGCTTTCAGGTGTTGGCCCCCCTCCCAATCGGCTTCGCCGTGTTCATGGTCCACTTGGCGACCATCCCCATCACCGGCACCGGTATCAACCCGGCCAGGAGCTTGGGAGCTGCAGTGATCTACAACAACGAGAAGGCCTGGGATGACCAGGTATTTCTAACTACTTGCACCACACACACACGCACGCCAAATAAGTCTCATCTTGTTGGATTGGATGCTTATCATCTCTTAATTTGCAGTGGATCTTCTGGGTCGGCCCAATGGTGGGCGCGGCGATCGCGGCGTTGTACCACCAGTACATCCTCAGGGCCGGCGCCATCAAGGCCCTCGGCTCCTTCAGGAGCAACGCCTAAGTTATCCATGTGATCGTGCAGCAAGATGAGTGTGGTGCTGAAGCAATGGCGACCTACTGGTCCTCGGAGCGAGTTTGCCGCTGCAACTATCAATGGTCGTGTTTTGTTTCAGCAGCCGCATGCGTTGGCTTCTTCCATGTAATCGATCGTGCGTGCAAATGTGTTGTAATTCTGTCCATGGGATCACTCGTCTTAATTAATGATTAGCATGTACTATTCCTGTCCCTATTTTTATTTGGCCAAAGGTATGATCGACATTCTAGCTAAATCAATCCATCAAGCAAGTGATTCATGCCCAATACTACTTGTGCTCTCTTGCTTGCCTCGAGTGATATACCTCTGAATTCTGATGCCCAAAGTGATCATGCCATTATCTGAAACTTCTTGTTTCTGGCCTTCCATGTCTCGGTCGGTTTTGCTACTTTGGATACCAATATCCAACAACCAACCAAACCCTATCGATCAAATGACTCTTCATGACATGGTAAGGACACAATAAAGACTCGTATTTGTGCTAAACCAATCTCTCTCTTTCACTACAGTCCCTTTCGTTCCTTGATTCCAATAGCTGTCACATGTCACGATTCTTAGACCTATCATGGGATGTTTGTGATCCGGGAGGATTCATCTCCAGCTGTCTTGAGCTTCAAAAACTGTCTTCTTGTCCTCAGCTCTCCGTGATGTGCCGAATAATCACCTTGCCATTTCAGTTCTCTAAAAACTGCACTACGTTTTTTGGGTACGAATTTTTTAGAAAACACTGAAAAGGTAAAGCCTTCTTTGTAATGGAGTAAAACCACTGGCACCCTTCATATTTTGTCCGGCACATCCCAAATGTGTCCGCTTTGGGGGTATCGGAGACACATTCTGGGTTGCTGCCCACACCGCTACCCCCAAACGGCTGGGCCCATCGATTTTTCTTAATATGTCTAAACATAGGAAAATGATTGCATAGTCCAATAATAGTTTAAACATAAAAAATATAGTGATTACAACAATTCAAATTAAATATAAATTAAATTTCGATAAGCTTCAGATAACAACTGGCTCGTGTGCTCGGCGCGGCGATTCGAACATAGGAATAATTCAGAGCACAACAAGCTCGTGTGCTCGGTGCCCCCACAAAAGCGCGACTAGATCATTCCGCAGCTGATTATGAGTTGTTTCATCACGAATTGGAAAATGCATGGCGAGAAATTCAGATATTTGTCCGGCACGCCCGGGTGTGGCTCGTCAAGGGGGCCTGGTACTCATACAGCTCATTGAACACCAGGTTAGCATCATGCTCATTCTCGATGATCATGTTGTGCACGATAACACAAGCATTCATGATCTCCCACATCTGCTATTGTGACCAAGATAGAGAAGGCTACCACACAATCGCAAACCGGGCTTGGTGCACACCAAATGCTCGTTCCACATCTTTTCAGACACTCTCTTACTTACCTGCTGTCGCAACAGTGGAACATGGGTTCCTCTGATGCTGCCAAAGTGGGTCCACAACCTGGGCCCACCAAGAAGATGGACAAGGCAAGGAGTCAAGACCGGTAGATGGGCCAGCCCATCTACCCCACGGAAGCACGTCAAGTTCGACATCGACAAACTATGGCTAAGGACCAGGCGACCTTCCGGGGTCACCTGTCACCCGGCGAACAAGGCGGAGCACCCGCGGGTCCAAGTGCCCGGCAGGAGGCCAGGCACTCACCCGGGTTCGAGCCTCCGTACAACGAAGAGGATAAGCACGCCAGCTCATGCGAGAAGCTTATAGAAGACTTGGGCACCAAGACGAAGGGCGCGCCTCCAGTGACGTCGCCCAGGGCGTGGTCGGTGGGGCTGTCAGGCTCTGTCCACCCCGCTTTCCCCAAAGGCGGACGACCGCACCTAACCATCGAAGATACTTGGACGCGAGGAGGCCACGTCGCCTCCATTAGACCACCGAGGGGTTTTCCCGCCTAAAACCCCTCACGCTCCTCGTGTGCCCATGTCGGATCCCCTTAGCTTATAAAAGGAGGATCAAGGCACCGAGGGAGAGGGACAAGTTGCAAGTAGAGCTCAAGCAAGGCTAGACTATGGCTGCGAGGGTAGAGAGAGAGGTGATGTCCTCAGGGCAGGATCTGCTCTTCGTCTACCTCCGGCCAGCACCCTGCCGGGTTCATCCCCAAGAACACCCTTGTAAACCACACCATGGTGACTACCGCAATCCAGACATGCGGGAGTAGGGCTTTTAGCCTCCGGGCGGCCTGAACCTGGGTAAACTCTCTGCGTCTCTGTGTTGCTTGCTTGATCTCCCCACCGAAGAGCTTGGCGACCACCTCCCGGGTGAAGCGTCTCCCAGCCTCCGTACGTTCACATTCGCAAAAAAAGCCTCCCTATGTTCACATTCGCAAAAAAAACTTCCCTACGTTCACATCGCAAGGTAGGATAAATAAAAAAGGAAGAGAAATAGCCTTTGCCACGTCTGTTTGGGGAACCATTGGTCTGTTCCCATAGGGAAGTTTGAGATTGGTTTGGGGTTACGTGGGGTCTGAGCCCTCACCTCGTCACTTTATATGGACATATCAAGTTACAATACAAGGTACAACACGACACGGTAAGTGCACGTACAACTAGACTAATTACAACTCTAACATACCCCCTCAATCTAAACCGCTACATACAAGGTTGAGATTGGACTTAAATCTGCCTAGCATCTGTCGTGTGGCTGGTTTAGTGAACACATCAGCCACCTGATCATTAGTGGAAATAAACCTGACATCCAGTGCACCGGTAGCTACTCGTTCTCGCACAAAATAGAAATCGATCTCAATGTGCTTAGTTCGAGCATGAAAGACTGGATTTGCTGTCAGGTAAGTAGCCCTAAGATTGTCGCACCACAAAATGGGCGTACGCTGCTGAGTCACACCAAGTTTCTTGAGTAGAGAGTCTACCCATATCGCTTCAGCAGCACCATTTGTCAATGCCTTATATTTAGCCTCGGTACTAGATCGTGAAACCGTGGGTTGCTTCTTCGAACTCCATGAGATGAGATTTGGTCCAACAAACACCGCAAACCCACTCGTGGAACGCCGATCATCCACGTCACCTGCCCAGTCTGCATCGGTAAAAATACTAATACCGGATAATGAAGACTTGCGAAACTGCAAGCCAGTCTGCAGTGTCCCCTTGACATATCGCAAAATACGCTTCACTGACTCCCAATGCAGATCAGTAGGTTGTGAAAGAAACTGGCACACTTTGTTCACCGCAAAGGAAATGCCTGGACGAGTAAGAGTCAAGTATTGCAGGCTGCCAACAACACTACGGGACCGAAACGAATCATCAGCACCAAGTGGCGTACCCGTGTCACGGGCTAATCTCTCGGACGGGTCAAGCGGTGTAGAGGTGGCATTACAATTCTCCATGTTGACTCGATGGAGAAGATCAAGAGCATACTTCCTTTGAGTCAACGTCATACCCCTGAATTGTAAGACGCCTCCAATATAGTAAGTACTCCAGCTTACCCAAATCCTTAATAGGAAAACTATCTGAGAGGAACGCACCAGACGATCAACAACCTCCGGAGTAGAGCCAGCAATGACAATATCATCAACATACACCAGCATGTATATGTGAACCCCATCGCGAGAGAATATGGACAAAGATGTGTCGCCCTTTGACGAGATGAAACCAAGCTGATGGAGGAGCTGACTCAAACGAGCATACCATGCCCGGGTGACTGCTTCAGACCATAGATAGACATCTGAAGTTTACAGACATGGGAAGGAAACCTGTCATCCTCAAAACCAGGTGGTTGCTGCATGTAGACGTCTTCAGTCAGAAAACCATGAAGGAATGCATTACTGACATCAACCTGTCGAAGGGTCCATCCTCGAGATACTGCAAGGGAGAGCTCAAGACGAACTGTAGCAGGTTTCACAACTGGACTGAATGTGTCACCATAATCGATCCCATGCTGCTGAGTAAAACCACGCGCAACTAGCTGTGCCTTGTGCTTATCAATAGACCCATCCGCACGATGTTTGGTCTTCAAGATCCACTTGCTACCAACGATGTTAACACCAGCTGGACGAGGAACCAAGACCCAAGTGTTGGTCTGACAGAGAGCCGCAAACTCTTTAGCCATGGCCGCATGCCACGCCGGTTCTTGCAGAGCTTCTTGATGAGAGTGCGGAGCAGCAAGGAATGCTCGACGCCGCGGGTCATATCGAACTGTACCGTCTTTGAACTCCTTTTCCTTCCGTTTGTTATCCCGCAACCGCGTGATCATCTTATGTGCTGGAGCAGGGACAGGCGATGGAGCAGCCAAATGTGTCACGACCGGTGATGAACCGACAGCAGGCGACACGTGCTGGTCCGCTAGCAGCGAAACACTCGACGACCCATGGGCCGATGCTGGAGAGGCCACATCGGGGGCCGACGCTGGAGAAACCACCTCGGGAGAAGGCGACGGCCCATGCATGCTAGATGCATGCACGTCATGCATGCTAGCTGCATGCACATCGATCGTGCTATTGCCATGCACGTCGATCACTGGCGTGGAAGCAGCTTCAGCCGGCTGGTTGTCAGCAAAGGGAACCTCAATCGCTGGTACCTGAAAAAATGAGACAGCACCTTGCGGCGACGGATCAGTGGACAAATAGGATAAGTCGTATTTGCGCATAGGCTCACTCGTAACAGGTTCATCGCAAGGAAAAGTGATAGCTTCGGCAAGAGCGGACACGTCTACAGTCACACCAGGAGTAGAGAACGGAAATACAATTTCGTCAAAAACAACGTCACGTGATATGTAAATACGCCCCGTGGAACGATCCAGGCACTTGTACCCCTTATGCATGGACCTATAGCCTAGGAAAACGCAAGCCTTAGAGCGGAAGTCAAGTTTATGAGAATTATACTTGCGAAGACTAGGCCAACATGCGCACCCAAAAATGCGAAGAAAGGAGTAATTTGGCTGGACACGAAGGAGACGATAGAGAGGTGTTTCCTTATTTATAACAGGCGTAGGCATACGATTGATAAGATAACACGCCGTCAGAAAAGTCTCATCCCAGTAATGAAGGGGAAGAGAGGAATGTGCTAACAGGGCAAGGCCTGTTTCCACTAAATGCCTGTGTTTACGCTCAGCAATACCGTTCTGCTGGGAAGTATGTGGGCACGACACACGATGGGACACGCCCGTACGCTGAAAATAGCGAGCCAATTTTTGGTATTCACCACCTCCATCGGACTGAATTGCTTTGATCTTAGCGGTCAAGAGGCGCTCAACATGAGCCTGAAAAGCATAGAAAACCTGCTCCACATCACACTTATGTTTGAGGAGATAGATCCAGCTAAAACGAGAATAGTCATCCACAAAACTAACATAATACTTGTACCCCCCAGAAGAAGTACGAGCAGGGCCCCAAACATCGGTGTGAACAAGCTCAAGAGGGGCGGTAGTGACACGAGAGGAAACAGTATAAGGTAATTGATGACTTTTAGCACGCTGACAAGCATCACACACTAAAGATAAATTGTCTGACAAAGAACACGAAAGCTCATGTGTTTTAACAATAGAATGCACTACATTATTGGAGGGATGACCAAGACGCTGATGCCACTGCATAGGCGTGACTTTTGCACTAGCGGATGCACGGCGAGGGGACGACGATGCCTTGCAGAACGGAACGGGGTAGAGTCCATCTTGACTCCTACCGTGTAGGATTACCCTCTTCGTGGCCTTGTCCTTGACACAGAAGAAATGACGATGAAATTCAACAAATACGTCATTATCAGAAACTAGACGGTAGACGGAAAGGAGATTTTGACGAATATTGGGAACATGAAGAACATCTTGCAACCGAAGTGATGAACCGGTTAAATTTGAATGGCCAATATACGAAATAGACAAACCTAATCCATTGGCCACTTGCACCTGATCCTTTCCCGCGTACCGCTCGTGGACGTGAAGTCGCTATAGATCACTTGTGAAGTGATCGGTAGCCCTGGTGTCCATGATCCAGGGGTTATGATCGGTGGCGTTGGTGGAGGCTGAATTACCGGAGCGCTGGTACTCCTGGTTGTAGCGGTTGCGACAGTCCGTCGCCTCGTGCCCCCAATTGCCACAAATTTGGCAGCGAGGCCTCCAGCGTCGTTCATTACCACCGTTGTTGCGGCAGTTGCAGCCCCCACCGCCATTGCGGTTAGCACCGCCGCCATTGCCACCGTTGCGGTTGTTGCCGCCATCATTGTGGCTGTTCCCGCCGTCGTTGCGGATGTTGTACCCGCCGCCATTGTCGTACCCACCATTGGGTCGGCCTTGTCCCTGCTGATCGCTGGGACGGTTTCCACCCTGATAGGCGGAGCCCCCACCTTGATAGGCGGGGTTGAAATCCGGAGCTCGTGGACGAGTAGGGTTCCCGTACGGAACGGGGCGCGATGCGGCATTGGCCGAGGATGCCCATCCCTCGGCTTGGGCTTGCTGTGCCTGCAAAGCCTCGAACGACAGCACGCTCGCGTAGAACTCAGAGTAGGGCATCGACTTGTTGCCGACAGTGAGCGAGGCGACAATGGAGTTGAACGCCGAACCGAGCCCAGTGATGATGTAGACGACAAGCTCGTCGTCGTTGATGGACGATCCAGCGGCGGCCATGGTGTCGGCGAGAGATTTCATCTTGTGCATGTATGCCGCCGCGGTCAAGTCCTCCTTGCGCAGCGACTGAAGTTGGCGTCGGATATGGCGGACGTTGGCGCGGCTTGCCGCACCGAACATGGCGTGAACTGCGGTCCATGCGTCCGCAGTGGTCTTGCAGCCGAGGAGCTGGCATGCGATGTCTGGTCCATGGAGCCGAGAAGTAGTCCTAGGACCTTCTGGTCCTGGATCCACCAGCGCTGAAACGCTGGGTTGGGAACGGACAACGCCTTGTCCCCCTCTCCCTGGGTGATCGTCTTGGCCGGCGGCGCCTCGGATCCGTCGAGGTAACCATGGAGGCTGGCGCCGGAGAAGTTCGGGAGGAGGAGGCCTTTCCACAGCATGAAGTTGTCGTGATCCAAGCGGACGGGGATGGAGGGCGCTGGCGCGACGACCGTGGACGATGACGCGTGCGAGGCAGGGATCACGGCTCCAGCCGCTTCGGAGGATTGAACGGCGGTGTTGGTCATCGCGGCGGCGGCGGACGGGACTCGCGGCGGCGCGGAGAGGATCGAAGAGCTGCGGCGGCGGAGAAGACTCGCGGCTGCGCTCGATACGCTCTGATACCAAGTTTGAGATTGGTTTGGTGTTACGTGGGGTATGAGCCCTCACCTCGTCACTTTATATGAACATATCAGGTTACAATACAAGGTACAACACGACACGGTACGTACACGTACAGCTAGACTAATTACAACTCTAACAAGGGAGCCCAGATAGTAATTTTGGAACACGTTTTCGTATAATTTTTACCTGTATTTGCATATCCCCTAAACAAAAATAACAAAAAGTTATGTTTGCCTGTGTTTTAAGAACTCTATTAGTCATGTGTTATGATCGGTTTATCGTTTGCTTTATATTAGCCTTGTACAACATGTAAATTGGCGAAGAGTCGGGGGATCATGCGCCAGTGTGCACCTCGTTAATCTAGTAACAATCAATGAATAATGAAGTTAGGAATGAATCAACGAAAAAAATGACTTGTTGGCAAACAACTGAACACCTTGCGGGCGGACGAGAGAGAGAGAAATTGGTGGCGCCGGCAGGTCGATCCATGGTGGCGCAGAATGACAACTGGCGGCGACGGGGAGCGGCGTGGACTCGGAGGGGCGGCGACGGCAAGGGTTGCGGAGATGAGGACGGCAAGGGGCGGCGGTGGGGCGCGAATCACTGCGCAGGGAGCACTGGAGGACGGGGTGGAGCGGTGCAAAAGACTTCCTAAGAGCATTTCCACCGGCGCGCCCAACTGCGCTCCCAATAGGGCTATTGGGCGCGCCGACACAAAATCGGCCCCCAGCGGCGCGCCCAATAGCCCAAAAGTTGCCGGCATGTCCCAATAGTGCGTCCGGCAACCCCGCTTCGCGCACAGGTTCTAGGGACACAACCGGGCGCGCCGACAACCGTGGCAACGCGCGCCTCGTCGATTCCTGACGGACGGGGCCGACGCGTCAGCGACACTTTCCCCTCCTTTTCACTTTCCCCTCGCTCCCGGCCATTTTCAGTCTCCCGCCATTTGCCTCCCCCGCTCCACCCTCTTCCCTCCTTTCCCACGTTGGGCGATCAATGTCCCGGTGGCCGATGTCTCTTGTCAAGCGCAACCGTGGTGGCACTCGCGGCGGAGGAGGACGCCGTGGTGCTGCTCGAGGTGGCGCTGCTCGCGGTACCACCAGCGGTTACGTCACCCCTCGCAAATCCGCGGGCGGCCGAAGAATATGTCGGATGCAGACTGGGAGAAGGAGCGGGAGCGTCGATCGGCGGCCACCATCGAAAGGAGAGGGCGGCGCACGAGTGCGGTGGCGAGGCAGAAGGAGATCGATTTCTTGCAGGCGTCGCTCGCGTACGCTGCTGCTGGCGGCGCAAGTGAAGGGAGCACCAACAAGCCGACGCCTGGGGGCGCGTCGCCATCGAACCCAGCGTTTTTCGATGTCGGTGGCGTCACTCCACGATCCGGGCTGCGGATCTCGCCAGGGATCGGAGATAGCAGCCGCTCCGACTCGCCGATTGTCGGCCTCCGCGTCGACCTCAACAAGGCGTTCACCCACTCGTCAAATCTGCGGAGGACACACCCAAGCGTTGATGGACACGACAAGGACGACGCCGATGGACACGACGTCCTCCGACCCAGAGCCAACGCCGTGCTGGGCTGGGAAGACGCCGAGACACAGGAGTCCGTCGAGCCGGTGTTGACGATCGACTGATTTGCATGATCGATGTTCTGTAATATTCGCGTGGCGATCTTTGGGTGTGATCGCCGGACCTGGCGAGACTTTTGGATGTGCAAACCGACGTTTTTCGAACTTGTGGGTCGTTTTAATTTGAATTTGTGGGGTCGGTCTATTGGACGGTCTATTGGGAGCGACCGGTGGAGCGCGGCGCTCCCAATAAGCGGCAACGGTTGCCGGCACGTCCAATAGCACCTGTCCGAATTGCCGGACGCTGCGCCGGTGGAGATGCTGTTCCGTGTGTATGACAGACGGGAGTCACCTGTCCGGGCGCTGTCCTGTGGCCGCCCCCAACTGGCTGGCTGCGTGCCACACAGTATGATTCCAAAGAAACGTCCTTGCGTGCGTCTTCACCGGCAGGAGTGGAGGACCATCCATGTTCCATGCTGGCAACCCACAAGGACGGACGGACGATATCACGCATCATCATCCCGGATCCAGCCATGTTCGTTTCGTCTTGAATCCTGACGCAGCTGCTGGCAGTCGCTGCCCTAGCCTGCAGAACCGAAGACGCTGTGACACTGACGAGTGTACATGATGCCGTTGAGCCGGGCTTGCCCAGTGAACCAGCGTCAAGGAAAAAAGTTCTGACGAATGTACCCACGTCCCGCCTTTTCTTCTTCTTTTTCCCTGGAGTGTGATGAAACGCAGGTACAGAGGTACTTCCTCGCTAACGCTAACTTTCGAGTTTGACCGGCCCCTCCATGGGTCGTCTCGCATCCCAGGAGTACCGCGCTTCTGCAACGGTAGGCCAAGCTGGCTGCAGTATGGCGCTTCTGATTTTTCGGCCACGATTTGTCCGTTCCAAGACATGAAAACGACAAAATTGAAACTGTTCTAATTTCGAAACTAATCATTTTTTCATAGTTCATATCGGCTAAAAGCGGCCGCCACGCTATCTAACATAGCGCTGATCCTCGGGACTCAAACTTGTGGGAATGTACAATGCAATGTACAATGTAAGATGTTTAGAGGGGTTATTAGGAAAAACTAGTTTTCCCATTTCTAAAAAAAAGGAAAAACTAGTTTTTAATTGAACACTACGGAGTAGATCTTATTTTTTTGAATGGTAGTAGATTTATTTACATAAGAACAATTTATAGAGATATATACACTAATAGTCCCACAACTTGTTTGTCATGTGCAAATTAGTGAGCAAATAGGCCGAAAACCATTCTCGAGATGACATGCAGCGTCGTAAATTTTGCGGAAAGATCCCTTTATATTTTTCTTTCACACGTGTGACCTTGATGCTTCCTTACATGCGGACCCCACATGTCAGAGGAGACTAAATAATTAAAATTACGAGCATGTGGTGCGGGATTCGAACTCAGCACCTAGAGGTTTGGCTCGCGCGTGCGTTGTCACCACAGTAACAATTCCGTCATGAAGCATGTAGGGCTATTTTCTCTGGTAGACAATGTTTCACATAGAGAAACGACAGAGCTACCCTACGTTGTTGCTTTCTGTACACACTTGAATAAACTGGTCTCCAATCTTAACTTAATCATGTGTGTAGCTACGAAGACAGACAGAAACGCTCCATCGATTTCTACAAAAAAGAAAAAAGAGTCACCGCTGCTCGATGGAGTCGCGAGATCGCAGTCGACTGCCGTTCAACAAAATAAGCATCAACAATAATCCAGGTTTAATGTGTATATTAGTTTGTCATCTAGAAAATCGCCAATAAGGCCCCGCTTAGGTGATTGATTTTTTTCCTCCGGTTGCAATTTCCGGGTGTTTCTTTCCATGCACAAGAATACTGGTTCGGATGTCAAGCTGTGTGTATTAATATATGAAGAATACACAGGTTAAATTATTTTTATTTGTATTGTAAGAGGACTCAAAGAAAAAATGGGGTGTAGGCGTGTAGCTAGATAAATGTGGTACTGGATTGGCACGAGAATGACTAAGGTACTATGCTCTCTTGGCGTTCTTTAATAAAAGATATGTAATGTATTTATGATGATTCTATATTAACCAAAACGCGCATTGCGCGTGCACCTTTACTAGTCATACAAGGGAACGCAACAAGTCAAAGACGAACCGACACGGGTAATACAGCAGGAGAAGCTAGCTATGTGAATCTTGGCAAAATGGCAACAAGCTGGTTTTATTCCACTGAATTATTCGATAGCATGTAATCTCGCTCAGTCGTCAATCACTGGATGGAGCAACAGCAACCGTTGTGGTCCTCGACTTCAAAGGTGGCCGCCGGCACGTCGTTGCGCGTGTAGAGGGGCCCCCAGGGCGTGCCGCCGAATGGAGTGTAGTAGCCGGCCTCCGGCGGCGTTGGTGTCGCGTAACTAAGCTGGTTGTGGCGGACATACGGGTTGTAGTAACCGCCCACCGGCGATGCCGGCGGGAGATGAGAGCTAGGAGCAGGTGATGGCGGTGGCATCGCGCGGTAGCCGTACGGCTGGTATCCACCGGCCACCGTCGGTGCCGGGAAAGGAGAGCTTGGAGCAGCAGGCGACGTGGGAGGCTTCGCGCCGTATCCACCGCCCACCGCCACCGCCACCGGAGGAGCAGGCGCCGCGGCACCGAAGTCGGCTACAAGGAACACTGGCCTCCTCAGCGTGGAGGCGAGCACCTCCCCTAGCGTCGCCGGGTCGGCCATGCCGACGATCGCCACGTGCCCCGTCACCCACGAGACAAACACCTCCACCACACCTGGAAAGACACCAATGGTAGCGTATAAAACATGCACGCATGCATCTCGATGGACACGCGCGCGTACGTACCAGCGATATTCATGAGGTCCTTCTTGATCTTCTCCTCTTCGCGGCGGTAGACCACGTCCATGTCGACGACCATTATAACCGGCGCCATCGCCGTCTTCTTCTCGCAGCGGCAGCGGTGTGCGCTTCTCTCCAAGTACCTCGATCTGTAGGGTTGATCTGATTGATTCGACGTGCTATTTGTATGCCGCCGGTGAGTCGGTCGGGCGTGGCGCCAGCTTGGAAGAATCGCTAATCCCCTGATTGCCGCTTCCCCTCGCCGATTCCCTAATCCCGTAAATTCTGATTTCCTGCCATTCCGTTCTCACGCTTACCTTTTCTTGATCGTGTGCCTGATCCGCACGCAGCTGGATATTTACCTGATTGATCGTGTGCCTGATCTGATTGATTTTGATGACACGGTGCTTATGCAGAACAAAGATAATACTCCATCACGGTAAAAGCCTACAAAGCGTCCTCAACGTAAAATGACACGGTGTTTGTCAAACGCAGGACACCTTCGGTCTATGAACTTGTAGGAAATGATTAAATTGGTCATTGATCTCTCAAATGTGAAAATCCGTCATTGAACTCTCGTTTATTAGCGGTGTAGTCCCAAAATAGCGAGGAGTTTTTGTCCACAAGGCATCGGGGTCGTGTCAACAACCATCACCTCCAAGAACTCCGTCACTTTCTCTTTGCACATAACATACTACGCCACACCGGAGTTGTCTAGAACTCCTCATACCCATCCCATACGTGGGGTGGATTTGGGGATGTCGGACGTGTCTGACCCCACACATACCAACCCCTGAGCACCCTAACTTGTCTCGCCCGCTCCGCTTCACTCCACTCCAGTGCCCTCCACTCTGTCGAGGAGAAGTCCCGAAGGAACCTCTCGCGTAGTGTTGTTTGAACGCAGGGGACTGAAACACGCTATCAACGAAGCCCTCGGCGACCTCGGTGAAGAGACACACACACAACAAGGAGACACAGCGGTTTACCCAGGTTCAGGCCACCGTGATGGTGTAAAACCCTACTTCCTGCTTGTCTGGATTGCACTGCTCGGAGAGGTTACAGTATAAGTGTTGGAGCTTGGATCGAGGGTCCTTTTCTAAGGCCACGGAGAGGCCCTATTTATAGTGCTCCGGTCCTCTTCCCCCAAAGGTATTGGCTGGAAGGGTTGCCACATAGCACCAAAAGAGGGTACCGGCATGCTGCCCTAGCACAGATAAAGCCACCGTCCATGGCGCAGTCGCAAGGACTTGCCGGTGACACCTTCGATGACGCCTGCAGTGGCGCGTAGCGCCGGTCCGGCTGTCTTGCACCAAAGTGGAAGGTCTTGTGATGTAGCCCAACCTACGGCTCCTACAACAAGTGGCCCAATGACAAGAGCAAGAGTCAAAGCTCTCCATGATAAGGCGAATTCACTCCTATCTATGTGTGATCTCGACACTCCTTTGAATAGGTTGCTACTTCAGTCGGATACATTGTGCATACTCAGGAACCACCTTGATGACGACCCACAATGGAGTGGAGAAGATGACCAAGAGAAGACCCAAGAAGATGGCCAAGAAGAAGAAGAGCAGGAAAAAGTGCCACAGCGGTACTACCGCCCCCACAGGCGGTACTACCGCGCCGGCGGTACTACCGCCCCCAGTCCCGCCGGAAACCATCCTCTGCAGCCATGTGCGGCAGTGCCGCCGGTACTACCGCCCGCCCAAGCGGTACTACCGCCCGCGCCGAGTCAACGCATGCTTTGGCCCGCACCAGCGGTACTACCGCCCGGACGAGCGGTACTACCGGTGATGCGGGAACCAGCCAGGCTTTTGAGCCTTGTAATCCCCACCTACCTTTCCCTTTTGCCTCTAGACTATAAATAGGAGCTCCCCATCTCAGATCTGGTTAGACTATGATTTGGGATTAGAGTAGAGCTGTGCTCCTTCTTCTCAAAGTGGTCCTTTCCTCCTTATGGAGATGAATCAAGGCCTCTCCTTGTGGAGATGAACCAAGGCCTCCCCTCGTGGAGAAGATCCCTTCGTGGATACCAAGGCTTCCTCTTGTAGTTTGCTACTTTCCAATCTTTCATCCTAGGGTGACTTTATTGGGTTGGTTTGGATTGACCAATTGGACAAACAATCCTAAGAGTAAGGTGTGCTTGGGAGAGGAGAATTGGGAGCTACCTTTGGGGCTTGTTACCAGTTGAATCTTGCTGAGTTGCTACTTGCTAGTTATCCTTGATTTGGTGTTTTCCCCTCTTTGTGTTCTTGTGTTTATCCCTTGTTCTTCGTGTTCATCGATCCCTCCGCCCAAATCCGTGAAAATCGGGACCAACCTACAAAACTTACACTATTTGCCACCAAGAGAGAGAGGGAGTTGAGAGAGAACCCATCCACCCTCCACTATGTGCTTGTCGGCCCAGTGAAAACCGGGGTGTCATGGGCCGGCCTGCCACAGCACTCAAACGCTCCGCAGGAAATTCTACTAAGGACCAGGCTTTCAGCCTGACGAGCCTCGCGAGGCATTTTCCCTCGCGAGGGCTTCTTTGCTCGACTGAGCATTTCTGCTAAGGACCAGACGATCGGCCTGGGAGGGCTCGAGAGGAACCTCTGCCTAGGGAAGGCCTCTCCTAGACGATCTTCAGGCCCTGGCGCGTCTCACGCCACCCTCGGGAGGTTTTCCCTCGCGGGAATCAACGGCTACAAAACCTCGGCGAGGCTTCAGGCCCTCGCGGGGTTCCTTCAAGTGGAAGCAAGCTCCTGCACCACTGCAGAGCGCACATGGGCTCTGCGCCCGCCGCAGAGTGACGCGCGCGCCTGCGCGCGATGACGAAGACGCCGCAGTTGCCATTCTCGTGTATAAAGTGGTCAAATGAGCTGTGGCAAGCAAAGCGGACTCCAAGACTTGCCAAATTGGTGATAAAGCGGCCGGCCGCCGCTATGCTCCAACTGCGACGTCACCGTGGGGCACGCCCCAAAGCTCTGCAGCTCCAGCCCACCGTCCTGGTTGGACGGTGGCTTTTTCTGCCAAGACGACGTGCTCTCTGCCATGGACCGTGTCCATGGACGCCCCCGACGCTGTGCGCTGTGCTCCAACTCGGCGGCATTGTGGTATCCCTTCCCGCCGGAGATTTTCGGGGAAGAGGACCAAGCCCAGTATATAAGGAGCCAGTGTACGACCTAGGAGGGGGATTCCGCATTCACCAACTCATTCCACAACCAAGCAGCTACGTCTAAGGAAGAAGACGGAGCTCATTCCACCATAGTCCACCATAGCCATAATTGTGCCCTCGGCAAGCACCTTTGTACTGTGAACCTCTCCAAGCAGTGCAATACATCTTAGCAGGACGTAGGGCTTTTACACCTCACGGTGGGCCTGAACCTGGGTAGCGGCTCGTGTTCCCTCTCTGTCGTGATGTTCCTCACCGAGATCGACGAGCACCGTCACCGAGGTTGTTGAGGCTTTGTTTGACGTTGTGTTCAACCCCTTACTCGTTTCCTGGCTTCTGAGAGACACCCCTAGTTCCTGGGACTAGTCTCCGAGCCTCAACAACCTCGGCAACGGTGCTCGTCGAGCTCGGTGAGGAACATCACGACAGAGAGGGAACACGAGCCGCTACCCAGGTTCAGGCCCACCGTGAGGTGTAAAAGCCCTACGTCCTGCTAAGATGTATTGCACTGCTTGGAGAGGTTCACAGTACAAAGGTGCTTGCCGAGGGCACAATTATGGCTATGGTGGACTATGGTGGAATGAGCTTCGTCTTCTTCCTTAGACGTAGCTGCTTGGTTGTGGAATGAGTTGGTGAATGCGGAATCCCCCTCCTAGGTCGTACACTGGCTCCTTATATACTGGGCTTGGTCCTCTTCCCCGAAAATCTCCGGCGGGAAGGGATACCACAATGCCGCCGAGTTGGAGCACAGCGCACAGCGTCGGGGGCGTCCATGGACACGGTCCATGGCAGAGAGCACGTCGTCTTGGCAGAAAAAGCCACCGTCCAACCAGGACGGTGGGCTGGCGCTGCAGAGCTTTGGGGCGTGCCCCACGGTGACGTCGCAGCTAGAGCGTAGCGGCGGCCGGCCGCTTTATCACCAATTTGGCAAGTCTTGGAGTCCGCTTTGCTTGCCGCAGCTCCTTTGACCACTTTATACACGAGAATGGCAACTGCGGCGTCTTCGTCATCGCGCGCAGGCGCGCGCGTCACTCTGCGGCGGGCGCAGAGCCCATGTGCGCTCTGCAGCGGTGCAGGAGCTTGCTTCCACTTGAAGGAACCCCGCGAGGGCCTGAAGCCTCGCCGAGGTTTTGTAGCCGTTGACTTCCCGCGAGGGAAAACCTCCCGAGGGTGGCGCGGAGACGCGCCAGGGCCTGAAATCGTCTAGGAGAGGCCTTCCCGAGGCAGAGGTTCCTCTCGAGGCCTCCCAGGCCGATCGTCTGGTCCTTAGCAGAAATGCTCAGTCGAGTAAAGAAGCCCTCGCGAGGGAAAATGCCTCGCGAGGCTCGTCAGGCTGAAAGCCTGGTCCTTAGTAGAATTTCCTGCGGAGCGTTTGAGGGCTGTGGCAGGCCGGCCCATGACACCCCGGTTTTCACTGGGCCAACAGTGCTCATATGCAAGGGTGAAGTTTCTATGACTAACACTTTCCCAAACCTTCCTCCTTCTTTGTTGTCTCTTTTGAAGGACTTTGAAGATGTCTTCCCTCAAGAAGTGCCACCGGGACTACCTCCTCTACGCGGAATCGAGCATCGCATCGACCTTGTTCCCGGCGCACCGCTACCAAACCGCGCTCCTTACCGCACCAACCCCGAGGAGACAAAGGTGATTGAGCGGCAAATACAAGAACTTCTTGCCATGGGACACATCCGCGAGAGCTTGAGTCCGTGCGCCGTGCCCGTCATCTTGGTACCCAAGCACGACAACACTCTTCGCCTTTGCATGGATTGTCGTCCCATCAACGCCATCACCGTTAGGTATCGCCACCCTATCCCTCAACTTGATGATATGCTTGATGAGCTTTGTGGTTCCGCTATATTCTCCAAAATTGATCTTAAAAGTGGATACCACCAAATAAGAATGTGTGAAGGTGATGAATGGAAGACCGCATTTAAAACGAAGCTTGGTCTTTATGAATGGCTTGTCATGCCATTTGGTCTTTCCAATGCACCTTCTAATTTTATGCGTCTCATGAATCATGTTTTGCGTCCTTTTATTGGCAAATTTATTGTGGTCTACTTTGACGACATCCTTATTTATAGAAAATATTTGGAAGAGCACACTTCTCATGTTGCTCAAGTTTTGTTGGTTCTTCGCAATGAAAAGCTTTATGCAAATCTTTCTAAGTGCACATTTGCCACCAAAAAACTTGTTTTCTTGGGTTTTGTTGTTTCTTCGGATGGTGTTGAAGTGGATGAAGCAAAGATACAAGCAATGCGGACTTGGCCTTTTCCGATGTCACTTGAAGAGTTGAGACGTTTTCTTGGTTTTGCCAGATTTTACTGCCGATTCATCAAGGATTTTTCCACAATTGCTTGCCCTCTCCATGAACTTACAAAGAAAATGTACCTTTCATTTGGAGCAACGCACATGATTTTGCTTTCAATGAGCTCAAACGGTTGTTAACCGAAGCACCACTCCTTGCCCTTCCGGATTTCTCTAAAACATTTGAGATTGAATGCGATGCAAGTGGATTGTGCATTGGAGGAGTGCTTATGCAAAATGGTAAACCCATTGCATACCATAGTGAGAAATTAGATAGAGCTCGCTTGAATTACCCCATTTATGACAAAGAATTATTTGGTTTGGTTCGTGTTTTGGATGTGTGGCAACATTACCTTCGTCCTAAGGAATTTGTCATTCATTCCGATCATGAATCTTTGAAATATTTGAAAAGTCAAACAAATTTGAACAAAAGACATGCTAAGTGGGTTGAGTTCATTGAGTCTTTTACCTTTGTAATCAAATACAAGAAAGGTAAAGACAATGTGGTCGCGGATGCTCTATCCCGCAAGGCCAACCTACTTACACGTCTTGACATTAGTGTCTTGGGTTTGGATGAGATAAAGGAGTTGTTTGCTACCGATGCTTTCTTTGGAGACATTTTCGCTCAATGTTCGGAGCACAAAGGAATTGGTGATTTCTACTTGCACCAAGGTTTCTTGTTTAAGGCTAACAAACTATGCATTCCCGAGTCTTCGCTTCGTTTGGTCCTTTTGAAGGAATCGTATGGAGGATCACTCATGGGTCACTTTGGACGCGACAAGACCTACGCCATGCTCGCCACCAACTACTATTGGCCAAGAATGAAGCGTGATATGGAACGCCTTGTTCGACGATGTTCTACATGTCTCAAAGCTAAGTCTACTTTAAACTCTTATGGCTTATATACTCCTTTGCCTATTCCACATCGCCCATGGTCCGATATAGCTATGGATTTTGTCTTAGGACTCCCACGCACTAAAACAAACAAGGATTCCATATTTGTCGTCATTGATCGATTCTCTAAAATGGCACACTTTATACCATGCAACAAGACCGACGATGCTTCACATATTGCTACTTTGTTTTTTAGGGAAATCGTCCGTCTTCATGGCGTGCCCAAGACCATTGTGTCGGATCGTGACGTCAAGTTCGTGAGCTACTTTTGGAAGACTTTGATGGCCAAGATGGGAATCAAGCAACTATTCTCCACCGCATACCACCCTCAAACCGATAGCCAAACCGAAGTGGTGAACCGAATCCTATCCACACTCATTCGTGTGTTGATCAAGCCTAACTTGAAGAATTGGGAAGAGTGCATCCCACACGCCGAGTTCGCCTACAATCGAGCACTACACCGCGCAACAAAGAGAACACCCTTCGAGATCGTCTATGGCTCCAACCCCAACACCGCGCTCGACATGCTACCACTTCCACTCCGTGAGCAAGTTAACATGGACTTCGACAAGCGAGCCGCTTACATGAAAAAACTACATGAAGACACAAGGGCCACGCTTGAGAAGCACAACGAAGACCATGCTACGAAGATGAACAAGCCATGATATTTGAAGAAGGTGACCTTGTTTGGCTACACCTTCGCAAAGATCGCTTCCCGGATGCAAGGAAGTCCAAGCTTCACCCTCGTGGGATGGACCTTTCAAGTTTATCAAGCGCATCAACGACAATGCCTACAAGATCAACATCTCCCACTCCAAACACTTGGTCCATGACACCTTCAACGCCGCCGACATATCGCCATACCTTGGAACATCAAGCGATGAGGATGACCAAGAGTCGAGGACGACTCTTTTCCAAGGGGGGGGGGGGAGATGATGTAGCCCAACCTACGGCTCCTACAACAAGTGGCCCAATAACAAGAGCAAGAGTCAAATCTCTCCATGATAAGGTGAATTCACTCCTATCTATGTGTGATCTCGACACTCCTTTGAATGGGTTGCTACTTCAGTCGGATACATTGTGCATACTCAGGAACCACCTTGATGACGACCCACAATGGAGTGGAGAAGATGACCAAGAGAAGACCCAAGAAGATGGCCAATAAGAAGAAGAGCAGGAAAAAGTTCCACGGCGGTACTACCGCCCCCACAGGCGGTACTACCGCCCCCAGTGCCGCCGGAAACCATCCTCTGCGGCCATGTGCGGCAGTGCCGCCGGTACTACCGCCCGCGCCGAGTCAACGCATGCTTTGGCCCGCACCAGCGGTACTACCGCCCGGACGAGCGGTACTACCGCTGATGCGGGAACCAGCCAGGCTTTTGAGCCTTGTAATCCCCACCTACCCCACCTACCTTTCCCTTTTGCCTCTAGACTATACATAGGAGCTCCCATCTCAAATCTGGTTAGACTATGATTTGGGATTAGAGTAGACTTGTGCTCCTTCTTCTCAAAGTGGTCCTTTCCTCCTTATGGAGATGAATCAAGGCCTCCCCTTGTGGAGATGAACCAAGGCCTCCCCTCGTGGAGAAGATCCCTTCGTGGATACCAAGGCTTCCTCTTGTAGTTTCCTACTGCCAATCTTTCATCCTAGGGTGACTTTATTGGTTTGGTTTGGATTGACCAATTGGACAAATAATTCTAAGAGTAAGGTGTCCTTGGGAGAGGAGAATTGGGGGCTACCCTTGGGCTTGTTACCAGTTGAATCTTGCCGAGTTGCTACTTGCTAGTTATCCTTGATTTGGTGTTTTCCCTCTTTGTGTTCTTGTGTTGCAGGGCGCTCTAGTACAGACCCCGGTGGGGGCGCCGCCAAAGCTTCGTCTTCCTCATGGATACACAAAGGGCGCTGGTTCGCCACAGATGAGTAAGCTCTTCGTCATCTTTAAGCCATGATCCTGCTTCTTGCGCCTCGCGGATGATTTTTCTCCGTTTCACCACAGGGTGCCCCCGGCGAAGATAAGGAAATCTGAAGGACCGAGGAAGAAAACGGCGATCCCTCTTCGAACCAGTCGTTGTTTGACTTCCCCCTTATGCTCCCCACACAGGGAGGCTGCTGGCGTGCGTGGGCCAAACCCGACGGATGGGTGTTCGCGGATTCCTCGCCAGTAATCAATCCACGGGCCACGTGTGCCGCGAAGCACGAGCCCCGGCCCACTCGCACCACCTGCATCCATCGACGTCTCCAGCATGCCTGTTGGTGGCATTCCCCCGAACTCCGCCGGTTTGGCCAACCCGTCGCCTGCCGAGGTAACCGGTGCTCAGGGGGTGTCTCCTATTGACGCCCGGGTTTCACGAGCTGCCGCCCCAATGGGTCCTGGTTCAGGAAGGGCTGACCAAATCAGCGATGACTCCTTGCGAGGCAAGCCAGTGGAGGCTACTGACCCACGTTTTCCTGAGTGGGTCCTGCAATTGCCCGGCAGCAACTCTGTGCTGCGGGGCAGCCACGTGCGCGTGGCCCAAGGTGTTCTTTCTGGCCTCGAGCCTAAACTTCAGGCTCGGGAGGCCTGGGTGGCAGGCAAGCAGGCTCGCCTTGCCCAAGCATGGCGCAAGTTCGACGTGGCGCGCGCTTCGGTCGCCCAGGAGGCCGAAGAGGCCCAGGAAGGAAATGCCGTCGAAAGACTTTCGGCAGTAGAGGCGCGTGAGAAGGCTTTCCAGGAATGGGCCAGCTCCGAGCGTCAGAAACTTCTTGACCATGGTGCTGCGTTGGACGCTCGTGAGGACGTGGTGGCCGCGGTCGAGGCCTCCAGCGCCAAAACGCAGGAGGAGGGAACATCCCTTGCCGAGGTTCTTATGCTTCGCGAGGAGGATGTGTCTGTTCGAGAGCGGGAGATGGAGAAAACCGCTATGGACCAAAGCGCTGAACAGGCTCAGCTGGAGCTCCAGCAGGAGGGGATTACCGCCAGGGAGGCCTCCCACGAGGAATGCTTCGCGAAAGCAGCGCTGAGACAGACTGAGGAATTTGACAGGAGGAATTTGCGAGGGAGACCCTCGAGCAGACTGAGGAAAAAATCAGAGCTGCGCGGGAGGAGTATGTGCGTGAATGCAGCGCTGACCTCCAGGCGCAGGGGAAGGATTTTGCCAAGAAGCGCCGGGCTCTTGCTAAGAAGATTGAAGACCTTGAGGGAAAGCTTTGCGATCTTCGCATTTCTCTTGAAGAGGCCGTCGAAGCGAGGAATGTTGCTGAGGCGGAGCGGTTTTCGCTGCAGGCCCAGGTGGGTCCTCTGATAGCGGTGATTCAGGATGCTCAACTGGAGACGAGCCATGCTCGCATGCTTCAAGATGAGCGCGGAAGGATGTTTCGGGCGCTCGCCACACGGGCTCGCTCTGCAGCTTCCTGTCTTGGCGCGGAGAGGCCGGATCTCCCCGAGCGGAGAGCGCGACTGTCGGGGAATAATTATCCCGCGACTTATTCAAGCAAAGCACGACTCATTCACAGTCGCATCACTATTGGGCTTACACAAATATGGGCCGACTCAAGATCATGAGGAAGGATCTAGAAGACCAGAGAAGATATAACTTGGGGGACACGAAGATTAGTCTCCAAGTAGGACTCCGGCTCATACTTTCCTTGGGAGAGAAGTTTCCTTGTAACCTTGCGAGCCATCGTCTTTATAAGGTGGACTCCAAGGACCTAGAACCCTAAGATCTCATACATCCAGAGATAGGCGACTCGACACATCGATCGCCAACCCCTTGTAACACCATATTCATATCAATATCAATCTAGGATAGGCAGGACGTGGGTCTTTACCTCACATTGAGGAGCCGAACCTGGGTAAAAAAACGTTGTCTTCCTCGTGCCCTGCGATCTTAAGCTCGGAGACGATTGACTCGCGCAATCCCACACCTACGAAGTCATCCATGACATCTGACGTGACAAACCCACGACAGTTGGCGCCCACCGTGGGGCCTGCGGTCAAGAGCGTCATGTTTCAAGCAGGATCTATGCCAGGGACGGAGGATCTCGCCGCCGTTTCAAGTCCGACGAGTTCAACAATCTCGGCAACTTCATTGCCGCGCCGTTTCAAGCTCGGCGATATCAACATCTACAAGACAGCAGGCAACGTCCGTGCTGCGACTGACCCCGACGACGTGTCGAAAATCATATCGATGATCCGTTCGGTGGAAAGTTGCGGAACCGAGTTTCCGACCAGCTGTCCAAAGCGCATCGAATTCCAACGGTTAGATCTCCGTGGCCGACTCGAACACCGAAGCCCTGTCGAAATCTGACGGAACTCCGCACGTCCTTGGGAAAATAATTATCGAGGTCGACTCGGACATCAATTTGAAGATCCCTCCGGTGGAACCCTGCGGAATACACTCGCGCAGCCATCCAACAAGTTTGAGACGATTCCAACGGTTAGATCTCCGTCGGCGACTCACGCACTGGAACAAGTTTTGTGTCTATGCGAGTTTGCGAAATTAAACAGGAAAACATCCAATCGGCACAATACAACCCTCGTCCAAATCAAACATGGTCAGAAGCCCAAGCGCTGCGGTACTTTCCAAGAATTAAGATATCTGTGATTAAGACCCAGTTGACACGCACATGCAAATTCCTCGGAGAGAAAAAGGAAAAGAAAAGAAGGAAACTGCTCAAAAACCGGATCAACTCCAGAAGGCAGTGTCCGACTTGAAGTATTACTTGGGCTCGTATGTGGATTGAGATCAGCCTACTGGTCTTCACGTAAGAAAAAAGAAAAGAAGAGAGCAGCCCAATCATGACTCATGAGAGGCAACATAATTATCGTCTGACTCGCACCATCGTCTACAACGTCGGCCGCGCAGCACGGCCGGGCAGCTTCTTGCGATAGGAGATTCTCGAAGACACATGTATGGCGGTTTCGACATCATCGTTGTCCCTCGCGATTTTCAAGGAACCACGTCCGTAAAATTTCCTCAAGATTACGGCAGCGATCCACTAAACGATCAGGTTCATCTGCACTCAAGCATTACGGGGTCGTTAGTGGGGTGGGCCTTGGCGGGTGGCACTTTGACGGCGTAAGGCTTGGCGGGGGTAGGCCTCGGCAGGGCGTCGGGCCGCTGCTTTCTTTGCTATGGCTTTCTCTTATGAGGTGAACTGCTTCTCTTTAGTGGGCGCGAGATGGTCGACGGCGTCCTCGTCAGCCGGGTAGGTGGCAGCCGCGACCTTGTAGATGTCCACGACGGTGCGCACCGAGTCTTTCTCATCACAGCAAATGGTGATGGTGCTACTACTGCCTGGTATCTTGACGATGTTGTAGGCGTGATGGGTGACAGTGTCTTGGTGACGGCGACGTTGTTGATGGTGGGCGTGCACACCAGTGGAATGGTGCCCACGGCCGCGGTGTTCTTGGGGTGGTCGCTGGAGTCGAAGGAGATTTTATACTGCGGCCACTTGAGGGGCTGTCCAGTGCCGACCTTCGAGAGGGCGGCGTTGACCTCGCGGGTGAGCTCCTTGAAGTGGCAGCTGGAGATGGGAGCTTGTGCTCCTCCAAGGATGCACACGGCCACCCTGCGGGCTCCTGGTAGCCCCTTGCGTACTCGTCAGAGAGGTTATTGTTGTTCTCATCGAGCTGTGGCTGGGCAGCGTTGGCCTGCTGGTTGGGCGGGTGGTTGGCCTGCTGAGGATACTGGCCCTGTTGAGGGTACTGGCCCTGAGGACGGTACCTGCCCTACTGGTTGTAGTTGTTACCGTGGTCTGGCCAGCGCCCGCCGTTGTGGTCACCTGCGCATCCGCCGTTGCGGCGGTTTTGGCGGTTCTTGCGGATCTTCTCGAGCTCGAAGCAGTCCTTGGTGTTATGGGTGCTCATTTTGTGGAAGCCGCATTACTTGCCGCCCTTCTTGCCATCTTCCTCTCCTCCGCGCTTAAGCTTATGTTCGAGCTCAGGCTCAGGTTCCGCCGCAAGGACGGATGGTGCCTTCCGCTTGGCCGGCTCCTTTATCTTGCTTTTGGCCTTTGCCGCGTCGGAATCATCCAGCTCGGGGCAGTTGTGGGCGAACAGGCGGCCCTCCTCTGCCTTGGCGCACTTGTCAGCTAGGTGGAAGAGTAGTACCACAGAGGTGAGGGAGTCGGCATAGATGCCGAGCTTCTCAAGCATCTTGGTATCCGTGACGCCAGCGAAGAATGCCCCGATGACGGCGTCGTCATTGATGCACGGGATCCTGTTGCGGACTTGGCTGAAGCGCTCGATGTACTTGCGCAGCGTTACGCCCTTGCGCTGCTTCACGGCGCGGAGGTCGTTGAGGGACAGGGGAAGCTCGTACGTTCCCTTGAAGTTGGCGAAGAATTGCTTGCACAGTCTCCCCCCCCCCCCATGACCTGATGGAGGCCTCGGGAAGGTTCATGAGCCATGAGCGGGCAGCATCCTTGAGGGCCATGGGGAACCAGTTGGCCATGACCCGATCGGCGCCGCCCGTGGCCTGGACTCCCACGGTGTAGAGCTGCAGGAACTACACGGGGTTGAGTGTGGCCTGGATTCCCACGGTGTAGAGCTGCAGGAACTACTTGGGAGGCCACACCACGCGTCGCAGTTCTCGTGAGAGTGCGAGGCAGCCCTTGCTGCACGAGGTGTGACCGCCAGCGAGGATGGCGCGGTTGGGATCGCCGGCTGCAGCGATGTCGCGGACCGTCCAATCCTGGCGCTCGAGGTTCACGCGGGCGTCTTCTGGAGCCCTTGTGATGATTTGGCAGCTGGCGCCACCAAGGTGCGGGGAAGACGCACTGTGAGACAGGGCTCCATCCGGGGCGTGGGCGTCCTGGTGCGGTCCGCCGGCTCCTCCCGCCGGAAGCGGAGGAGGTGGATGATGGGGGATGATAACCCGGTAGGCCCATGAAGAGGGAAGCATGACCCGCCAGGCAGGAGGCCCGGCCAGGCCAGCTAACCATCAGCATGGGCCGGGTTATGTTGCTGGGCCAGAGGCTTTGGCGGTAACCCGGTTCAGGAAGGGAAGTTTCTAGAAGACCAGAAGCGGTTCGTGACTTGGAGGATACGAAGGCTAGAAGAGCTGGAATAGGATTCCGAGTATGAGGAGAGCTCGGGTTCGTATTGTAAAGTGCCAGGAGACCCGGTAGTCTATATAAACCGGTCCCTGAGCCCTAGTTGGGAGAGAACTTTATGATCCAAGCTTAGGCGAGAGAACCACCGAAAGAAACACCACAACCTTGTAACCAAGATCGAGATCCGGCTCTGTTGTCGTAGCCGGGTTATCGAGATCGAGATCAATAACAAGATAGCAGGAAGTAGGTCTTTATCTCCAATGGAGAGGCCGAACCTGGGTAAACCTTTTGTCCCTGCAATGCTAAACAATCTCCCAGACGCTAGTGTCGCCTTGCCCATCAACTCAAGCTACCCCAAAGTAGCATCTGCCATGTTATCTACCCCACGACAGTTGGCGCCGTCTGTGGGAACCGCGTCCAAAGGTGTCACCATCATGGGAGAAGCAAAGCAAGGAATAGAGAACTATGTTTTCGGCGAGATCACCCTCAATTCACAAGGAGAGCCCATCGTTGATGATTTTTGCTGGGGGCCGGAATCAGATCTACTTGAATCAGGTGATGTTATTCCAATTGGCAAATTTAACGTTTTTGTTGGTATGATTGCAACTAGATCTGCTAGTGATGGAGACTATGAATCTGTGTCAGGAGCTGCCACAATTGTTCAATCTGATGGAGAAGAATCAGTTGGTACGGCTGAAGGAGAGCTGCCCTTGGACGTGCACGAGGAGAGATCGGGAAACCCGGCTCCAGTCCTGGGTGACGTGGGGGATTATGCAGATTCAGAATCGATCCTACCCTTGTTCGAGGGCCGGTTCGGATATGGAGTAGAAGAAGAGGACGAAGAGGAGCAAGAGTCCGTTCCAAGCCCGGTTAGGAGGGTGGCGGTTTACACTGCTCCTTCAATTAACGCGGGGGCATCGCCGTCAACGGTTGTGCCACCAGCTTTTACCCCGGGTCAGCAGCAGCAACAATTGCCACCAGTGTCAGAGGAAAGTGAAAACACGGCACGTTACAGGAACAGCTTCGGTTTTCTCAATAACCGAGCTCAGGGTGAGGAAAGAAACAATGCAACTGGGACCCGGGCCATGTTTAACAATGGCCTGGTCTTAGATCCAACCGCACTTACGAGGATTGTTACTCCAGAGAACGCAGCAGCAAGAGCTATAGAATTGGATACTGCACGCCGGGCCTTGGAGCAGGTACGCAGAGACACAATGGCAGAAAAAGAAGATATGGAGATTAGGCGAAAGCAATTAGAGGATGAGGAAAATCGTCTCAATGAGATGACCAGGGCGCACCGGAGGAGGCACCAGAGCCGGCTGGCCCCTGGAGAAAACGCTATAAACCCAGCAGTATTGTTTAGGACCCCAGAAGATCAACCAGTTGGTGTCACCCAGGTGGCTCCAGTTGTTAGAGCAAAATAGAACCAGACAGAGGAACAGGAGCAGTGGGGTTGCAGTTGCAGCGGCGCCGGGTCTTCTCGCTGGGGGAGCCAGGGGAAATCCGGGTCTGCCGCCCAGGACACCAAGGTTTCATACGCCGGCGGGTCACTATTCCAATCCAGCAGATAACGTATACGCCGCAACTTTGGCACTAGATCGTATTCCATTAGGAGACTCGCCAGCAGAGGTTGAAGCTCGGCGTGCCATTGATATGTTACGCACTGCGGTTGCTCAGCAAGTTCAGTACTCAAAAGAGAAAAGTGCGCTTCACTCTACAACGTATCGTAGCAAGAGTCGCCATGGGGGAAACCCGCCATTGGCCGGGTTTGCCGCGGCACAGCAGCAAAACCCGCCCCAGCAGAACCAAAACCAGAATAATCAGCAGTATCAACCCGCCCCTGCAATTTCTGTGGCTCAGCAGATAGTCAATAGATCGCGGGCAGGAAGGAGTGCAGCTAATGCAAACCCGGCAGTACCAGCAGCTGGAGCACCACAGGAGGACCGGGTCCCGTGCCAGCAGCATCTGCAAGTTCGCCGGGTAACATTAATCTTTTAGCAAGTTCTTCCACTTTGGCGGGTCCCAAGTGTCTTTCAGATGCCATTAGAGCAGAGCCTTTCCCTGAGAAGTTCAAGGAGCCAAGCAAGATTGCCAATTATGAGCCGAGCACAGACCCGGCGAGTTGGTTGAGCAGTTATGAGATGGCAATGTGTATACGCAATGCCACAGAGAACGTTTGTGCAAAGTATATGTATTTGATGATGAGTGATGGTGCAGCAAAGTTGTGGTTCAAGAATCTGCCAGAAAAATCTATCAATTCTTGGGATGAGCTGAAAACAATTTTCATCAAGCACTTTCAGGGCACGTGCAAGCGTTTATTTTCCATTGAAGATCTTGATCGTTGCGTACAGAGGAAGGGCGAGTCAGCTCGTCACTGGATGGGCCGGGTCACGGAGATCCTGCACTCTTCATCAGGTATCGAGCCCAAGGATGCAATTTCATCGATGGAGAAAACTTGCAAGTACGCTCCCTTGGTGCAGAAGCTGGGTCGCATGAAGGAAGGACACCGGGTTAAGCCCGTTACTATGGCAGAGTTGATGGATGCGTGCAACAGACATGCAGCCACGGACAAAACCCAGGATGATAGTGAGGAAGAAAAAGGGAAAGGTGCTGCGAACAATGGAGGAAAGAACAATGGCCCGGGAAACAATAACAACAGCAATCAGAACCAGCACAAGCGTGGGCATCAGGAAGGAAACTCAGAGCTAGTTGCAAATGCAAATGCCGGGTTTCAGAGGCAAAGGATGGATGGGAATTATCAGGAAAAAGAGGTTATCAGGAAAACAGAGGTTATCAGGAAAACAGAGGTTATCAGGGAAATAATGGGAGTTATGGTGGTGGAAATAGTTATCAAGGAACAGCCCAATGAGCACTGAAGAGGCATTCAGGATGCCGTGTCCTCGTCATAGCAAGAACGGCAGACCTGCCAATCATTCATTGGCCCAGTGTGTGGATTTGAACAGGTGGAAAAACAATGAGATTCAAGAGCTCTGCAAGGAGCAAACAGGAGTGGAGGACCCGGCCCGAGTGCTAACCCGGCTGCGGGACCTCTAACTGGAGCAAACGCGGTACCAACTGGAAATACAGGACCCGGCCAAAACACAGGCAATCAGGGTGGATTCTCGAACCAGCCAAGGCAACTTGGCCAATATCATATATATACAGTGGCACGACCAAGAGAGAGAGAAAATAGTCAAAAGGGCAGTTAATTCAGTGGCTGTAGGGGTACCAAGGTATTTGAGATGGTCAGAGCATACTATTACTTGGAGCAGAGCAGATCACCCGGACGTGGTGGAGCACCCGGGTCTGCTTGCGTTAGTTGTGGCTCCTCAAGTTCATGGCTTTGAGTTAAAGAAGGTTTTGATGGACGGTGGCAGTAGCATTAACATCTTGTACTGGGAAACATTTATGCGTATGGGTCTGAAGGAGTCACAGTTGCAGAAAACATCAACAATATTTCATGGTATAGTTCCTGGGAAGTCTGCTACACCTGAGGGAAAAATTTCATTAGAGGTTGCTTTTGGCGAGTCTATCCATAACTTCAGATCAGAGTGGCTCACCTTTGAGGTGGTGAAATTTCCAAGTCCTTATCATGCGTTGTTTGGAAGGCCGGCCTTTGCCAAGTTCATGGCGAGGCCGTGTTATGTGTACTTGCAGTTGAAGATGCCGGGTCCCAAGGGGATCATCACTGTTCATGGTAACAGAGAAATTGCAGCAGAATGTGACGAGGGAGATGCAGCCCTGGCAGAGCGAACTTGTGCTAGAGAGGAGTTGAAAGCTTACAGGTCTAATCTTGACCCGCAGGATAACAAGGCGCTCAAAAAACCAACAACAGAAGATGACAGGGCAAAGTTTAAAGCAGCAAAGGATACTAAGATGGTGGATTTTGTGCCTGGGGATTCCTCCAAGCAGTTCGCCATAGGGACCAGCCTAACTGATAAATAGGAAAGCGCGCTCATCGAGTTCATCCGTGAGAATCGGGATGTTTTTGCGTGGACACCTAGTGACATGCCAGGCATTCCGACTGAACTCGCTGAGCACCGTTTACATGTTGATCCAAAGGCAAGGCCGGTGAAACAAGGTTTGAGAAAAATGAACGCAGAGAGAAGAAAAGCTATAGGAGAGGAGATAGCCCGGTTGTTGGAAGCCGGCTTTATCATGGAGGTTTTCCACCCAGAGTGGTTGGCTAACCCGGTTTTGGTTCTGAAGAAAAATAACGAGTGGAGGATGTGTATTGATTTTACAAGTCTCAACAAACATTGTCCAAAAGACCCGTTCGCACTGCCGCGCATCGACCAAATTGTTGACGCAGTGGCAGGCAGCGAGCTCTTGTGTTTTCTGGACGCATATTCAGGTTATCATCAGATCAAGCTAACAGGCAGGATTGGGAAAAGACATCGTTCATCACCCCTTTTGGTGCTTTTTGCTACAAAACCATGACTTTTGGGTTGAAGAACGCAGGAGCAACTTATCAGAGGTGCATTCAAAATTGTTTTCATGATCAGATTGGGCGCAATGTGCATGCTTATGTGGATGATGTGGTGATCAAGTCAGAAAAAGCCGGGTCATTTATCAGCGACCTTACAGAAACATTCAAAAATTTGAGGAAGTACAAGATGAAGCTTAATCCTACAAAGTGCGTGTTTGGAGTTCCAGCGGGAAAATTGCTCGGTTTCATTGTGTCAGAGCGTGGAATTGAGGCAAACCCGGAAAAATCAGAGCCATCCAAAGTTTGAAAAAACCTGAGGAATTGGCAGATGTTCAGAAGTTGACAGGATGTGTGGCTGCGCTAAGCCGGTTTATATCCCGGCTCGGAGAAAAAGCAATACCTTTATACAAGTTACTAAAGAAAACAGACAATTTTGTGTGGAATCAGGAAGCAGACGAGGCATTTGAAGCTCTGAAGAAACAATTATCAAAAGCGCCAGTTCTGGCGGCCCCGGGTCCCAAGGAACCCATGCTATTATACGTCGCTGCCGGGCCTCAAGCTGTGAGTGCTGTGGTGGTGGTCGAGCGTAAGGAGGAAGGCAAGGAAAACCCGGTTCAGAGGCCGGTTTATTATGTTAGTGAGGTGTTATCAGAAGCAAAGCAGCGCTATCCGCATTGGCAGAAGCTAGTATTTGGTGTTTTCATGGCAAGCAGAAAGTTGAAGCCATATTTTCAGGAGCATCCAATCACAGTGGTGAGTTCAATACCCTTAGCAGATATTATCAGGAATTCAGAAGCTACAGGAAGAATTGCCAAGTGGGCAATAGAGATGGGGCCTTACCACATTGACTATGTGCCTCGTACAGCTATCAAATCGCAGGCATTGGCGGATTTTCTTAATGATTGGACGCAGTTGAGTGCACCACCTCTTGCGCCGGGTCTCAAACCTTGGGTTATGCACTTTGACGGGTCTAAGCAGGCACAAGGTTCAGGAGCTGGAGTTGTGTTAACTTCTCCCAAGGGTGATAAGCTGAGCTATGTTTTGCAAATTCACTTTGATTGCTCTAACAATGTGGCGGAATATGAGGCTTTGTTACATGGTTTGCGTATGGCAAAGGAGATGAGCATCAAGCATATTAATTGTTATGGGGATTCAGATCTAGTGGCACAGCAAGTTTCAGGAACATGGGATAGAAAAGATGCAACAATGGCGGCTTACAGGAGAGAGGTGGACAGGGTAGCCGGGTTTTTCTCAGGCTATCAGGTGGATCATATTGACCGCAGGAAAAATGATGCTGCAGATGCTTTGTCAAGACTCGGCTCACGCAGAGAGCCGGTTCCACCTAATGTTTTCTTGGACGAGCTATGGACTCCATCAGTTAAGCCTCAGGGCGTAGAGGAATTGGCGGGTCAGGAAGACCCGGATTCGCAATTGGTAGCAGCAACTCATGAAATTCCAGAGTGGACAGAACCTTATTTGGCGTATCTTTTGCGTGGAGAGCTGCCAGAGCAGGAAGTTATATCCCGGCAAATTGTGCGGGCTAAGGCATACGTAGTTATTGATGGCGAGTTATATAAGAGAAGTGTTTCTGGAGTATTTCAGAGATGTGTGTCTGGAAAGGAGGGCCGGCAAATTTTGAAAGAGATTCACGAGGGAGATTGTGGTCATCATGCTTCAACAAGGTCTTTAGTAGCAAAAGCTTTCAGACACGGCTTCTTCTGGCTCACAGCTCAGGCAGATGCAGAGCGCTTGGTGAGTAGATGTGATGGTTGCCAGAGATATGCACGGCAAATTCATGTGCCGGCTCAGGAGTTGCGAACAATACCTTGACTTGGCCCTTTGCAGTTTGGGGGCTTGATATGGTGGGTCCTTTTAGCATGTCTCCTTGCAAGAAAACCCACCTCTTGGTTGCCATTGATAAGTTTACAAAGTGGGTTGAGGTGATGCCTGTTACTAATTGTGAAGCAGCTACAGCGGTCAAGTTTTTGAAGCAGATCATACACAGGTTTGGGTATCCTCATAGTATCATCACAGATGGTACTAACATGTCCCTTGGTGAGATGGCAAAGTTTTGTGGAAATCAGGGTATACGTTTAGACGTTGCTTCAGTTGCTCATCCACAGGCCAATGGACAAGTAGAACGAGCAAATCAGGAGTTGCTTCGAGGTTTGAAACCACGTCTCCGGGTTCCGTGTCTCAGAGCTGCTGGAGCGTGGGTTGAGGAGTTGCCATCAGTAGTTTGGGGAATCAACACAACACCAAACAGATCCACAAAGATGACCCCTTTCTTTATGGTGTATGGGGCAGAGGCAGTTTTGCCAAGTGATATAATTCATGACTCGCCTCGCGTGGCGGCTTATGTTGAAACAGAAAATGAGCAGACCCGGCAGGATGCTGTGGACCTGCTTGAGGAGCATAGAGAACAAGCACTGGAGAGATCAGCAGTATATCAGCAAGATTTGAGGCGGTATCATAGTCGCCGGGTTAAAACTCGCACTTTCCAGGAGGGAGATTTAGTGCTACGATGGGTGCAATCCAGAGAAGGGATGCACAAGCTATCTCCCCCTTGGGAAGGGCCCTTCATCATAAGCAAGAAATTGAACAATGGTTCATATTATTTGGTGGATGCAAGAGAAAAGTCCGAGTCTGTCAATGACACATCGCACTCTACCTTTTCATTGGAAGAGCGTGAGAGGCCATGGAATATTGCGCAGCTGCGCCCATATTATACTTAGCATGAGAAAGAGATATGAGATGTAAAACACGATGTAACAGGCAGCAGGTTTCAGACGCGCTCTTTTCCTTACCAGGGTACCTAAGGGGACTGGAAGGTTTTTAATGAGGCGGCTTGCTGACCTAACCTTTTCTATCAATAAAGTGAAGGTTGAACAGAAATTTGTGTCCTTTTTGTTCCTTTTTTGATGTTTGATAAGTAGTGTTGCATAGCTCTATGGTTAAGTTTGGCCTTGGGGGCTCGCCCCAAGACCCGGCTTTTCACGGTCATCCGGGTCTCGATGTTTCGTGACCCGGCTGTGCAGTTTTCGTTGCAGTATCCATAACTTTGGATTCAGAGGTATGAAGGAGAAGTTTATGTTTTATTTTTTGTTTTGTCATAAGAATAAGTGCATAGTTATCTTTGAGGACGCCCAGAGAGCGTGTCCCACCAGTATGAGGATCAATGGGGTAATGTTGCATAGTTAAGCCATTACTTTATAAACATTGATCCAGGTCTTGGGGGCTCCTACTACAATAGTTTGCAGCTGCAATCCCAAGACCCGGCTTTACGCCACTAGTTTATTCTTGGTTATCTTGCTGTTGAGCTGATGTGACTCGCAATTTTATGGCCTGATTGCTCACCTGGAAATTCAATCAACCATGAAGCCCATTGGGACTTGGTTCGACCCTGTTTTTCTCAGAGAAGTAGCGACAGGGTATCCATGCGAAAGCCGGCTCACAGTTAAAGAAATCAAAAGGGTCATCAAAACCACAGAAGAGGCATATTTCATAGCAAAAGTTTGAGAATAGCATAAAAGTTTCATCAGGTGCATAGGCGCACCATCACAGGCATAGGCAGACAGTGCAAAAGTTATTACAATAAGCGCCCAAAGGGCCGAATAGAGATTGTTTTCTTGCAGAGATAACAGCATCTGCGTAAGTTTTCACGCTTTGGCTTCAGGAGCCGGGTCACGGGGAGGAGAGCCGGTTGGTTGATCTTCGACGGTCTTTGCCGGGTCTTCTTCTTCTTCGGCGGCCGCCGGGTTAGCTCTGGCTCCTTGGTCTCGTCGGTTTCTTTGGCCTTGGTCTTGCGCCGGGTGATTTTTCGAAGTGGCTGGAAGAAGGTTTCATCATCTTCTTCAGCTATCGCCCGTGACGGAGGAGGAATAACTGGCGTAGAGGAGCTGGGAGCAGTGGAGGTACCAGGAGCATTCTTTGCCGGGTCAATAGAATCCTTATAGCTTTGGAGGAGATCGACGCGTTGTGGCTCGTCATCCATGATCTCTTCATCATTCTCATTATATCCAAGCTGTAAGGTGGTGAGCTTCATCTTGCTGGCAATAACAGTGGCAACATGCCGGGTTTGCTTCACAACCCGGGCATAGCACTTCTTATCAAACTCCTTGCCATCAGTGTCAAACTGAGGAAAGCCCTTCATCAGTGGAGCCGGGTTTAGCTGGGGATGGTAGGCCTTTGCCAAGGCAAGACCTCGCATCACCCCGGCCCTGCAAGCTGATCTCTTGAGCAGATGGATCCATTGCGGCATTGTTGACAGATGCCCAAGGACTTCAGTGTACTTGCTTGGCGGGTTCTCCCAGAGCCTAGCGGCTTTGATGACCTCGCAGCTGCCAAAGTACAGCTGACGGGTCAGCGTGTACATGCATTTGATCTTCTCTGCAGCGGTTTTGCGGAGGTTACCATCACGAGGGCCTGTGTAAGAAAAAGAGTAAGTGAAATTTCAAAAACCGGGTCTGTTTGATCAGTTTAGGTTGAAATTCAAGGAGTAGTGCTTACCCACTAAAGATTCAACCATTGAGGTGATCATTCTTTTTAGCCGGGTCAGCTCGTTGTTGGTTTCATCCAGCTGCTTCTGCAGGGTCTCCTGTTGCTCCTGGAAGTTCTCCTCGTTCTCCTGCATGTCCTTCTTCAGATCGGAGTTTTCTTGTGTCAAGGCAGTAATCTTTTCCTCCAAGGCCTGGAGTTGAGCTGAGTGATTAGCCCGGGTCTCAGATTCAGTCTTGGCAGCGTCAGCAAGCCGGGTAATCTCAGCTTGGGCCTTGGCTTGGTCTTCCTGTTAAGATGCAAAAAATTATTTTAGTCCCAGGTCGCCGCAGGCGTGCAACCCGGCACTTGGGGGCTACTCAATTTGAAGTTCAATTGTTCAACGTAATAAAGAAGTTGCTGCAGGCACACAACCCGGCACTTGGGGGCTACAGTGTTCAAAGTTTTGATGTGAAAGTGAGTAAGTTTTAAGTGATGGAAGTTTTCTAGTCCCAGGTTGCTGTAAACAGACAACCCGGCACTTGGGGGCTACAGGTTTGAAGTTTTTTCCTAAGGAATGCGTATTGAAAGCACCAAGCTCATCACAAGTGATGAACTTAGAGCTTGGGGGCTACTCAGGGTATAGTTATGCAAGAAGTAAAAATGGGTACCTCATATCGTTTTTGGATCAGGGCGACCAGTTCTGTCTCCAGGGTCTTGTGTTGAGCTAGGCGAGAAAAATATTCATCGCAAAGTGCTGGAACAGACATGGTGTTCAGAGCCGGTGAGTTTGAGGAGGAAGCCGGGTTCTTGTTCTTGGCAGGAGTTGCCGGGTTAGCATCTGGGGCTGGCACCTTGGCCAGAGTCTCAGGAGCGCTTTGTACTGGAACATGCCGGGTTCCAGTAACCTGCACTTCATCTTCTTTTGTCCCAGAACCTAACCCGGGTGAGGGAGCTGCTGGCGAGGATTCTGGCACCGGGTCAACAACATTTTTGGAGAAGCCACGGGGGTTGCTTCTCCCTTGGTTCGTCCTTGTCCTCTGTTTCTTCTATGTGTGCCTCCATTGGAGAAGGTTCTGTGGTTGCTGGAGGAGGGGATGCCGCGGGAGGAGACTCCGGGTCTTCTTCCATAAAAGCCCGGCACTGGAACAAAATAATGTCTTAGTTAAAAAGAATGGGACAGTGAAGTATAGAGGTATGGAAAAGATATGAGAAGTATTTCTAACCCGGTGTTGATCGGGAAATCCTCGGGTGTGCTAACACCATCCGAGGAAGAATCTGACAAACGAGATGGTTTAGGAACCCGGATCTTGCCAGCTAAAGGGAACTGTTTGCTGGGCGTCTTCTGGATGGATTTGGCCCAGCTTGATAAAGAGCGTTGAGGGATACCTGGGCTCAGGGAGGCTTCGCTTGTAGAAGACCGGGTTCGGCGTCTCTTGTTCGCCTCAGCCTCCTTCTCAGCCTCCTTTTCCTGTGGTTGTGCTTAAGTTTAAGATGGTTCATCATGAAGATTGAGAAAAGAGTGTGGTAATGGTGGCCCGGGTCCTCTTCTGAGTTGGAGCTGCAGTAACTTGGGGACCCGGCGCTACGTCAGAAGCCGGGTCTGTGGGGCCTGGAATAAAATTTGCTGAGTTGTCAGTAGAGGTGTCCTTGTTGGGGACTTCGTTGTTAATCAGCTGGAGGAAGAGCCGGCCTACGGAGTCAAGCTCACCTTCTTCTTCTTGTTCATCGTCTTCACTTTCTGTGTCCTCTCCGTCAGGAGAGGATGTTGGGGTAAAATCCACGCTCCACCATTTGGAGTCCTGAGAAAAAGCAGTCACGATAATAACAGTCTATGGATGAGTTTGCCGGGTTAAAGTAAACAAGATGGATTGAGTGTTAGTTTTACCGTGGGGGGTTTGTTCTTGGCACTAAATGGGGCAAGCCCGTTCAGTGCAATGGCGTCTTTCTTCTCGCCAAGTAGTCTCTTGGCATTCTTCACAAGTTGATCATCAGTGAGCGTCATCTCTGAATAACGCATATTGTCTGTGGTTTCTTCAGTGTACTGGCAAATTAGCCGGGTCCTGATGCTGAGTGGCTGGATGAACCAACCGATCCAGCACTTGACCAGATCTGTTCCCTTGAGACCATGGGCGAGTAAAGCTCTGGCCCGGCGAAGAATGGGCTCGAGCTTGACCCGCTCGGCGTCATTTGCGTAACTGTTCATCTTGGCGTCATATGTTAAACCCGAGTTTCGGAAAGCCGGGTAACGGGCATCATCAGATTCTGGAGAGGTGTCTTGGCAGTAAAAATAAGTGTTTTGCCACCCCTTGGGTGGCTGGCTAGAAGGAGAGCCGGGAAATCGCACTCCCTTCGGCGCTGATTGCAACTCCCCCATATGGAAGTACTTGATCCTTGCGGGAGGGGTTGCAGTAGAAAAACTCAAGGAACAACTCGAGGCTTGGAGCCATTTGCAAATAATCTTCGCAGAACACCACATAGTTACTGATGTTCAGCATGGAGTTGGGCGCGATATCTTGAGGCCTAAGGCCGTAGTACTTCAAGACCCGGCGAAAAAAAGGGAACCCGGGGGGCGAAGGCCGCGCTGAACGTGGTCGAGGAAAACCACCACTTCACCTTCCTTGGGGCTGGGGCGGATTTCTTCTCCAGCAGCACGCCATTGGATCTCATCCTTTGGAGGAGCTCGCCGCAATTCACATATTCCTGCAGCATCAAGGTCGTCACTGTGGATTTGGTCCAGTTGACCTGAGTAGCAGCAGGGGCGGCGGAGCCAGATGCACCGGCACTGGCGCTGTGGGGCTTCTTCGCGAGCTTCTTCGCCGCGCGGGGAGCTCCGGCCTTGGCTTTATCCTTCACCATGGCTGGGAAGCTTTGAGGTTCTCTGAGCGCAACAATGGAGAAGTGAAACCCTAGTTCTAGATGTGGATACGCGGAGAAGGAAATGCGAAGTAAATCTGGACAAGATTCAAGTTGAAATCAGGTGCGGAGCACGGATGCATGGGATAAACGTACCTGTAGATCTTCTTGCAAGAGATTGAAGAGCTCGATTTGAGATTGGATCCGCAGCTGCTACAGTGCGCGCGCGAGGAAGAAGATGAACTCGGTGGGGAAAAATGACTGTGGTGTCTCTGGCCTTCTATTTATAGGCGCAGTGAAAACCCTAGGGGTGTTGTGGTAAAAAGTGAAGAGATAAGGATCTTTGACTAAAAGTCAACGACAAACGGAATGAGATAATTACGGAGTATTAAATGATAAGATCGTGGTTAAGATGGATAAGGATGGATAGTTGGGAGATAGTTTTCGCTAAGTGTTGAAAGTGAAACCCGGGCGTCGGAACCCGGCAAGGTTAACCGGGTTACGGCGTGAACCGCCAAAGAAACTGGCCAAGTAAAGGAGAAAAGAGGCATGTTTAATGTTAGATTTGTTATCTGTTGTCTTATGTTTCAGGTGATTAACCCGGCTGGCCAGGATACCAGCTCTGTTCAAAGAAGTAATATTCAAGAATAAGAAGCCGAGCATGCCAACCTGGCAACCAGGTTAATCTGGGGGCTACTGATGGGGGGATGATAACCCGGTAGGCCCATGAAGAGGGAAGCATGACCCGCCAGGCAGGAGGCCCGGCCAGGCCAGCTAACCATCAGCATGGGCCGGGTTATGTTGCTGGGCCAGAGGCTTTGGCGGTAACCCGGTTCAGGAAGGGAAGTTTCTAGAAGACCAGAGGCGGTTCGTGACTTGGAGGATACGAAGGCTAGAAGAGCTAGAATAGGATTCCGAGTCTGGGGAGAGCCCGGGTTCGTATTGTAAAGTGCCAGGAGACCCGGTAGTCTATATAAACCGGTCCCTGAGCCCTAGTTGGGAGAGAACTTTACGATCCAAGCTTAGGCGAGAGAACCACCGAAGAAACACCACAACCTTGTAACCAAGATCGAGATCCGGCTCTGTTGTCGTAGCCGGGTTATCGAGATCGAGATCAATAACAAGATAGCAGGAAGTAGGTCTTTATCTCCAATGGAGAGGCCGAACCTGGGTAAACCTTTTGTCCCTGCAATGCTAAACAATCTCCCAGACGCTAGTGTCGCCTTGCCCATCAACTCAAGCTACCCCAAAGTAGCATCTGCCGTGTTATCTACCCCACGACAGTGGAGGAGGGGCACCGTGCGCCACTCTTCCCTGCGACGCCGGTGGCACTATGGAGTGTGACGACGCCGGGGCGATTTTCGCGGTGTGAACGAGCTCAGTGACTCGCTGGAGCCACGCGTCATGTACGGCCTCTGTGGGTCGGTAGAGCAGGAGTTCTTGTGCCATGAGCAGTGCAGCCCCCGGTGTTGGCGGAGCTCGAGTGGAGGCCAACGCGGTGCGGCCGTCGGACGGTTGCGGCATGTTCTGCCGAGAAGGGTGGAGGGAGGAAGCTTTCGCTTCCTCCGACCCGTGCTCCTCTTCTCCCTCGGAGGTGGCGGGAGCCGCGTGCCTGCATGGGTTGTTGATGACGGGTTCGGTGGCGACCCGGCTGGCCGCCTTGCGTCGGGTGTCAACCATGGTGGCGAAGGAAAGCGAAGAAGCGCCTCAGTCCCCTACCTGGCGCGCCAAATGTCAAGGAAAAGTCCGAAGGAACCTCTCGCGTAGTGTTGTTCGAACGCAGGGGACTGAAACACGCTATCAATGAAGCCCTCGGCGACCTCGGTGAAGAGACACACACACAGCAAGGAGACACATCGGTTTACCCAGGTTTAGGCCACCGTGATGGTGTAAAACCCTACATCCTGCTTGTCTGGATTGCACTTCTCGGAGAGGTTACAGTACAAGTGTTGGAACTTGGATCGGGGGTCCTTTTCTGAGGCCACGGTGAGGCCCTATTTATAGTGCTCCGGTCCTCTTCCACCAAAGGTATTGGCGGGAAGAGTTGCCACATAGCACCAAAAGAGGGTACCGGCATGCTGCCCTAGCACAGATAAAGCCACCGTCCATGGCGCAGTCGCAAGGACTTGTCGGTGACATCTTCGATGACGCCTGTAGTGGCGCGTAGCGCCGGTCCGGCTGTCTTGCACCAAAGTGGAAGGTCTTGGGCTCCGCTTTTCTTGCCGTAGATGGTCGGCATCCTTTTATCACCAAACAGGAAAGCTTTGGCGGGCACGCCCTGCTTCGGGTGCAGACGCGTGCGTCGCTCTGAAGGGGACGCAGATGCACATGGCCCCTGGCGCGGGGTCACGGGTGCGCAGTGCTTTGTCTTCTACCGCGCGAGGCCTGGTGACGATGCTTCCCTCGCGAGGGCAGCCTCGCAAGGCTGTTCCTTGGCCGTTCGTAGCGTATCCTCCCGAGGCTGTGCGCCTCAGAAACGCGAGCCTTCGCGAGGCTCTGCGGAGCATGCTGCGCTCTGTTGACTCTTGACTTGACTTGGCCTTCCACGCGTAATCTTCTGGGCCAGCGGCACACGGGCCGTGGGACCCTGGTTTCCATTGGTCCAACACACTCCACCACGGCCCGCTTCGGCAGCGACTCGGGTCCATGGCCAACGAAGACTGGATGAGCTCGCAGCAGAGGATTCGAGCCCCTCGTTGTACGACGAGGAGTTCACCCTCCGCGTCTCCCTCCGCCGCTCACTCGAGGACAAGAGCGGCATATCGAACTCCATGTCAGCAGATTGCGAAGATAAATGCATGCAGTCGATGGACGAGGCGGTCCGCACTGTCCCCGGACATGGCATGCGACTTGCTGGAGGTCCAACGGTCACGGCTAACATAAGACGTATTCGGCACCGGATGTGTCAGCCAAATATCTGACCAAATGCTGGACCCGGCCAAAGCCGAAGGTAAGGCGACTGCCTCACTTAATCCATGAAGATGAGTTGTTGTGCAAAATTTTATTGTCCATAAGTATGGATCCAATTGGTGTAATAAAAGCTCAATTTTTTTTGGAAAAATCCACAAATTTTACTATTGACATGAAATACGTGGAGTCGCATCCAATCCATATCATGTGTGATAAGGACTCTCTCCACGAGCATGGACGTTTCTTGCCTTTCGCGGAGATCGAGGCGACGACACGGCCTGAGTTGAAAAATAGCGTTGACGTAGGTTATGTCGATACATCTACCCGTCAAGTTCATTTCTCAATTCGGCTGTGTTTTGGTTTACCGTGGACTCTCGGGCTGGGTCTCGCAGAGTACGTGCGAAAGCGTGCTGGACCTGGTGTTCAAGACGAATCTTCCCTGCGTCGGTTGCAAGATGTGGTGGGGCCGGTTTTTCGGTCGAGATCTGCCAAGGTGTATGTGCGTCTATGTGTCCATTTTTTCGTATGGCAGAAACGGGCAAATTTTTATTTTTAGTATGGACAGACATGAAAATTTGTTTGCAGGTCGCCGGCTTACTGGTCTGCCGTCCCTCCGGTTAAGGTCAGTTCCGTTGAGATCGGATTGGGCTTTATTGGTGTAACACCCCGGCCACCCCCGGGCCGGGCCTGTCACCCCTGGCAGCTCGCTAGGATCTCCAGACTGGCCCCACAGATCAACACTAGTCTTTTCTGCGCACTTTGTCCTTACTCGTGCACACCCGGGAAGTACTTCCCGGTCGGTCACCCATCCTTGGGAGTGCTCCGGGCCAAGCACGCTTAACCTCGGAGTTCCTTCCAGATAAGCTTCCGGAAAAGAAGTTGCAACTTGTTGATATGAGTATTCTATCAATCCTGTTAAGCCCTGAGCCAGGATCTCACATCCTTCCCCCCTTAGAAGACCGACGCCCTCGTCGGTCAGCCCCCAGTCCAGGAACTTCCCATCTTGGTACACGTCTGTGCGCCCAGTGCCGGCACATGCTCCACATGTCCGCGCCCCTAACCCGCACACGCCCGTGTTGCCGCGAGGGTCGGCTCTGATACCAAATTGTAACACCCCGGCCACCCCCGGGCCGGGCCTATCACCCCTGGCAGCTCGCTAGATCTCCAGACTGGCCCCACAGATCAACACTAGTCTTTTCTGCGCACTTTGTCCTCACTCGTGCACACCAGGGAAGTACTTCCCGGTCGGTCACCCATCCTTGGGAGTGCTCCGGGCCAAGCACGCCTAATCTCGGAGTTCCTTCCAGATAAGCTTCCGGAAAAGAAGTTGCAACTTGTTGATATGAGTATTCTATCAATCCTGTTAAGCCCTGAGCCAGGATCTCACAATTGGCGTGGTTTTCTTAGAAGAAGGAATACACGCCATTTAAGCCGACTAGAAGATCGTTGGTTGTTGAAGCTCATTGACGTCGACCGCCTGTTTCAAGAGAGTGCATTTTTTTGCGAAACACAGTACAACGCAGGCGCTCATATACACGCGCACACACTCACCCCTATGAACGCACGCACGCACACCCTACCCCTATGAGCATCTCCGAGAGACCGAGTTGGCGGGTCGAGTCTTGAGATTGACGAAGTCACACCGGGCGCCTCGCTATCGATGGGAACGTCGCCTCCCACTGAAGAATATTCTGCCTTAAATGAGAAACACCAGCGTCAAACCTGGGGTTTGAACTCTGGTGGGCTGGGGGTACAACCACCCCCTAACCATCTTTCCACAGGCAAGTTCTCGAGTGCATTTAATTTGCTTCGTTCTGATTCCATCACCGATAGACAACACTAAATAATACTCTTAGTCGTCCTGTAAGACAGTAGATGTTGATATTTTAACATTATATATATTTATTATTAGAGATGTCTGATTACATCTGGAAAGTCGGCACAACACCAACACGGTAGATATAACTAAATAATACTTGTGACTGACCCTTTATAAGATATATTTTCACATTATATACATTTAATATTATAGATGTTGATATGTTTTCGTATATACTTGGTCAAACTTTGAAAAGTTTGACTCTGAAAAAACCCAGAAGGCGAAGTAAATAAAAAGGAAGGGAATACGTCACGATCCGTTCAACATGATTCTGACAGGACTATTTATTACACTTCGGGGAACGATTGTCAGTTGTCATATGCAATCCAAGAGAGACCAGAGCCTGCCCCTAAACTATACAGTGGCCAGTGTGGCGTGGAGACGGCCTGCCCCCGTTAACCATGTACTGGCTAAAAGTTGGTCAGTAAGCTTAACTCGCTAAAGATGGTCAGTGTGAATTATTACAGGGTTATATGGATTGTTGTCGAGGTTGTGAAAAATCATTGACAACATGGATGTAATTTTTCGCTCTTTTAATAAGTTAATGAGGGGCACGTCACGGTACTGACTAGAAGGTGTAGGGAAGAAGATAAGCAAGCGAGGGCAGAGAATGTGGGTAAGGGAGTGGCGGGTATTGTAGGGTGTGGTGAAAAGTTCCTCTCCCTCCATTCTCCTTTTGTTTCTTGTCCATATTAATTACCGTATTGGTCTCGTGGGAGGCCCCAATTATCCTAGACGGTCCACCTAGGATACTTGGCAGCAAGGCCCTTCCTTGGGAAGCCTTGGAGGCACGTTCCTTCCTTGAGAAGCCTTAGAGGCAAGTTCCTTTTCTTAGGAAGCCTTCGAGTAGTAATATATACATGATTCCCTAGCGGCCCCAAAGTGGCATTTGATCCTCCTCTTTGAGACGACGGGACGGCCTGTGCGGATTTTTTCTGTTGGAAACAGAACTATCTTACCTTCTTTAAAGCTGCCCCACGCCCGGTGTGCCGATGAGACGGCTTGACCGCGTTAACCATGCACAGGCTCAAAACCGCTTGCTTCAGCTGAATAAGCACCCCTAAATCTGAAGTTGGCTGACCAAGGGGCGAGTGTCCCGGTCTGTGTCGCGTATCGGAATGCGGACACCGGGGATGCTAGGCACCCCCTAGTTGTTCGGTAGGATGGCGCGGGGTGATCCGAAATCGGTCCCCAGGCACAAGCACAAGCACACAAAGATTTACCCAGGTTCAGCCGCGTTGCCATGGAACACCCTACGTCCTGCTTGTCTGAATGTATTGTGGTGGTGGTGGATTACAATGTGAAGCTTGAAGACCTACTCTACTCTCGTCGGCGAAGGAGGAACGAACCCGAGAGGTTCCCGGGTGTTCGTCCTCCAAGCCCCCGACTCTAGGTGGAAAGCCAAAGAGGATGACAGTGCTAGGGCTTTGCCTTCTTCTCCAATGTGTTGTCCCTTTCTCTAAATGTCCATGGACCTCCTTTCATAGTTCAAGGGATTGCCGAGGTGGCGCTCGGAGGCTACCTTCATGGCAGCGCAACGCCGTGCTGTCCTCCATGCCGTCTACTCCGCCGGAGTTGAGGGGACGGCTGGTCATGTCTTGTCACGAATCCTTGCATCGCGTCGAGCCCCTCGCCTGCGCCGGGTAGACGACGCGTGAAGTCTCATCGATGTCTCGCCTACAACGGACAGTCGGCGCGTGAGGTCTTGTTAGTGACGCCTGCCGGGCTTGGCGTGCCTGCCAAGCGATCCCTGCCGCGGCGGAGGCACAGGATGTGCCCACCCTGTTGCTGGTCCCCGCCTGTCCTGGGGAGGCTGCATCCTTCCCGGGGTGCCAGCAGTGGTCCTCCTGGTGAGGGGATCCTATGTGTTCCCGCAGCCTGTACACTGGGGGTCTTCTGAAGTTGACACCGCTCTACTGTGGCCTGCCCGTCTGTTCCCGGCGCGGCGGGCCGGTTTCGCGCGCCAGGAGCACAGGGAACCCCGTTTCTCGAACGCCGACAGTCTGTGTTTTTTTTTCTACCACGCTATGGCAGTAGCCGGCGCGAGTATATTTTTTAGAAACAACAATATAAACGGTGAGAGTATCGCAAATATTTTGTGATGGCGCCGCCATGTCGAACACGTCAAGAGTGACACATGAACACTGGCTTAAGACTCTTCCTACCTCATGCCGGTTTCGGTAAACCGTTCCTAAACTCCTGCTACTATATTTTGAACGAAGCGAGACGATCTGCAGACGTCGTATGGCCTGCAACTGAAAGACATCATGACGTTCGCTCGTGCTCCAGCTCTTTCATTCACACCGTGTTTTCTTTAGACGATTCAACCATAGAACTTAGCGCATACGAGCATCAGGCCGGTTTACGCCCTACTGTCGCCTTTAGTGGGTGATGTAGACTTTCATTCCAATGACGTTAGAGTAATCAAGTTGTAAGATATTTCACGATAAACATTAGCATATATTGGTTTACATCACAGATCAGACCATTACATCGGTACCATAAACGAAGATGCATACAGACCACTACGTAGGCAAATTCAGCTCTTGGTCTACTTGGATAAGTCGATTGTCTTCTTGGGCGACTCGGCAATCTTCTTCGCGGTCTTCTTCTAGAGGAACGGTCTTCTTGGGTGTTTCGGTAGTCTTCTTCGCTCTCTTCTTCGAGAGGAGCGCCGAGTGGATGTACGGTACCACCCTCTTTGCGCGATGGTGACGCCAGTAAGAAGCTTCTTGAGCTCCTTGCCGATCATAATGGCAATCTGTAGATTCCTTGGAGTGACGCGTACCTTCTTGTTTTCCTTGGCGTTGTTCCGGGCGAGCTCCAGCAACTCTAAGGAAAGGTACTCAAGGACGGCGGCGAGGTACGCGGGATGCCAGCTGCCGACACGTAGGGCGTAGCGACCCTCCTTGAGATACCGCCCAATGCGTTCAAACGAGGAATTACAGCCCAGTTTTGACGGATCTTGTGACCCGCTTCTTCCTGGGGCTGTCTGATGCGGGATGGAGATTTTTAGTACCCTGAGTACGGTTTGAAAACCGGCGACGTACAATCTTTTTGTTCATGAGCTTGGTCATCGTTGTCTGGATTTTCTTGCTTCGACCTATTCTCGACTTTGAGGCGATGGTAGTGTAATCGTTGAGAGCAGCAAGAACTGAGGAGAAAATGACTGGTGGAATGCAAGTGGAGATGCTCGGTTGCACAGGCTGTTATAATTTATGGCACTGACGATTAAATTGAGGAAGATTTAAGTTACGTTTTAGTCGGATGACGTCACATTATTGTATTTTTTATTACCGTGCACCACATGCATGTTCTTACAAAATGTCAGGAGATCGTGCGCTCACGTTCCGCCTTTTTTTGAAACACAGTACAAACGCAGACGCTCACATACAGATGCATACACTCACCACTATGAACGCACGCATGCACATCCTACCACTATGAGCATCTCCGATAGACTGAGCCGGCGGGTCGAATCTTGAGATTGACAAAGTCACCACATGCGCCTCGTTGTCGACGGGAACGTCGCCTCCCACTGAAAAATATTCCGCCTAAATGAGAAACACCAGTGTCAAACCGAGGGTTTGAACTCTGGTGGGCTGGGGGTACAACCGCCCATCTAACCATCTTGCCACAGGCAAGTTCTCACGTTCCGCCTTCTTGAAAACCGGCATGAACTGGTGCTGTCCGTGAGCCACGACGATCCTCCTTGCCGGTTCTTCCATACTACAGTCAAACCACCAGAGGCATCAACTGATGGTGAATATGCAAAATGGTAAAACCTTTTAGGGGACAATTTCCTAATAAAGGAATGATAAAAAATCACATTTTGATTCTTTGAGGCAAAAAATTGCAACATTGTTCTCATCAATTTGATTGTACACAATATCTTGCGATAGAAAGCCGTCACGTGGAACTCGGCCATGCACAAACACCGGCTTAAATCTCTTCTTACCTCATGTCAGTTTCGGCGAGAAGTTCTTAAGAGTACTATATTTTGGACGATGCGTGGCGAGCTGACGGCATGTCTGTCTTGTCGGAAACGTGTTTTTCCACTCCGTGTTGATTGCACCGTCTATGAACTTGGCATAGGTGCGCAGGGCGATGACCAACGCGTACCGATACTGTTGTGTCGCACTCGTCCGATCCGACACTCTGAGGGCTTTCGGGTCGTTCGACCGTACTGGCTTCAGCGAGCCGACAAGAACAGAGATCATCGTATTTGCTGGGCGCACGTTTTTCGGTACTTTCCTCTCGCTGACGCTGAACTCAGGTGCCCGCGGCCCCACGTGATGGCGACGAAACTCTTTCAGGGTCTGGTTACGTGGGCCGCTCGTGGGTCTAAGTTGATACCACTCGCAAAATGTGACCAGGTAGTGTATATTTTGTATAAATCAACTATGATTTCCCATTGTGGAGTTTGTTGACCCTAAATACAACATATTAACATGAATGGTAGTAGCATATATTTCAAATTCCGAATAAATAAGCGACATAGAACTAAAACGATAAATTCTAAATCTTGAAACTAAATTGCCAGATAAGATTCGCATGATCATATATTCGTAATAATTAGGCATCGGACAGGCCTGGACGATCGGAGAACTCCTCCGTCTTGGCATCGCGTAGAGCATCTCTCTGTGCGAGTGCAAGCTCTATCTGGAGGTTCACATTCTGCCTCGTCAGGTCAATGTTGGTGGCCATCATCTTCTCCAGGTCTTCCAGCATTTTCGCCACTGCCCCTATTGTCATGTCCCCTTGTCTCATCATCTCTTCTCTGGCTTGAATTACGTTGTCGAGACTCTTGTGGGTGAGCTCCTGAACCGCTTCTAACTACTTTTGTAACTCGATGTTCCTCCTCTCAAGTGACTTGACGATGAGCCACTCCCTCGACGGTTGCTCCCCGTTGTTGGATCCATCGGCTCTGTAAATCGTTTGAAGAAGATGACCATTACGTTAAAATGGATCTCAAGGAAGATGAAAGAAAAAAGAGAGATGAAAGTAGAAGGAAGGAAGAATTTTACTTGGACGACGTGTCAACCTCTTGGAAGCCGACCACGCCGTAGGATCTGCCATTGTTGGGATGAGGGCGTAGTGTTGTGTGGGAGGGAAGGATTAAGGAGATTGCGAAGGATTAAGGAGATTGAACGAGGGTAAAGTGAGCAATGTGTTGGAATGTGTCCTTATATTTATACGCGGAGGGCGGGTTGAACGGAAGAGCCGCATGCAGGAGTTAACTTCCCCACTACACACTCCTCACGTTATGACGGGTGCAGAAGGCGAGGAATCAACCTCCGTACGTTCACATTCGCCAAAAAAAACTCCCTACATTCACATTCGCAAAAAAAAAAACTCCCTACATTCACATCGCAAGGTAGGATAAATAAAAAAGGAAGAGTAATAGGGAGCCCAGATAGTAATTTCGGAACACGTTTTCGTATAATCTTTACCTGTATTTGCATATCCCCTAAACAAAAATAACAACAAAAAGTTGTGTTTGCCTATGTTATAAAAACTCTATTAGTCATGTATTATGATCGGTTTATCGTTTGCTTTATATTAGCCTTGTACAAGATGTAAATTGGCGAAGAGTCGGGGATCGTGCAACCGTGTGCACCCCTAAATCTAGTACTCCCTCCGTTCGGAAAAGGATGTCTTGGATATATCTAGATTTGGCATCCAAATCTAGATATATCCAAGACATCCTTTTCGAATTGAGGGAGTAACCATCAATGAATAGACTAGCGTACAGGCACACAGTATGCAAAGATTCCAAAGAAACGTCCTTGCGTGCGTCTTCACCGGCAGGAGTGGAGGACCATCCATGTTCCATGCTGGCAAGTGGCAACACACAAGGACGGACGGACGGCATCACGCCAGACATGAGCATCATCATCCCGGATCCAGCCATGTTCGTTTCGTCTTGAATCCTGACGCAGCTGCTGGCAGTCGCTGCGCTGCGCTAGCCTGCAGAACCCAAGACGCTGTGACACTGACGAGTGTACATGATGCCGTTGCCCAGTGAACCAGCGTCAAGGAAAAAAGTTCTGACCAACGTACCCACGTCCCGCCTTTTCTTCTTCTTTTTCCCTGGAGTGTGATGCAACGCTGCAGGTACGTCCGAGTTTGACCGGCCCCTCCCAGGAGTACCGCGCTTCTGCGACGGCTGGCTGCAGTATCGCGCTTCTCGTTTTTCGGCCACGATTTGTCCGTTCCAAGACATGCAAAACGACAGAATTGAAACTGTTCTAATTTCGAAACTAATCTTTTTTTCATAGTTCATATCGCTTGCAGTGTGTGGGACTGTGGGGGTACCGTCGAGCCCAGGACGCTAAAAGCGGCCGCCACGCTATCTAACATAGTGCTGATCCTCGGGACGCTATAACTTGTGGGCATATACAATGCAAGATGATTAGAGAGGTTATTAGGAAAAACTAGTTTTCCCATTTCGAAAAAAGAAAAAACTAGTTTTTGGTTAAACACTACGGAGTAGATCTTATTTACATAAGAGTAATTTGTAGAGATATATACACTAATAGTCTCACAACTTGTTTGTCATGTGCAAATTAGTCACATAACTTGCAAAGTGTGAACCGGTGGTACACAAACTTGTATTCAGTGAGCAAATAGGCCGAAAACCAATCTAGAGATGACATGCAGCATCATAAATTTGCGGAAAGATCCCTTTATATTTTCTTTGACGAGTGTGACCTTGCTTCCTTACATGTGGCCCCCACATGTTAGAGGAGGACGAAAGAATTAAAATTAGGAGCAGAGTGAGGAAATAGGTTGAAAACCATTTTGGAGATGACATGCGGCGTCTTAAATTTTGCGGAAAGATCCCTTTATATTTTTCTTTGGCACGTGTGACATTGATGATTCCTTACATGCGGACCCTACATGTCAGAGGAGATTAAAGAATTAAAATTACGAGCATGTATGTGGTGCGGGATTCGGAACTCAGCACCTAGAGGTTTTGCTCGCGCGTGCGTTGTCACCACAGTAACCATTCCGTCATGAAGCATGTAGGGCTATTTTCTCTGGTAGACGATGTTCCACAAAGAGAAACGACAGTGCTACCCTACGACCTACGTTGTTGCTTTCTGTACACATTTGAATAAACTGGTCTCCGATCTTATTATCTTAACGTAATCATGTGCGTACCTATGAAGCAAGACAAACACGCTCCATGAATTTCTATAAAAAGAAAAAAGAGTCACCGCTGCTGGATGGAATCGCGAGGTCGCAGTCGACTACCGTTCAACAAAATAAGCATCAACAATAATCCAGGTTTAATGTGTATATTAGTTTGTCCTCTAGAAAATCACCAATAAGGCCCTACTTAGGTGATTGATTTTTTTCCTCTGGTTGCAATTTCCGGGTGTTTCTTTCCGTGCACAAGAATACTGGTTCGGATGTCAAGCTGTGTGTATTAATATATGAAGAATACACAGGTAAATGGCCGTGGGTGGATTTTAAAGCGGCAAACCAAAAGCAGGCTTACATGCCATTATTGAAAAATTTCCAGGGTCCCAAAAATACACCGTTTTTGGTCTAATAAACTACCAGCCAAGCGGGGCCTAAATTTCATGAGCCAAAGGTATTTGGCATATACTCCCTCCGTCCTAAAATAACTGTTTTAGATTTGTCAAAAAGTGGATGTATCTAGACATGAAACAAGTATAGATACATTCACTTTTGGACAACTTTAAGACACTTATTTTTGGACGGAGGGAGTACAAACTAAACATTTCTTTTGGGGCAGCATGTACAGTCAGAACATGTGGGGAACGAAGTAGATAAAACAATTATAATAAAATATTATCCCTTCTTATGTCACGGTTCAATATTTACTGTGGTGGTTATGCATGCGCAATCTGAAACACTACGTCCTAAGTTCGAATCACGCACAACCCGTCTCGTAATTTTAATTCTTTCATCCTCTTTGACTTGTGGGACCCGCATGTAAGAAGGCATCCAGGTCACACGTGACAAGGAAAATATACAGGGAGCTTTCCGCAAAATTTATGACGTCACATGTCATATCCAGGGCGGTATTGGACCTATTTGCTACCTCAATGCAAGTTTGTGTACCACCGGTTCACACTTTGCAAGTCATGAGACTAATTTGCGCATGATGAGCAAGTTGTGGTGCTACTAGTGTATATGACTCAAGAGAAAGCTTCAACTGAAATATAATGAGTTCAAGTTTTTGACGAAACAAGTAGCAATAGTGGCAAGACAAGGTGAGGTATACAAATATAAAGCCTCAGCAAGCAAAAACAAACATATCTACCACTCAGTAAGTTAAGAATCTTGGTACAACATGGCATAAGAGATTAAACAGAAAAATTGAGGCCGAAAGAATCAGTACACATTAGCACCATTTGTTAGGAGCTTCTCCCCAGCAGAGTTTCACCCACATATATCCATAAGCCAGTTTCTCTATAAACATAAGCTCAAAAGAAGTGGCCCTCGGTGTAGTTTACACAAGGTTGCATATTTAGCCTAGAAATTCACTTTGGCACCCGGGTGCATATGCTCCTGTTATAGTTTTCACAATTAAAAAAATGAAAACACTTTGAAAAAATCTGAAAAATTTGGGCACAAACATATGCAAGTTTTCAACATCCGTGCAAAATTTCAGAAAGAAAAGACACTTTATGTGGTATGTGCAAAAAAGACAAAATATGTGGCCGAAATGAGATTTAAAAATACATTTTTCAAAACAATGATTTTGTCTTTTCACACAGAGCACAGAAAATGTATCCTTCCGAAATTTTGCACGAATGTTGAACACTTGTATATCTTTGTGCCCAATTTTTTTTCAGATTTTTTTGAAGTGTTTTCATATTTTTAAAATTTTGAAACATATATCATGAGCATATGCATCCGGGAGCCAAAATTTTAGCCAACCTTTAAAACTTTTGCATTCATCGTAAATATCTCTTCATTGGGAGACTTTTCAATGGAACTTTAGAAAATCATTTTAGTGTAATTTTCTGGTGCCGACAACAATGCAGTGGCGAAGGAGCTGCCCACTGAGAAACGTTGGTTCGCTTCTCTTCATTCCTCACTTTATGCCCCGCCTACCGACGTCTTTCATTGGGATCCTGTTATTCTGATTCCTGGTTGTTTGTTTGTGTGCTTGCAGGGTTCACTGTCTTCCCGAACTTCATGGATATGAGCGAGGTCCGCGATATCCTGCCCCACAAGCGAGCCACTCACGGCTGACTCGCCGAGATCACTATTTGCAGCTAGATTAGATTCCTGTAGTCTTTCATATGTTTCCTTGTTTGTTCACTTAATTCAACCCGCTTGTAATAAATTCCTCAAAATTTAAAGCAAATACTATATAGAGTATTCCTCAAAATTTAAGCTAGGCACATAGCACATGGAATAAAGGTTGCATGCATCAATCTACGCAGAAGCTAAGGCTTCCCCGTTTTAAAAAAAAACATAGCACATGGCAATGAATCTTTGGTAAGGGATATAGTTTGTGTTGTTATATATGCATTATGTGGCATCGATATTGTAAGGAAATAATTTGATATCTGCGAGTTAGGATCAATGAATCACCGATCTTCGAGTTGTAGATCTGTTGTGTAGAGGCGTTACTACTGCTACCCCCCCCCCCCCCCCCTCTCCCCCGGCCATCACAAAAGATAATATTAAGAAATCGGCAAGGTCTCTAGAAATAACTTTGACATGTGATTCATATTAACGACTAATGAAATTATAGTATTATCATCACCTTTTTCAAGACAAAACTTCTCTAAGGCTGCTCTATATATGGCGAAAGGTAATTATGGCAAAGCTAAAATGGTTCGATTCCATGTGTTTTTTTTTTTTTGCGAAAAGGCCAACCGATCTATTGATTATCAACTACAGTACAAAGAATCTCAGAAGTAAAGGAAGTTACTCGAAGGACAAGGATGTCGCCTAGGGGGGGGGGGGGGGGTGAATAGGCGATTAAAACTTTTCCGGTTAGGCTTGATAATTGCGGAATAAAACTAGTTGTTTAAATTAACAAGCCAACAACCTAAATAAACTAGGTTCACCTATGTGCACCAACAACTTATGCTAAGCAAGACAAGCAACAAGGTGATAGCAATATAGAAAACTTCAAGCACGAAGGCTATCACAATGTAAAGTTCATAAGTAAAGAGCTCGGGTATAGAAATAACCGAGGCACGCGGAGACAAGGATGTATTCCCGAGTTCCTCCTTGTTAGGGGAGTACGTCTCGTTGGAGAGGTGTGAACCAACACAATGGTTCAACAACCACAAAGGTTTCACCTTCTTCTCTGATGAACCGCACCACAAAGGTTTGGTTCACCTTCCACTATCGGAATTCCTTCGAGACGGAATCCGGAGCCTTTCAACAACAATCCGGGGCACAACCCACAACGAGATTGGGGGCTCCCGAACGGCTACAAGTGACCACCAAGGGTCTCAACCACCACACGGGCGTCTAGGGTCCAAAGACCCAAGAGTAACAAGTTCACAAGCTTTCAATTTCCACGAATCCTCGTGGAGAGCACAAACCGATGCAACGAAGCAATGGCAAGAGCCCAAGGCTCAAATCCTTCACTCTCGAATCCCACCACAAGCAACTAATGCTTATGGGGGTAGAAGAGAGGAAGAACAACGAAGAATACAACAAATGGAACTTCAAGAACTAGATCGAAAGGGTTCCACTCACTTAGAGGAGAATTGGATCGGTGGAAATGTAGATCTAGGTCTCCTCCTTCAATCCTCCAAAGATCAACGAGTTTGGGTGGAGGGATTGGGAGTAATCGAAGAAATGAGCTTTCAACAATGGAGGAGAGAGGAAAAATGTGCTCAAGTTCTTTGGAAACATTGGGGAAGAAGGGCCCTTAAAAAGGTGCTCGAAAATCGGCCCGTTGGGCTGTTTTTCGGCCCCGGGGCGGTACTACTGGGCTTGACACGGTACTACCGGGTCCCCGGGTCACTACCGGTCAAAACCAGTCGAATCCAGTACCAAAAACACGTTTTATGCGGTAGTACCGGGCCTCATGTGGTACTACCGCACTTTGTAAAAACATCAGAAACACCATTACCAAAACGGGCACAACTTTCGCATACGAACTCCGTTTTTGATGTTCTTGGGCTCGTTGGAATCACCACAACGAGCTTTACAAGATCATGCAGAGAAACATCATAGTTCAACAAGGGAGGATAAAACCAAATGAGGAAAGTTAAAACATCTCTATTAAAGAACAACCGGTAAATCCTCCAACATCAAGAACCCAACAAGTTTTTCATCCGGACTCCGTTTTCTATGATCTTGGGCTTGTTTCGAAGATAATCACAAGCTTTAAAAGATCATGCATATACACATCATAGTCCATCATGTGAGGAGGAAACCACAAGAAGAGAGTTTGACTTCTCTTAGAAAAGACAAACCGGTAAAACCTCCAACATCAAAAGCGACACAAGATATTCGAATGAAATCCGTTTTTGATGAACTAGATCTTGGTATGGAGATGAACACAAGCTCTAAATTCTCACATGGATAAAAGCCAAATAAGAACCAAGAAAGATGATGATGCCAAGTATGCAAAGGTTTGAGCTCTCCACAAAGATGCGATCAAGTTACTCACTTGGGAGCCCCTCTTGATAGAACGCCGTCTATCCTATAACCCGGTCTCCCACATGAGACCGGTAAAATAGAAACCCTATCAAGATCATACCTTTGCCTTGCGCATTCCACTTGAGCTAGATGATGACGATCTTGATCTCTTCAAGTGGACCACCTTTCTTGATTGCGCTTTGCTTGGTAAAGACTCACATAACGCTCCCCCATACACCAAGATGGGAGTGCCTCTCTTAGGAATATCTTCACTTGACCATTATCTCCTAATGGGTTGCAAGCTTCAAACATATGTATCTTCTAGATGCCCATCTTGAACTTGCACTTAATAATCTTCTCTATCTTCACAAAGATGATGTCTTGAATCCTTCAAGACATGCTTGCAATATGCTCAACTCTACACATGACCATTCTTCCTATAAACCCATTGGGTTCATCATATAATCTTCTAGAGTCCAACACATGAACTCCAATCTTCTTCATGGACACGATCTACAAGAGTATCTCAATGCAGACATTAGTCCATAAGGATTGTCATTAATTACCAAAACCATACATGGGGCAACACATGCACTTTCAATCTCCCCCATTTTGGTAATTGATGACAATCCCTTTTACGAGGGTTTATATAATGAATTAAGCAACCATGCAACACAAAGAGCAAGGAGGCAAGAGTATGAAAGGCAAATGCTTAAGAACGAAACTAAAGCATAAAACCACATTCCCTTAAACCCTCTAAACTTCTCCCCCATTGGCATCGATTGCCGAAATGGGAGGAAAAATTTAGAAGGCCAATATAGTAAGAGCTCCCCCATAATGTGTGCATTTCTCATAATATGAGTGAAATCAAATGCACATATCCAATGACGAATAGTTGGGAAGGAGATCAAACTATATTGAGAATCCAAAGATTGCAAAAGAAAATCAAATTGAAAGATACTTCGACAAATGAAGTAACCAACCAAAGGATCCGAAAAGTGTTTTAAAAATCAAGAGGGAACTCCCCAAGGTACGTACACAATAAGGATTTGTATTTCAATATAGTGTGCACAACATGGAATCCTCACTCCCTCTAGATAATTTTGAACACAAACACAAGAGAAGCAAATAGGTCCACAAGCTTATTAAGATGCAAAAATATACCAAATGACAAATGAAGCTTCTGCCTTTTAGAAACCACCAACGAATCAAAAAGAATTGGAATACCAAATAAAGATGTAACTACTCTCATGTGTATAAGTTTCTAAGTAGACATCAATGATGAAGATATAAGTCCACAAAGAAACATGCACACACAAAATAGATACTACGGTGAAGAACATGATATCCTAGTGGAAGTCATATATATACCAATAAGATCTTTGCTTAAAAGCATAGCACAAAGCTCAATTTTATCTTAAAAGGATATGGATGAACTTCCAACACATACTCATCATAGCATCAAAAATATCCACAAGGGATAAGGTGATAAATGGGATGCTCCGAGAAAGATAACAAGTATCGCAAAAGGCAAATGATTTTGAAAAGCATCAATATTGCATATGTGAGACATAGAGTAGAAAGTGCTAGATTAACATATTTGGGATTGGTGAATCATGAAAATGATTATATATATTCCCCTTGATATGTAATCATCCCGGCTTGCCCACATTTGCAATAAAGTTGTTTTGCAAGACCAAATGAATTGCAACAAAAGAGATTCATGCCATGAAACAACCTACACAAGGTTGAAAGCTAGAAATGTATGCATGAGGTAGATACTTGTTACCGAGATAGCATTGGTGATGTAGAAGATAAGAGTTCACGATCAACCGAGCTTGGCTCCAATAAGCACATGGTGATAACACCTTCCTTGTAAATGAGACAAGCTTCCAATGCATCTCGATGTACCTAAAACAAATTCAAGTACAACATGGTCCCCAAACTCATTGGGTCCAAAGTAGTTAGAGCAACTACAATACATAGGACAAACTCCACATAAATATGTGCATATTGATATGAAATTGAATTTCATGCACATCTTAGCCATTTAGGATTTGATGGAGTTTATCCTATATATTGGATCAACGAAAGTAAGCATGCCATAAGATATACATATAATAAATATGCATGCACAAGACTTTCAAGAACCAAACGAGATACAATTTGGACAAAACACCAATTAAACCAAGAAAGCACACACAAGTGTGACAAGAAAAAGAATTGTCCAAATTATATCAAAGACCCAAATCAACACATGATTGAAGATACCACTTTGAAAAGATACCAAATGAAAGAAAGATACCAATTGATGAAAATACCATCAAGGAATAAACCAAACCCTCTACACTTTTGATGGCACAAAGTACCAAGACGAAAAATGTTTGTCTTCCAAGGAGACACGTCATCGGGATCAAATACAAACGAAGACAACTAATGTTCAAAAGCATATAGGATTGCTCCCCCAAGATGTGTGCATTATTTATGATCTTGCATTTGAATACAAAATGCACACAAATGAGATCATCACTCTCCATATATTATATTCAAACACTAGTCATGTTCAAGAAAGCAAGAAATTGCAATACCAATTAAAGAACGGTGTTCTACTCAAAGTAGGATAGCTTCCCAAAGGATAGTGCATTATCAAGAAGTATGATTTTTGAATGTCAATGCACAAGAATTGGATCATTGCTTTTCCTAACACAAGAAGGCATAAAACAAATTTTGAGTAGAGCAACAAGGATCCAAAAGGAAGACAAAAGAGAGTTAGATCAAAATAAATCCTTGGCAATAAAATAAGGCAATTCAAAGCAAGAGACAAAGTGAAGATGGTCCACAAATTTCACCACACATATGAGTATCACTTGTCAAGGACAAGGAGTATATAGAGATATTTCTCGGTGGTATATAGAAATGATATTGAAGACCAATTTCACAACAAATAAGCATATGGCAAAAGATAAGATTTAAAGGCCAAAGCTTAAAAAGATAGATATTCTTGATAGCTTCAAGTATTCACGCGATCATGCAAAGCCACTACAAAGAGTAGCTTGAAGCAATCGATTTCCCAAAAGGATATGCGAACATATTTGGGGAAAACCGTACCAAGAATGTCCATCACAAACAAGATCCAAAAGATTGATTAAACAAAATCATTTTACCAAAAATGGAACTTGTTTGAGCAACATGCCACATAGGAATAAGATAATGAAGAATATCAATTCTAGGTGGCAATACCTCACATGTTCACATTTTCTAGGCTTGTAATATGCACATAGCTTATTACTCCCCCATAATGTGATAATCCATTTATTTAAAAAAAGAGGCAAACAAAACCAACTCGAGAAATTAATGGACATTATAGAATTTGAATTTCTCATGAGCATGACATACCACATAGAGAATAGATAATATTAATATGTCAACACTAAGTGGTATTCCTCATGTATACACAATTTTAGGATTGTGAAGTGCACGAAGCATATCACTCCCCAAAATAGGATAGTCCATTAATCTCTCAAAAAGAGAGCCAACAAGATAAGATATCAAATAAAAGCAATAAGGCTCAACACAAATAATGGTGTGCAAACCAACATACACATACTTGATTACTCAAGATAAGTAAGTAGAGAGCACAACACATACAACACTAGCAAGGTACAAAACCTAACACATGCAAGGGTGCAAGCAACTTTCAATGTATATATGATTTAAATAAAAGTTACCGCAAGGAGGAACATTGGATATGAGATAGAACAATATAATCCAAATGACTTGGCTTGAGATAATATAATTGATGAAGATCCCTTAATTCTTCATGATGTAGCCAAGTCTCCAATGCCCTCCAACAACACCTATTGATCAAGTTTTAGCTTGTTGGTCCCCAACCAAGTTGGGTCCTAAGAGGTTAGTCACAATAGGTTTGGCAACCCAAATGGTTCTTTTCTTGACACCACTTTGAGTACCAACATATTTGGCAAACACATTGCCAACCTTATCCTTCCGAAGAGAATAATCATCATCAATAATAATGGGGTTGGATAAGGTACCATTTGTGCATGAAGAAGCAAGTGACCCTTCTCACGGCATAGGTAGCAACATCTACTTCCTCCTCTCTTCTTAGTTGGAGTCTTGACTTGAGGAGGGGTAGCTTGATTCTTCTTGGGAAGAGGCCGTTCTTCAACTTGAGGAACTTGAGGCTTCTTCCCTTGTTGCTTCTCACTAAGAGCCTTCTTCTTCAAAGGGCAAGATCTAACATGGTGCCCTTCAACTTTGCACTTGAAGCAAACAATCTTGGCCGAATCCTTGACTTGTTCTTGGCCCTTGTTCTTCTTGTTACTTGGACTTGTTCTTGATATTGGAGTTGAATCCAAGTCCACTCTTGTCATTGGGGCGTCTTTGAACACTCAACATATTGTCAAGTGTAGAATCCCCAACATGACGCTTTTCCAAGTCTTTCTTCAAAGAAGTGACTTGGGCCTTGAGCTCATTTAATTCCTCTACATGGTTAGTATCAACAAAAACACTAGAGGAAGTAGAAGCTTCATTGTTAGAGCAACAAGGCATGAAAGTAATTCATCACAAGATGTAGCAACATTGTGAGTGGATGAATCACTAGGACTAGCACATGGCAATAAAGCATTTAGAGAGAAGTTGTGCCATTGTCCACATGAGGCTCACAAGATGTTACCTTTGATATAATAGCCTCATGAGCTAACTTTAGCTTAGCATAGGATGCTAGAAGATCATCATTAGAGCTAGATAGCTTTTCATGACTTTCTTCCAATTTCCTATACTTGCTAGTTAGCAACTCAAGTTGAGCCCTTAGCTCAACATTCTCCTTCAAAATAGATGCTTCACAAGAAGTGGAGTTAGTAGCACAAGCATCATCAATATTAGAAATGGAAGAAGACAACTTGGCAAGCTCATCATTTTTAGATAGTTGAGTTTGGAGTTGATCATGAGACTTGATAAGGAGAGAGTGTTCACTTTCTAAAGCCTTGTGGGCTTTGTCAAGTCTCTCTATATCCTCAATTAGTCTAGCATTGCCAACACCAAATTCAACTTTTTCCTTTTTAAGCACTTTATATTTAGCAATAGCATGATCTCTTTCCTTAATGATTTTAGCAATAATAAGATCATTTGACTCATCAAGAGATTCAAGTTTCTCCTCAAGAGACACTCGAAGCTCTTGCTCTTCCTCAAGGGCATTCACTAAGGATGCTTTTTCATCGGCATCCTCTCTCTCAATTTGACATTTCTCGAGAAATTGAGTTTCCAAGTCCTCAATGATTTCCCTACTCTTAATAGCATAAACAATGATTTCACTTAGAGGAGGGATAGCTTTGCTACCTTTGGGGAGAACACCAAATACCATCTCACCCTTCTTTGTTATGGATTCAACATCCATAAGTTCTCCATGAGAATCCTCATCCACATCATCACAAGATGTAGAGGGTTCCAAAGGTGGACAAACCTTTGAATCCATAGCCATAAGGCAAAAATGAGTAGTGGACAAAGATGGTGAAGAGTTACTTGAAGCTCCATTGAGATCCACGTCTTGTTCCAACAAATGTTGGGATTCCTCTACATTGTTAGCCACACAAGAAATAGAGGATATGGAAGTATTGTTTTCATGGCAACAAGACAAATGAAGCATATCATCATGAGATTTGGTTAAACAAATATTACATGATATGCAGGGACTATCAACACTAGCATGTAAGACATTTGAAGTGCTAGAATTGTTTAAGTCCAAAGATAGAACATTACAATTTCTATCACCACTCACCATATCATTACCTTGTGACAAATCACATGTTGGTGAAGTGGAAGAAGTTGTGAACTCATCACGGCCGGAGGTGGAAGGAGAACAATCATCCTCAATAATGTCGGACACTTCATATATATCTTGAAGCTTGGTCCATAGCTCATGAGCGTTCCGAAAAGGCATGATTGATGCAAGAACTACATCGCTCAAAACACATATGAGACAATTAGATACACGAGTATCGAGATAAGAGTTTTCCTCATCCTCTAAAGATAACTTTTGGGAATCCTTTGGAGGAGAAAACCCCATATCTACAATTCTCTTAAAATTTGGGTTTATGTCCCTAAGAAGGTTAAGCATGCGAATTTTCCAAACATCATAATTTGTGCCATCGAATATAAGAGTGAGATCGTGCACTAATTCTCTAAACGACATCTTTACTCTCTAGGCGGTAAAGCTCAATAAAGAGAGCCCAGGCTCTGATACCAATTGAAAGGACAAGGATATCGCCTAGAGGGGGGGTGAATAGGCGATTAAAACTTTTCCGGTTTAGGCTTGATAATTGCGGAATAAAACTACGTGTTTAAATTAACAAGCCAACAATCTAAATAAACTAGGTTCACCTATGTGCACCAACAACTTATGCTAAGCAAGACAAGCAACAAGGTGATAGCAATATAGAAAACTTCAAGCACGAAGGCTATCACAATGTAAAGTGCATAAGTAAAGAGCTTGGGTATAGAAATAACCGAGGCACGCGGAGACAAGGATGTATTCCCGAGTTCCTCCTTTTTAGGGGAGTACGTCTCGTTGGAGAGGTGTGAACCAACACATTGGTTCAACAACCACAAAGGTTCCACCTTCTTCTTCGATGAACCGCACCACAAAGGTTTGGTTCACCTTCCACTATCTGAATTCCTTCGAGGCGGAATCCGGAGCCTTTCAACAACAATCTGGGGCACAACCCACAACGGGATTGGGGGCTCCCGAACGGCTACAGGTGACCACCAGGGGTCTCAACCACCACACGGGCGTCTAGGGTCAAAAGACCCAAGAGTAACAAGTTCACAAGCTTTCAACTTCCACGAATCCTCGTGGAGAGCACAAACCGATGCAACGAAGCAATGGCAAGAGCACAAGGCTCAAATCCTTCACTCTCGAATCCCACCACAAGCAACTAATGCTTATGGGGGGAGAAGAGAGGAAGAACAACGAAGAACACAACAAATGGAACTTCAAGAACTAGATCGAAAGGGTTCCACTCACTTAAAAACGTGAGTACTACCGGGCCCGAAAATCGTGCTTATGGGTGGAGTGATTGGGAGTAATCGAAGAAATGAGCTTTCAACAATGGAGGAGAGAGGAAAACCGTGCTCAAGTTCTTTGGAAACATTGGGGAAGAAGGGCCCTTAAAAAGGTGCCCGAAAATCTTCCGGGTACTACCGGGTCCCCGGGTCACTACGGTCAAAACCAGTCGAATCCAGTACCAAAAACACGTTTTATGCGGTAGTACCGGGCCTCATGTGGTACTACCGCACTTTGTAAAAACATCAGAAACACCATTACCAAAACGGGCACAACTTTCGCATACGAACTCCGTTTTTGATGTTCTTGGGCTCGTTGGAATCACCACAGCGAGCTTTACAAGATCATGCAGAGAAACATCATAGTTCAACAAGGGAGGATAAAACCAAATGAGGAAAGTTAAAACATCTCTATTAAAGAACAACCGGTAAATCCTCCAACATCAAGAACCCAACAAGTTTTTCATCCGGACTCCGTTTTCTATGATCTTGGGCTTGTTTCGAAGATAATCACAAGCTTTAAAAGATCATGCATATACACATCATAGTCCATCATGTGAGGAGGAAACCACAAGAAGAGAGTTTGACTTCTCTTGGAAAAGATAAACCGGTAAAACCTCCAACATCAAAAGCGACACAAGATATTCAAATGAAATCCGTTTTTGATGAACTAGAGCTTGGTATGGAGATGAACACAAACTGTAAATTCTCACATGGATAAAAGCCAAATAAGAACCAAGAAAGATGATGATGCCAAGTATGCAAAGATTTGAGCTCTCCACAAAGATGCGATCAAGTTACTCACTTGAGAGCCCCTCTTGATAGAACGCCGTCTATCCTATAACCTGGTCTCCCACATGAGACCGGTAAAATAGAAACCCTATCAAGATCATACCTTTGCCTTGCGCATTCCACTTGAGCTAGATGATGACGATCTTGATCTCTTCAAGTGGACCGCCTTTCTTGATTGCGCTTTGCTTGGTGAAGACTCACATAACGCTCCCCCATACACCAAGATGGGAGTGCCTCTCTTAGGAACATCTTCACTTGACCATTATCTCCAAATGGGTTGCAAGCTTCAAGCATATGTATCTTCTAGATGCCCATCTTGAATTTGCACTTCATAATCTTCTCTATCTTCACAAAGATGATGTCTTGAATCCATCAAGACATGCTTGCAATATGCTCAACTCTACACATGATCATTCTTCATATAAACCCATTGGGTTCATCATATAATCTTCTAGAGTCCAACACATGAACTCCAATCTTCTTCATGGACACGATCTACAAGAGTATTGATACGTCCAAAACGTATCTATAATTTTTGATTGTTTCATGTTAATATTATGCCTTTGACACTTGTTTTTATATTAAGTTTATGATTTATTTGGACTAACCTATTAATAGTTGTAAAAGTGCACAATGTTCTTGTTTTACTCTTTGATGTGTAAGAATTATCAAAAATACAAGAGGAAACCTTGTTGGAGTCGAATTGGGACTTTCCTGAAATCTGTCTGAAAACTCTTTTTGAAGATTGTCACGTACCGGACAGAAGACGACGTCAAACGGAAAACGTCTAGTCGCGAAAGTTGCAGGGAATTTTCTCCTAATGGATCTGGACATAAAATTTGGCCCAATCCGAGTCCGGACGGCCGAGATAAACCCGACTTACCGAAACCCTAGATGGGATGACGGGAATCCGAGAAGCTATATAAAGGGAGGAAGGGGGCTAAGGGGCGGCGCACCCCATTGATGCCGGCGGCGCGGGAGGAGTTCCCCGCGCCACCGCCGGCGCCGCCCTGCGCTCCTCGCTGTCCCCTTCACCGTCTTCACCGCCATCTCCATTACCAACTCCTCCTTGTATTCAGTGGTTCATCCTCCCACAAACCTCTGTACCGCTCTATGTAAACATGATGTTTGATGCTATAATATTTATCCTATGATCTTCGTCCTGTTTGTGTATTTTATTTGTCTTTTGATTGCTTGGTTAAATGTCTTTGGTTCATTAGAGTTGTATGTTGATATGGTACTGTCCTTTGGTGTCCATTATACTTGTGCGCGCATGGATCAACATCACGGGGTTGGTAGTATTTGTAAACGAAGGGGGGAGTTCTGCCGGAGCGACAGAAACCTGAGAACGCGAACCGGTTAGTTACACGTATGGGAGTAAGAGGACCATAAACTTAAGCCTATGGTTGGGGAAACCTTAATGCATTGTTAGTTTATACGGATGTTTGCTAACAATCCAATCATATAGTACTTGTAATCCCAAGTAGTGGAGTGCATATATATTTAGCCTCTCCCACATAGAAAACTGCATCGAAGACAATGAACCCGATATCTTCACTTATTAATCTTGGACAAAGCCATCACAATTATCACCATTTTTCCACACTCATGGTACTGTTAGTTTATGGTTACTTAGTGTATTTTATTGCAGCAGCACTAACATTTTTTTTCTTGTATTTATTATCTCGCAAAGCTATCTCTCATACCCGTATTATTTTCTAGATAAAGTAAACGTTTAGTGTGCGTATAGTTGTATCAGTGGTTGATAGAACTTGAGAGAATACTTATCCTAACTTTAGCTCCTCGTTGGTTCGACACTCTTACTTATCGAAAAGGCTACATGCGATCCCCTATACTTGTGGGTTATCAATTATCTCAATGCAAACATTAGTCCATAAGGATTGTCATTAATTACCAAAACCATACATGGGGCAACACATGCACTTTCAGTTACAAATAGATCTTTAGACCACCTAGCGATGACTACAAGAAGTGAAGTGAGCCGAAGGCGCGCCGCTGTCCTCAGCCCTCCCTCACTAGAGCCGGGAAAAGTTTGTCGTAGAAGATCTTGTTGTAGTAGACAGACGAAAAGTCGTCGTGCTAAGGCCCTAAAGGACCAAGGACCAACGCAGCAGAGCAGTAACCATCGCCAACGATGGCAACCGTAAATAAGAAGAGCCAGACCTACAACCACACGAACGAACACAAATACAGACTAGATCGAGAAGATCTGCCGGACACACAACTCCACACGCCCTCCGTCCGTACTAGGCGCACCACCGGAGCGACGATAGGGTTTGTGTACATGAGTTTTTTTACTCAACTCGTAGCATGCCATTGTTTTTGGCTAAGTCACAATATGTGTGTAAGGGTAAAAGTGTTGGAGATATGCCCTAGACGCAAATAAATAATAAGATTTATTGCATTATCTCTTTAAGTTTATAAATAGTTTTATACCATGCTATAACTGTATTAATCGGAATTGTTAATACACGTGTGGTATGTAAACAAACCAGAGTCCCTAGTTAAGCCTCTAGATAAACTAGTCCATCAGTCAATGGATGATCGTGATTTCCCGATCATATTGCATTAACAGTTGATGGTGGAGTCATTTTATTGGGAGAATAATTTGATGGACATTACCCAAAGTATTGCAGTTAGGATCGTATCAGATAGTTCAACACTGCAATAGGATTATAACGTGGTAGCTTATTCCTTAGACCGTGAGATTACATCAAGTCGCTGCTTCTGAAAGATACGGCTGATCGCACCTAACGTCATGTCTCATACGCACGACAATAAGGGTGACACTTTCGGGTATTGGAAGGAAGTAGTCGGGGCGAGTGATCAAGAGCGGGATTTGTTCATCCGTGTGATGGATTGATATGCTGGGCCCACTCGGTGAGATTATATCTGTAAAGCTGCGCAGCGTATGACTAGGTCATTGAGATATAATTTCATGGGAACGAGTAAAGCAACCTTGTCGGTAACGAGATAAAACACAACATCGGATGTTGACGATCGTATCTCGGACAAGGAAGTATCAACGAACAAAGGGAATGATCATATCATGTTAACGGTTCAAAGATGATTCAAGGATGATTTATTCTAGAATGCACGGGGACCGTCATAGTCATCCAGGGCTCCCTGACGGTCATTGGCGGGAGGGTCTCGACCATGTCCGGAGTATTCTCGAACCGAGGGTAACACACTTAAGGTCTTGACGACGCTAGGAGAACGTTTTGGAAACATCGGAGTGGCTTAGGTATAGAGATAGGAGGTTTCGGAAAGGTTCCGGAAGAACGGAAGAGTTCCGGGGAGACCGAAGTGAGTTCGGAGTGATCCGGAAATTGTTTCGGAGTCACGGGAGATTAAATAGTATGTAAATATATTAATTATGGAATTATATATATTTATATTAATTTAATATTAAATAAAAAGGAGAAAAAGGGGCTGCACACCTTAATGGGCCTTTAGGGCCCAAGAGGGGAAGTTCCCCCCCTTGAGAGGGGGTGCGGCTGGGCTTGGGGTGCGGCTGGCCCATGATGGCAGCCGCACCACCCCCTCTCCTCTTTAGTCCCACATTGCCTAGTTGAGGAGAGGTGCAACCCCTCTCCTCCAATAAATAGGGACCCGGATTAATTGGAAAAATACACAGAAAATTCAGGAATTAATTCCGGTTGGCCCAGGCTTCTCCCTAGTCCAATTCCTCCCTCCCCATCTCTCGACGTGCGCGGTCCCAAGTCTGGACAGCGTATACGGGAGACCTATAAACCGCAGCGCACCGTTGTGCTGCGGGATTCCACCCAAAGTTCTCGCTTCCGCTATTCCGGCTGGATCGGGGAGCACGGAGGTCATCGTCAAGGTCCGTACGTGTGCGAGTACTCGGAGGTGCTGCTCTCTCACGAGTTCGGCACTAGGAGCTTCTTCATCGCCGCGTCTCCTTCTTCTTCGTCGCGCCAAGTTCTCCGCGACCTTGAGGTCGGCTACGTACGTCTTCATCGGCAACGCTTGTGCGGGAGCGTAATTCCCGCTATCGGTCTACAAGGGTATGTTTCCGATGACTTCTCCGTTACCGCATTACTAGATAGATAGATCCTGGCTAGTTTCGGTGTTGCGATAGTTAGAAAAATTATTGTTTTCTGCTACGAACCCCATCAGTGGTATCAGAGCCGATCTATGCGTAGTATTGCTGGTACGGTTAGAACACATGTTGAATGTGGGCATCGATTCTATAATTGTTACCCTCTCGCGTGCACTTGCTAATGTTGTTGGCATTGAGTTGATGAAGCGGCCCGGACCGACCTTACGCGTACGCTTACGCGAGACTGGTTCCGCAACTAACATATGGCTTGTACCATATATGCGGCTGGCGGGTGTCTGTCTCTCTCTCTTTAGACGGCATGGCATTTTCAATGGAGGGCCCTGAAAAGGGTGTAATAGAGACAATTATTTAATCGTGTTGTGGTTGTATGTTCGTAGGTAAGAAACGGTTCTTCACGAAAGCCCTAGCAGCCACGTAAAATTGCAAAAGGATAAAAGTAGAGCGTCTAACTTTGTTTTGCAGTGGGGCATTTTAATATGACATGGTCACGGTAAGTTTTATGTTATCGGAGGCAAAGGTGGCACCGTAGACTCGGAGCACCATTGGAGGCGCGCCGTGAAGGCCAGGCGCGACGGCCATGTCATATCGCACTTCATTACATTATTTTGATATTGTTCGTTGTGTGTTTGCATCCTATTTGAGTGCTTATATAAAGATATACAACGGTAGCCGTAATAGGATGATCCCTAATTTAATACCAAAATTGTGTTCTGCCTTAGTGTGCACCACCAATAAAGTTCTACGTTACGGGGTACGTCGTTTGGGTTTCGATCCTTTTCGTCTACACTCGTCTCTTCGTTCGCATACAGTGGGTGTAAGCCACGTTGCACACGCGAAAACACTAAGGTTAAATTGGCGAGCCTAGCATATACCAGTATATGGCCTCGGAACACGGGTGATCGAAAGATCGAGCATGAGTCGCATGATTGTTGCGATTGGTAATTCGTTGCCTACCTCTGAAGTTACGTTGCCCGCCCGATCGAAGGGGGTAATTTAATGGATTGGGATCGTGTAATCACTAAGACAGTTTTTAGGGATAATTCTCTTAGTGGAGTGTTTTGATAATGTGATTATAAATAAACTCATATTTTATAAACTTAGCCTTACCTAGTCTTTGCAAATTATCTTTGTAGATCATGCCTTATCCTAAGGAAGAAAGTCTTGAGTTCAACCATTTTATTAGAAAAGGAAATCTCCGGAACGATGGATCCAACTTCATGACGTGGTACAGAAACCTGAAAGACGTCCTCTACCAGAACGACATTTCTTACGTGATAGGAGAATTGTTAGGAGATAAACCAGGAGACTCCGCAAGTGCAGAGGCGAAAGAGGATTTTCGTCAGCGTCGTGAGGTCTGGAGAGTGTTCAGATCACGATGTATGTCTGCATGGATCATGAGCTGAAAAATGAGTTTCGCCATATGGAACCCGCTGTGATGATAGGTGCTCTTAAAGTTCGGTTCTTGAACCGAATGAAGCAAGAGCAGTACAAGCAGCTGGACAAGTTTCTTTCACTCAAGATGGAAGAACATACCTGCTTGGAGACACATTTGTGTAAGATGTTTGACATTCACGATGATCTCACACACATGCGATTACTGGATGGCGGATACTTTTGCAATACAGGCGGTGTTGCGTTCTCTACCTCCTAGCTATGAGGAGCTTGTCGATGAGTATATACTTAAGAGTGATTTCCTCCTCTTCAATGATTTCCTGGTCGAAATCAAAGATGTGGAGGTGGAACCCATCGAAGGAGAAATAGATGACACGCAAGGTATATTTGATATACAAAGTTATAATTGTTATTTCTTACACTTGTTAATATTAAAGTATTTGATGCTTATGTCTGTTTTATTGAAACAGCACCAGAATATAACAAGATAGCTGCAGAGTACGACATGATGTTGCGGAATGATGGCAAGGCAAAGTAGTTGATGGCCAAGGAGTTTCACGCCCATAGTTATCAAGTTTTGATTAGTAGTTTTGAATAAGAGTTTTGTAGTCGAATTTGAGAGTGATTGTAATAAGTATGTCTTATATTCGATGAGACAAGTTATTCATATTTGTAAGAGACAAGCAAGTTGTTTTTATTATGAATAAAGTTTTCTTATGATCATATTTCGATTATGAATAAGTTATTCATGCATTAATCTTTTTGATAGCAAAGTGGATTTGAATGTTAAAATAAATATCCTAAGTCAATAATAAAATGCACTACCGAATTTTTAATCATTGCAAATATTTTGGATACTTTGATCTTGTGTATTTGCATGCGTGATGTCTAATGAGACATGATGATTGAAAAATATTGATAAGTCAATATGAGAAGAAATTTGATTTGAGATCATGCAAGATGATTGTTAAATTAAATTGTGTAGTGGAAATTATTATTGAAACCTTTGTTGTATGTCTAAGTAAATAATAAGTATTTACTAAAAGATACAATTATCTGAAATTATTTGATTTGATCAAGAAAGATTTTTCGGATAGAAAAGGAGGATATAAAATCAAGTCATTGTAATTGGATTATAATAGCAAGGATTTTAAAGATTTATTTTATCATGAAGGTTTGTGAAAATTCGGTTCACAAAAGGACTTGTGAAATTCGGTTCACAAAATTATGATGCATAATCAAACATGTTGATGTAGACATTATAATCATACTCTATTTTGAATAAAGTATAGTCCTAAAAATATCTCTTATATTTTAGAAATCACGTAGAAGGTTTTTCCGTTAGAATTAGTAAACTCCCTATTTTGAAGTCTTCACCCAAAATTCGTATGAACGACAATAAGTTGTGTGTCATGGTTTATAGATTATATGATAATACGAAACTATGTACGAAATAGTTCTTTGTAAAATATTCATAGGAATGAATATATGTTTCATATGGTAAACACCAACAAGGGCAAAACTAGTATTGCTAACTTGGTGATTCATTGAAAACAAGTTTCAAGAAAGGATATGAAATAAAGAAAAGCTTAAAAGGGGTAATTGACCTTACTCGATTTGTGAGAGAAATATTGTTTGGAATTTGATCCGACAACAAAACTCCACAAATGGAAATGAAAAATGATGATATTTGATCATGGTGTTTTCATGCAAGGAGCTTTTTATAAATAGTAGGCATTAAAGAATATTTTCTGTCCGGTCACAGATTAATATTTCATGATTTAATGAGCTTGTTACTAGAACAAGGGATACCTACGAAATACAAAGAAATTGGGGTGATGCCAAATTCGAATTGTGACTAAGAGTCATAAATCCAAAAGGTTGCATTCAAGATTGTATTAGTAAATGTTGCTTGAATCTTATTAAGTAAAAGGGTTACTTGATTTTTCACATGACAAGTTGTGTGAAAAGAATGAAACTGTAGAAGGACATAAAGCTAATTTTGTCATGAAGAATGTCTTTGACAAAATCAAAATTGTTTTGACTACATTGGATGTAGACATGCCTAAGTCTTTTGGATTTGTATTAACAAGTAATACATCGTATTTGGAATTTTCGAATTGATACATGATCAAGGATTTCGGTTATGACCGAAATATCGAAGGAAATTATATCCGTATAATTTAAGTGGGAGTAGGACAGCTTACCGGAATAATATGTAAGTGACATATTGTTAAGTGGGAGCTTGTGGGCTACACAATATGAAATGTGTTTGACATTTTGAGTGGGAGCATTACAAGTTACACAATCTCAAATGTAATTGACATTTTGAGTGGGAGCTTAGTCAGGTGTTTATATGTAAATGACATATAATAGATAGGTACTAGGAAAATGAATTAGAAGTAATTATTGAATTACGATAAAATCATATATGTTTAAAATGTGAGCATCTGTTTTGAATAGATCATTTTAAAGAAGTCGAGGTGTTTTTCCAGATTAGATTCTGATGTGTCAGAATAAGACGTAACGAGGAATTGGTCCTTGTAAATCTGGATAAAGTAATCATGGTTGTAAAATATGCTGCACTTCTATGCCATGATAAGGTGGCAGCATATTAACCATATTATATACTCGAAAAGATATGATTAGTATTCTTACAAGAAGAATAAGCGCTGAGATGAATTTGTGATTCATTATTAGTGGAACCAAAAGTATCCTTCATAGTTTAAAAGAAACTAAGGATATGTGGTTATTTCAAATCTGTAAAGGATGATGAGTTTAACAAATGTTGTGTTAAAAGGATCAACCTAAATGACAGAAAGAAATAAGGATCAAGTCGTTATAGGATAAATTAAAAGGCATTAGGCTGACAATAGAATGTCAGGATCTACTTAGGTAAATATAGAAGTATAAAGATACTGCAAAAGTACATAGAGTTGGTAGAGAAAAGGTATTCTCTAAAACTGAGTGTGTTTAATGCAATTAACTGATATTGGATCAGAGTAAGCGCAGGGAAACAAAAGTCTCACTTAGTTGCCAAATATGTATATTTGTTATTAAGATACATGATGATATCAAATAAGGTGATATCAATGGTTTGCAAAGAGCTTATGGTTATGAAAGGTTCAGGCCGAAGGAAACCTCTTCCACGAGCGAGCATTATCATAAACACTTATAAAAGATAAGGTTGTATGATTGGTATAGAAATGCAGCTGGATTTATTTGAAATCTAGTGCAAGTGGGAGACTGTTGGAGATATGCCCTAGAGGCAAATAAATAATAAGATTTATTGCATTATCTCTTTAAGTTTATAAATAGTTTTATACCATGCTATAACTGTATTAATCGGAATTGTTAATACACGTGTGGTATGTAAACAAACCAGAGTCCCTAGTTAAGCCTCTAGATAAACTAGTCCATCAGTCAATGGATGATCGTGATTTCCCGATCATATTGCATTAACAGTTGATGGTGGAGTCATTTTATTGGGAGAATAATTTGATGGACATTACCCAAAGTATTGCAGTTAGGATCGTATCAGATAGTTCAACACTGCAATAGGATTATAACGTGGTAGCTTATTCCTTAGACCGTGAGATTACATCAAGTCGCTGCTTCTGAAAGATACGGCTGATCGCACCTAACGTCATGTCTCATACGCACGACAATAAGGGTGACACTTTCGGGTATTGGAAGGAAGTAGTCGGGGCGAGTGATCAAGAGCGGGATTTGTTCATCCGTGTGATGGATTGATATGCTGGGCCCACTCGGTGAGATTATATCTGTAAAGCTGCGCAGCGTATGACTAGGTCATTGAGATATAATTTCATGGGAACGAGTAAAGCAACCTTGTCGGTAACGAGATAAAACACAACATCGGATGTTGACGATCGTATCTCGGACAAGGAAGTATCAACGAACAAAGGGAATGACCATATCATGTTAACGGTTCAAAGATGATTCAAGGATGATTTATTCTAGAATGCACGGGGCCGTCATAGTCATCCAGGGCTCCCTGACGGTCATTGGCGGGAGGGTCTCGACCATGTCCGGAGTATTCTCGAACCGAGGGTAACACACTTAAGGTCTTGACGACGCTAGGAGAACGTTTTGGAAACATCGGAGTGGCTTAGGTATAGAGATAGGAGGTTTCGGAAAGGTTCCGGCAAGAACGGAAGAGTTCCGGGGAGACCGAAGTGAGTTCGGAGTGATCCGGAAATTGTTTCGGAGTCACGGGAGATTAAATAGTATGTAAATATATTAATTATGGAATTATATATATTTATATTAATTTAATATTAAATAAAAAGGAGAAAAAGGGGCTGCACACCTTGAGAGGGGGGGCGGCTGGGGGGGTGCGGCTGGCCCATGATGGCAGCCGCACCACCCCCCTCTCCTCTTTAGTCCCACATTGCCTAGTTGAGGAGAGGTGCAACCCTCTCCTCCAATAAATAGGGACCCGGATTAATTGGAAAAATACACAGAAAATTCAGGAATTAATTCCGGTTGGCCCAGGCTTCTCCCTAGTCCAATTCCTCCCTCCCCATCTCTCGACGTGCGCGGTCCCAAGTCTGGACAGCGTATACGGGAGACCTATAAACCGCAGCGCACCGTTGTGCTGCGGGATTCCACCCAAAGTTCTCGCTTCCGCTATTCCGGCTGGATCGGGGAGCACGGAGGTCATCGTCAAGGTCCGTACATGTGCGAGTACTCGGAGGTGCTGCTCTCTCACGAGTTCGGCACTAGGAGCTTCTTCATCGCCGCGTTTCCTTCTTCTTCGTCGCGCCAAGTTCTCCGCGACCTTGAGGTCGGCTACGTACGTCTTCATCGGCAACGCTTGTGCGGGAGCGTAACTCTCGCTATCGGTCTACAAGGGTATGTTTCCGATGACTTCTCCGTTACCGCATTACTAGATAGATAGATCCTGGCTAGTTTCGGTGTTGCGATAGTTAGAAAAATTATTGTTTTCTGCTACGAACCCCATCAAAAAGCACTATATTGCTATCATTACATGACCTGCTTCTGAGAGGAAAAAATGCTTCTTGAAGATGCAATCGTTTGTTGTTCTTCTTCTAACTGACTGAATTTTGATCTGCATGTTAGGTTCCCATTCCTTTTTGTTGATAGAGTGATTGAATACAAGGCATGATAACATGATGATGCGATCAAGAATGTCAACGACAACTTCTTCCCTAGGCATTTCCTAGAGCAACCCATAATGCCCGGTGTTCTCATGGTTGAGGTATGTGTTGGGTCTCTATATTGCCAAATTTATGTCCTTGCAGAATCTAATTTATGGATTTACGGATTTCGAAGAGGTAAATTCTCGATTGTATCATGCACTTATATGCAGTACATATTCCTCCTCTAATTTCTTATCTGAATTGTACATCATTTTAGATGCAAGATGGTTAACTTGCTCGATGTAAGAACTATAGTAAACTGGGACAACAAGACATTTTGAAGTTTCTTCACTTGCTCTTTACATTACATTCTAACGGAAATGTGTTATGAACTGCTAGCTACGGCCAATTATAAGATTTTATGTTCATATGAACTGAAGTTTTTTCTTGTTTAGAAAGTATTGCGCTATTACTACTGAAAGATGTTTGGTGCTTAGTTTGCTTCAGAAACTGTTGGCTGCAGCATAGCACAAATCTTTCTATTTTTTATTTTTTCTTCTTCTGTCTAACAAACCGTATGCTCTATTCAGACTATATAATTAGCGAGTGCCTTATCAAAATTTATCTAATCCGCATTGCTGATCAAGGAAGATCAAAGTTGAATCGAGAAATCTGATGCAATTTTGTATTTCATTGGATGTACTGTTATTGTGCTAACAACTAAGACCTTTTATTATTTTAAGTTCTATCGATAATAGTTTAATTTAAACAATTGATGTGCGGGATTTTGCATCTAGATTCTTTATGCATAACATGTTATAGATTGCTATGCTCGTGTAAAATGTGGATGTTATGTAAAGTTTTTCCGATCTAAGATATTTCAATAATTTTGGTATCATTTTTTTTGTTACAAAATTTGGATTGAATATGGGCTAGGCCTATGACACCTCAGCCGAGTCTTAGTAGACTAAAAATAGATCAAGGTCAAACAAAAGTAAAAAGACATTGGCTCAAATAACATTGGATTATAACTAAATAGAGTGCGGGTTGGCTCGGCGAGTGCCTGCGGTGAAGTCGGAGTCGCATGTTCAGAGTTTCGGGTTGGCGGCGTGGCCCCCAGGGGAGATGTGATGACGATGACGCCTTCATGCAGTCTCGGCGAGGCCCTCTCTTGAGAGGCGTGTGGGGTTTCCTTTTTTTGGTGCCGCTCAGCGGTTGTGTTGGTTTTCGCCGGGTTTGGCCGGCGAGTGGTGCGTTGTGTTGTACGGTTTTTGGCCGGTTTTCCTTATAAACTGTCCAACTCTTTTTCGGCTTAATCAATAGATTGTCTAAGTTTCGAAAAAAAAAACTAAATAGAGAATTCAGAAAAGAAAAGGGTTGGACCAAATATTATTTGGACCAGAAAAGTCTTTGGCCCGAAGAAAATGCATCATGAGAAAAATAATGGGCCGTAACTTTAAGCTAGGCTCGTTGAACACCCTAGAATGGACCAACACAATAACTATAAATGTGTTAAATTGTTGGGCTCAGCCCATATAGATGATCGTTAGGCCCATATAGATACCTTGTATTGATTACATTACACACTTTACTTCATGCAATAATCTGTTGTTAGCAACTTAATACTGAACAGGATGCGGATGCTGCCTTGAAGGTGGATTATTTAGGCATAGATGCGGTTGGAATAACGGTCTATGTACTTTGTTGTAATGCCCAACTAGATTTCATAGTAGACATCTTGGCATGTATTGCATTGTTATGCCCTCTCTATTTGTCAATTGCCCAGCTGTAATTTGTTTACCCAACATGCTAGTTATCTGTTCTGAGAGAGACACCACTAGTGAACTGTGGACCCTGGTCCAATTTCCTCATACTGTTTACACAACCTGCTGCAATCATCTGTTTCCTGTTACTTGCTGTTTTCCTGCTGTTTTCCACACCATACGTTTAACTCTTTGTTTCTGCAAGACCGGAGAGATTGACAACCTCTCTGTTTCGTGTTGGGCAAAGTTCTGGTTTGTGTCTGTGCAGATTCCACGTTGGTGCAAGCTCCCTAGCGCCAGGGGGAGTCAACATCAACAACCTTCCGATAGATCGTCAAGTCCTACTGGATTGATAACCTTGGGTAGATTTTCAAGGGAAAACTTCTGCTGTCTACATCATAACCTTCCTCTTGGGGTTCACCAACACGTAGCCATCAAGCTGTTTTCTGGCGCCGTTGCCGGGGACTTGGAGGCTATTGGAAAGGGGAGTCTCTCAGTTCCAATCTCTTTACTTTGTTTTTTGTCTTGTTTTAGTTTTGTTTTGCTTGCTGTTAAAAATCAAAAACCCAAAAAAATTAAATTCCTGCATCTAGTTTTTAATTTCGAGTTGTGCTTTGCTTGTTTTAGTCTTGCTAAAATGAGTAATCCTGAAAATACTAAGTTGTGTGACTTTACTAGCACAAACAACAATGATTTTATCTGTACACCCATTGCTCCACCTGCTTCTAAAGCAGAATTTTATGAGATTAAGCCTGCACTGTTAAATCTGGTTATGAAAGAGCAATTTTCTGGTGTTAGTACTGATGATGCTGCTGCCCACTTAAACAACTTTGTTGAACTTTGTGATATGCAAAAGTATAAGGAGGTAGAGAGTGATATTATTAAGCTGAAATTGTTTCCTTTCTCTTTAAGAGGAAGAGCTAAAGATTGGTTGCTATCTTTGCCTAGAAATAGTATTGATTCCTGGACTAAATGCAAAGATGCTTTCATTGGAAAATATTATCCTCCTGCTAAAATTATCTCTTTAAGAAGTGGTATTATGAACTTTAGGCAACTTGATAATGAGCATGTTGCCCAAGCTTGGGAAAGAATGAAGTCTTTGGTTAAAAATTGCCCCACTCATGGACTGACTACTTGGATGATCATCCAAACCTTTTATGCAGGACTAAATTTTTCTCAAGGAACTTATTGGACTCGGCTGCTGGAGGGACCTTTATGTCCATCACTTTGGGTGCTGCTACAAAGCTTCTTGATGATATGATGGTAAATTATTCTGAATGGCACACTGAAAGGGCTCCAACTGGTAAGAAGGTAAATTCTGTTGAGGAAATTTCCTCCTTGAGTGATAAAGTTGATGCTATTATGACTATGCTTTCGAATGGACATGGTGTTGTGGATCCAAATAATATTCCTCTTGCTTCTTTGGTTGCTCATGATGAGAAAAATGTTGATGTAAACTTCATTAAAAATAACAACTTCAACAACAATGCTTATAGGAATAATTTTGGTAGCAACAATTATAGGCCATATCCTGCTAATGGTAGCAACTCTTATGGTAATTCTATGGTAATTCCTACAGTAACAATAGAAGTGTGCCCTCTGATCTTGAAGTCATGCTTAAGGATTTTATTAGCACACAAACTACTTTTAATAAAACTGTTGAGGAAAAGCTAGGAAAAATTGATACTCTTGCTGCTAAAGTTGATAGTCTTGCTCATGATGTTGAAATGCTGAAAATAAAAGCTATTCCTAGTGATATTAGAGAGAGTAAAACACTCAATGCTATCCAAATTAAAATTGATAATAACATTAGGATGCTTGCTGAACTTCATGAAAGATGGGAGAGAGAAGAAAGAGAAGCTGAAATTGCTGAACAAAATAGTGTTGTTAGAGTTTGCACTATTTTTACTAATGAAACAAATGATGCCTCACATGCTAATGCGCCCCCTACTGTTAGTGAAAAGATAATAAGTGTTGGAAATGTCTCTACTACCTCTACAAAAAGTTTTAAATTGCCTGATAGCACTACTTTTGTTCCTAGTAAAAGTGCTGAAATTTTTAGAGGTGTTGGTGATAATTGCTCCATTGTTTTTGATGACAACAACTTCAATTTCGAAAATTGTAACATAACTGAAGTCATCATGTTCTTGCAAAAGCTAGCTAAGAGTCCTAATGCTAGTAAAATAAATATGGCTTTTACTGAACATATTATCAAAGCTCTCATGCATGCTAGGGAAGAAAAATTAAAACTTGAAGCTTCTATCCCTAGGAAGTTAGATGATAATTGGGAACCTGTTATTAAAATGAAACTGAGTGAGTTTGAATGCAATGCTTTGTGTGACCTTGGTTCTTGTATTTCGGTTATGCCTAAAAATTTATATGATATTCTCAAGCTTGCACCTTTGGAAAAATGTCATTTGGATGTTCACTTTGCTGATTCTTCTATGAAGAAACCTTTAGGAAAAGTTGATGATGTTTTGATAATGGTTAATAACAATCTTGTCCCTGTTGATTTTGTGGTTTTGGATATTGAATGCAATCCTTCTTGTCCTATTGTTTTGGGAAGACCTTTTCTGAGAACTGTTGGTGCTGTTATTGATATGAGAGAGGGGAATATAAAATTTCAATTCCCACTCAAGAAAGGTATGGAACACTTCCCTAGGAAGAAGATGAAATACTCACATGATACTAGTGTCAAGACAAATTATGGTTTTGGATTTTCTGGTCTTGACAATACTTGATGCATCTCTTCATGCCTAGCTCAAAGGCATTAAAGAAAAGCACTTCTGGGAGATAACCCATGTTTTTATTTGCTGTTTTATTTTTGTTTTCTTGAGTCAAGGATGCTTGTTTACCTCTGTAGCAACTCCTTTGTATCTTTTATTTGCTGTTTTGTTGTGCCAAGGAGAGTTACTAATGCAAAGTTGGTTTTTATTTTCGGGACTGCATTGGGACAGATTGCTGTTCGTCACCGTTTAATTCAGTAGAAAATCAGAAAAAATCGAAAAATGCTGAAACTTTTTGTGCATGTTCCTGATGATGTTACGCAACTTTCATTATTTCAAAAGTTTTTCATCTGAGCATCGTAAGTGCCTCGAAAAAATTCGTCATTACAGACTGTTCTGGTTTGACAGATTCTGTCTTTTATTTTGCATTCTCTCTTTTACAAGTTTTTAAGTGGTTTCTTTTCGTGTAAAAGTGCCCACTTGAGCCTAGTAACAGTGGCTAATGTTTAAAATAGTTGGCTTGTGAGTTTTGTCTTTGCTAGAACTTTGAAGTATTATCTTTTAGTGCACTAACCTGCTAATGAGAAAAGCTGTTAAGTTTTGGTGTGAAGGAAGTTTTCAAGTGTTGATAGAGGAGAATGATATTACATGATCAAGAAGAGTGAAGAGCTTAAGCTTGGGGAGGCTTACCTCCCCAGCATATTTCAAGAAGACTCAAGCATCTAAGCTTGGGGATGCCCAAGGCATCCCCTTCTTCATCTACAAATTATCAGGTCATCTCTAATGGTGCTATATTTTTATTGCTTCATGCTAGTGTACTCTTCCTTGGAGCGTCAGTGTGTTTTTGTTTTCAGTTTGTTTTGTTTTGTTTGCTGTGCTATACTTGTTGGATCCTAGTATTCATGTTTGGGAGAGAGACACGCTCCACTTTTTCATTAGAATACTCTTGTGCTTCACTTATACTTGTTGAGTATTCCTGTCTAGTTGCTGTTATTGCTGTTAGCTCTCAGTTTTTCATGTATCTCTTGTTAGAGCTTTCAGTTTCTTTTGAAGAAAGTACTCTCTTGCTTCACTTATATCTGTTTGGAGAGTTGTCAAATAAGTTGATTGGTGTTTGGTTGGACCAGAAAAATGCTATGCATGTGGTAGTGGTATAAAATGCTTACATGAATCTTTTTAGATCGTTGTCTTGAGTAATTTGATGCTTGCCAATTGTTTTGAGCTGTCAAGTAATTAATGTTTAAGCTTGTGCATCATGTAAGTAATGGCTATTAATGAAGAACTACTATAAGGATTTTCTGCTATAATAATCTGTTGCATGATTGGAAGTCCATAGTAGTCTAGATAATTTTTGGATGAAGGCTATGTGTTAACAAGGAAGACAGTGGGAGTCTATGGTTCGTCAAACCTTGTGTTTTATGTACACTCTTGCTATTCCAGTTGATAATGATGTTTGCTTATAATAACCTTGCTAGCCTAAACTCTGTACTAAGAGGGAATGCTTCTTGTACATCCAAAACCTTGAGCCAAATCCATGCCACCTGTGTCCACCATACCTACCTATTATGTGGTGTTTTCACCATTCCAAGTAAATTTCTTCATGTGCTATCTACTAACTACTCAAAACTGTTACATTTCCTTTTTGTGTCACTACTTGAAAAGCTCATAAGGACGTAGTAGTGAGATTTGTCATCTTCCATGCTAATTAATTTACAAGGATTGGCAGCTTCATCTGCTTCTCCACCTTTTATTTTGCATTAAAGAGCTGGTTAGTCCACCCTATAAATAAATAAATAGACACTCCTCCATGGTGAATGTTGGTGGGCACCCGAGGATTCGGTTAGCCATGGTTTGTGGAAAGTAAATGGTTGGGAGGAGTGTCACCAATAAGTGCTTGTTACAAGTGCAGTCCTAAAAACTCTCGGAACCGCTCTAAAAGTTAGTTAGCCATGGAAGATGACAAGTACCTGCTATTTGATTTGTTGACACCTGTATACACCATTACCTTACAAAACAATATTTTATGCTCTCTATATGCCTTCGGGAACTACAGCTCTAGCACATGATGTTAATCCCTGCTTCCCTCTGCGAAGGGCCATTCTTTTACTTTTATGTTGAGTCAGTTTTCCCACTTCTTTCTGTCTACTTAAGCAAACATCATTGTCAACTCCAGTATAACAGTTTTTACATAACTTTGTGTTTGGTTGATCATATTCTTTGCATTGACATTATCTATATGATATACATGTTGAAAGTTGAAGCAAAAGCTGAAGCTATTATCTTCCTTTGTGTTGATACAAACACTTTCATGTTGAGAATTATTGCTGCTGTGAACTAACTATTATGTTAGACTATTATATCTCTAAATGTTTTATAGTATTATTCATGAAAGTTTGCACTTGTGTGATCACTTATGTTTACTCTTTATTTACTTGCTTGCAAACTATAGACCATTGGCTTGGATCACTTCATTCAGATCATGTGCATTACATTGTTATTTGATCAAAGATTGTGTTGGTAGCATGTCACTTCAAAAATTATCTGTTTTTATCGTTTACCTACTCGAGGACGAGCAGGAACTAAGCTTGGGGATGCTTGATACGTCTCAAACGTATCTATAATTTTTGATGTTCCATGCTGTTATTATATCAATTGCTACATGTTTTGGTTACACTTTATATCATTTTTATGCATTTTCTGGGACTAACCTATTAACAAGATGCCACAGTGCCAGTTCCCTGTTTTCTGCTGTTTTTGGTTTCAGAAAATCTATTAAGGAAATATTCTCGGAATTGGACGAAACAAAAGACATCGTCAATAATATCACGAGGAGATCACGGAGTCCAAAGGGGAGTCGGAGCAGACCCACCAGGGGGCCACGCCACACTAGGGCGCGGCCCAGGGTGGGCCCGCGCCCCCCTATGGCGTGGTGGCCCCCCTCGGCCACCGACGCCGCCTCTTCGCCTATATATTCTCCGCGACGCGAAAACCCTATTACGGTCGATCATATTCCACGAAAAGTTCCGTCGCGGCCGTCATCGTCAATCTCAGATCGGAGGAGTTCTGAAGCTCTTCCCGGCACCCTGCCGGAGGGGAGATCATCACCGGAGGGCTCTACATCACCATGCCTGCCTCCGGAGTGATGCGTGAGTAGTCCACCCCTGGACTACGGGTCCATAGCAGTAGCTAGATGGTTGTCTCTCTACCTTGTGCCTCCATGTTTAGATCTTGTGAGCTGCCTAACATGATCAAGATCATCTTATTGTAATGCTAGATGTTGTGTTTGCTGGGATCCGATGAATATTGATACCATGTTTATTCAAGTTGTTTATCTATGTGCTCTTGATCTTGCATGCTCTCCGTTGCTAGTAGATGCTTTGGCCAAGTAGATGCTTGTGACTCCAAGAGGGGGTATTTATGCTCGATAGTGGGTTCAGTCTCTAGATATCTGGATCAGTGACAGAAAGGTCTAAGATGGTAGATGTGCTGTTGCTACTAGGGATAAAACATTGGTGCAGTGTCCAAGGGCACTTGTATTGATTACATTACACACTTTACTTCATGCAATAATCTGTTGTTAGCAACTTAATACTGAAAGGATGCGGATGCTGCCTTGAAGGTGGATTATTTAGGCATAGATGCGGTTGGAATAACGGTCTATGTACTTTGTTGTAATGCCCAACTAGATTTCATAGTAGACATCTTGGCATGTATTGCATTGTTATGCCCTCTCTATTTGTCAATTGCCCAGCTGTAATTTGTTTACCCAACATGCTAGTTATCTGTTCTGAGAGAGACACTGTGGCGCCCCGACCCGACTGCTATACAGTGATACTGTGTCCCCGGTTATCCGATACCACCAGACACACTATCAAAGCATAACAGAGAGATCAAAACTTGTGGAACAACTGGCACATCACAGACTCTACGACACAAAATCATATAGTTCAACTCTTATAACAGAGAAAGATAGCAAAAGACAACCAGAGGTCACAGACCCAACATTACAACATGCGGAAGCGAAGTGTGTTGTTCTAAACAACAAGAACCAAATTATGGCCTAAGAGGCCTACAAATAAACATCCAGCGCCAGCTGTTCCGGGATGTCCCAAGCTGCCACCTGGGAACCCCAGACTACTCGTCGACGTCCACAAAGAACCCACCTTCGAGGGCGGTGAAGTCCTCTCCTGAAAATAAGCAAACGACGTTGAGTTCGATGAACTCGCAAGATTAAGAGCTAATATATGCTCGATGATTGGCTTTCAAGGTTTTATGGCTGTTTTGCATAAAGCTGATTTTATTTTAAAAAGACATAACTCCATGGCATCGACTAATCAGATTATTTTGAAAATGGGGTAAGAAGTAACCTCTTTTCTGGTAACCATTACCATCATAACCATCACCATTCTCATCACCTATCTACTAGGCACCTCCCCGAATCACCCTCGAGGAAGACAACCTTGGTTATTAGTAGTACCTTTAGTACTCAGTTTTTAATCATTCCGTTAAAGTTATTCTATGATCATCGTCCATTCCCAAGTCGTCCATAACCGTGGACACGGCTTTTCGAAAAGATTTATCCCTGCAGGGGTGTACAAAGTGGAAGTCCCGGAGTCCCGAGGGGCCCCAGCTCCTTCGCCACGCGTACCGTCCGGCCCATTACCTGTACAATTAGCTCTCTTCCTTGGAAAGCCGGCTGGGTGGGAGCGGTGTCGACTTCTCCCTCGTTAAGGACTTTCCAGGATCATCAGTGGCGGCAGGACTGCCAGTGCCTGCAACACCCGCCCCACGGCCACTTATTTTCCTAACACCACAATCCTCATCTCAGTTCATCCCACCATCATCACGCACGCGCAAATGGAAGCCCGGACTAGAGGACCCTGGCTAGCCCCGCCCGAGTTATTTAGTCTATGAGGGTTCCTGCAATTGCATAGGCCTCACGCATGGTTGCACGCTCGTCTTGGTTCAAGAGGTACAGAACTCACACCTAGGCGATGGGAACGAGACAAAGCACCACAACCACAGTGGCCTCTCATCCCCATCTTTTAGCATTTTATTATCCGTCACCACAATTTCCTCCACCATCATTCTCACCTCATCACCTGTTTCCAACATGAACCATCCATCCAATAGCTATGCAATTAACTAAGCATGGCTAAGCATCAGCATAACATAGTAAGTATTTCATGCCAACAATACAATCCTATGGTTAATAGGAGGGAAACAGGTAAATGGCATCGGAATCTTAATGCAACTATAGGATACTCTAATCCAATAAAATTGACATTTGGAACCGCATGCAATATTATAGTGGAGAAAATACTTGCGGAAAATAGGATAAGATATGCTCAGAGGGGGGATTACGCTTGCCTTGTTGAGCGGAGGAGTCAAGCTGTTCGTCGGAGTAATGATGCTCAACTCCGAACTCGTGATCTACCGGAGAGCAAACAACACCGGAAAGCAAAAACAACAATCAACACATGGCAATTGTGCAATGCATACAAAAATGATGATATGACATTTTAAATGCACCCTAGAAGTATTGAACATGATCAACAAGTTAAATGGGGTCCCCATTATATTATTTGCATTATTTGGAATAACCCCATATTAAAACTTAGTGATTATAGTGCTACTAAAGTACATTATTGTAGTTGTGATCAATTATGCATGAGGATGATGATTCTGGGGAATTCATGTTTTTCCGAACATTTTGGTATAAGGAACACAATTTTCTGAAGTCTGGATAAAAAGTTATTATATTTTAGAATTTCCTCCTTTTAATTGTTTACTTTTAATTATTTTATTTTCAACAACTATTAAAAGTTATTTCCTCGGATTCGAGAGAGATGGAGGAAGTAGTTGAATCATCGGGGTCGATGTTCATAAAGGCGTGAGGGGGTAGCGGGAATCATGTGCTAGAAGGGAGGAAATTGGAAAATAATCAGCGGGAAAAAACAGACTAGCCGGTCTCCAGCCCGGCTGGGCCGGCTGGCAGGCCGGCCTGTTAACAGAGAGGCCCGGCTCACAGCCGGTCTGGGCCGGTCCACAGGCCGGTCATGGGCCAGAGAAGGCCGGTCCGTAGCCCGGCTAAGCCGATGCCACGGCCGGGCGTGCGCGCGCGTGGGGAAATGACCGGCGGCAACGGTGCGACGGCGACGGCACGGCGAGGTGGAGCGAACCAGCGCAAGAGAGGGAGAGGGAAGGTGCGCACGGCACGGGGTGCTCACCACGAAGCAATTGGCGAGGTTGGTGACGGCGGAGGAGCGACGGCAGCGGCGGATTCTGGCGGCGGAGCTCCGGACGGCAGCGGCGGAGTTGAGGACGGCGCGGTGAAACGGCGGCTTCCCCGGCCGATTCCTCTGGCGTAGAGGTGGAACGGACCACGGCGGAGATGGTGGTGGTCGTCGATTTGCCGCGGAAGCTCTCAAACGTCGGCAACGAGCACGGCGGGCCCGAGCGGCGCCGCGGCCATGGAGAGGAAATAGAGGGAGAAAGAGAAGCGCGTGGGGGCAGTGAGTGAGGAGGTGGTCCTCGTGTGCCCATTCTTCTGCAGGTGGAGGCAGCGAGGCCAGGCGAGGCGCGGCGTGCACGGCGAGCATCGCTGGTGCGGTCGAGCACCGATCTCTCGGTCGCTACAGCGAAGGGGATGATGATCTTGCGTGAAGCCCCTGGCCAATTGGTTTTCCTCACAAACTAGCCCTTTCCATATTACAATTAGGTCCTTCTCCTTTTCTTTTAGAATTCCAGCAGCAACTCAATGGATTTTATTAGGGCACTTAAACATTTTATTAAATTCTGAGAAAAATCCAGTAGCCTCCTACTAACAAGTAGGAGCACCACAAAAATTGGCAATTCAAGATAAAAAGTTTTGGACAACATTTGTTCATAGGTTCAAAATAGGGCATTTTGCTAAAATCAAAAAGGTTGCTCTTTTGGAAAATTAAAAGCAAGTGCAAATATTGTTTTGAAATCTTGGAACTTCCTTGACAAATATAAGATGTCAAGATAAAATTGTTTTGCAAGTTTTTAGTGCCTTCGTTGTTTTGGAAATTGTTGGAACAAGTTTGGCATTTGTTTTTTAAATGTTGCCAAAACCAATTGTTTTAGTTGTGTAGCAATTTAAGATGGAATGCCATGATGCAATGCAACACAAAAGCGAAAATTTTAATCGGGTTTTTAGGTTTTCAAACTTCGGGCTGTTACAGACACCACTAGTGAACTGTGGACCCTGGTCCAATTTCCTCATACTGTTTACACAACCTGCTGCAATCATCTGTTTCCTGTTACTTGCTGTGTTTCCTGCTGTTTTCCACACCATACGTTTAACTCTTTGTTTCTGCAAGACCGGAGAGATTGACAACCTCTCTGTTTCGTGTTGGGCAAAGTTCTGGTTTGTGTCTGTGCAGATTCCACGTTGGTGCAAGCTCCCTAGCGCCAGGGGGAGTCAACATCAACAACCTTCCGATAGATCGTCAAGTCCTACTGGATTGATAACCTTGGGTAGATTATTCAAGGGAAAACTTCTGCTGTCTACATCATAACCTTGCTCTTGGGGTTCACCAACACGTAGCCATCAACAGCCAGCTACTGGAACGCTGCGACGCCGCGGGAATCGACGCTGCAATCCTCGCAGGCCGCCGCCGTGTTCGCCTGCTGACGGCGCCGCTCCGGCGACCAAAAAGGGGCGGCGCCGCCGCTTGCGGGCGCTCCGCGATTGCGCGCATCTACTGCGCGTGCTTGTGTATCCCAACTCGCTCGATGCGTCTGGATGCGCCTCCGGCCACCGCCGCTGTGGCCATTGATGACGTCAGCACGACGTCATCAATGAACCCACATGTCAGTTCTTTTTTTCCCAAAAAAATCATTTTAGAAATTACTACAATTCTATCATGTGGGTCCATCCTATTTAAATTTTTTTCTAGGAAATACTAAATGCTGAAAAAAAAACTTTAAATCTATTTCAAATTTACAACTATGTATTTTTTTTGAAAAAATTATAAATATGTATATGTTTTTACTAAATATTAAAAATGATAACTTCAAATCTATTCCAAATTTGTAAATATGAAAAAAATACTACATATAATCAAAGTTTAATTTGAATATTTTAATATTTAGAATGCTTTCAAAACACAAACATTTAACAAACATACAACAAATTCAAATATGAATAAATTTCCAATTTTAACAAATTTTCCAAACTGAACAATTTATAAATATATTTAAAAAAAATCAATTGTTTTAAATCTAAATATTAAAAATGATAACTTCAAATCTATTCCAAATTTGTAAATATGAAAAAAAAATATACAACATATAATCAAAGTTTAATTTGAATATTTTAATATTTAGAATGCTTTCAAAACACAAACATTTAACAAACATACAACAAATTCAAATATGAATAAATTTCCAATTTTAACAAATTTCTCAAACTGAACAATTTATAAATATATTTTAAAAAAACAATTGTTTTAAATCTAAACAATTTGTAAATATGTACATTCTCAAATTTAGATTTTTTTGCACTGTGGTGTTTCTTCTCTACCCATCCGGAAAATATGGAAAAAATATACCAACATGAAAATTCTAACTGAACCTACATTTTTAACATGTATCAAAAAACACTGACTATTTATGTCATAAAATCAAACTTAAAAAATAATACTTTACAATTTTGAATGCATTCCAAATCTGAGCATTAAATAAACATGATTTTTTTTAATTCAAACATGAACATCTCCTCAATTTATAATTTTTTTTAAATACCACAAAACAACTTAAGGATGTAAATTATTTTTTGCATTTTAACTGAACCTCCATTTTTTAATATGAATAGATCGATTGGTTACTTGCTTGATGCATATATCCGTAAAGCCTTAAGCCCACATAAAATGTCCACTCTATCTATTTTTCCTTTCAATACGACATATTTACATCTTCGGCAACTTTAACATATTGCTTTGTACTGTAATTTTAATTTTGTAGCATATAAAAGTAAATATTATTTCAAACAAATTATTTGGTTAAACAACTAGGGGAAAAAAACATCAAAACTACACTGAAATATTTTTAATGTGTCAGCATATTTGAATTGGTATATATTTATTAACTTCTTTACAGTAATTTTTGCTTCCTTTTAAATTGATCATGCTCCAGCGACACGGTATGTTTTTTTTTATATTCCACGCAAATTTTGTTGCTACTTTAACTTAAATAACTATTACTCCCTGTCCATGTAAAATTAAAACTTAGAAGGATGATTTTACAACCTTTCAACACTAAGCATTTAGAAACGTAAAAATAATTCAAATATAAATAACTTCCCAATTTTACCAACTTTTTCAAACCTACACAACTAACAAATGTAAACCTTTTTTTAATTCCAGCAGTTTTAAAGTCTAAACAATTTTTAAATACGGACATTTTTCAAATACGAATTTTAACACACGGGCGCGGCGTGTCAACGCGCCATCTTGCCTAGTTTCTTGTAACGATATGTCCATATGAAGCATGATGCATTCGTTCCCTAAAAAAAAAGTGATGCATTCGAAATAAAATAGCAGACTTGTTAACTATACACCTCTAACCTAAAATTATGCATGATTTTTAAGATGTGAAAAATCTTGAATTAACCGTTCGATCAAAATTTACGATCATCCAACACCGTCAACTTGGAAATTTAATTTGTCGGAATACAGACACTCTGCTCCCAAGAAATAAACAAGAGGTCCTCTAAAAATAAATAAGCTATACGCCTACGACTAATCTCAGCTGGTTCTAGAGATAACACAGCCAAACCACAACCGAAATCTCCTTTCTCTATAGCCCCTCTTCTTGATTTCCCTCCATGCGCACCACCACGGACAAGGAGGCGACGGGACACCGCCGTTCAGTTTCACTGCAGCATCCGGTTGGATATTCGGGAGATGTCCGACGGCCTGACGGGCTTCAGCAGGAACTCCTCGGCGCCTTCTTCCAAGCATCTGAAATATAATTAGCAGTAAGGTCTGTAAAATGCATCCCCTTGCACCAAGTCTTATACTATCAGTGGACTAGAAATGAGCGGTGAGGTAGAATTAACAATGACATATCGTCGATATGACCGGGTGATTGCCCGAGAAAAACGGACCTGGTGATCCTCGTGGGCACGTTCTCTGAAGACATTATCACCACGGGAATCTGCTTCAGCTTCGACGACTCCTGCATTTGTATATCCGTTAGAAACTTGGGGTTCCTATTAGTAACGAGTTTGGTATATAATTTAACTCCGGGAAGAAACTTGTATTTACCTTGATCTTCTTGAGCAGGTCGTACCCGGTCATCTCTGGCATCCAGTAGTCCGTGATGATCATGCTAACGTTGGGCTCCTGAAACCCAGAACGAAATTCCGTTTGCACGGGGTCAACAAAACTAGGTTAGGTGGATGAAAGAAATGATCCGATCGAGTAGAGAAGAATGCTTAGCAGAGGTTGTATCCAGATACATACCGAGCCCAGTATCTCTAGCGCCCGCTTGCCGCTGTCCACGGCAGTGACTGCACCAAGAAAGTTCAGTTAGCGCGCACATTGAATTGGAAGAGGAGTCTGGAATGGCCTATTGGCATGGAAAAACACCGCATTTCAGAACTACGTAGGTACCTCGGTACTTGGATCGGCGGAGCAGCGCGGTGACGAGGGCGCGGTCGACGGAGCTGTCGTCGACGGCCATGACGTAGAGCGGCACCACCTCGTCGGCCGCGGCATCGTCTACCGGTGACACATGCGCCACCCTGTCGACCTTGGCACTCTTCTCCTTCCCTCCTCACCGCCGCCGCGGCAACAACCCTCTCCTCCTCGGACGCCGCATTCGGCCGTCACCCCTGGAGCCGACGACACCTCCATTGATCTGGCTCGGCCTCTCTATCTATCTGTCTTCCTCTCCCAGAATTAATAAGCACGATCGATCCAGAGCAAGACCTGGCTGTGGCACTATATATATAAATATAAAGAATCCGATCGAGCGCGGTAGGGAAGCAATTGATTGATTCGTCGGATCGGGTCAGAGATCGCTGCGCTGCGGTACGTGAATCTTTTCCGCGGCCGTGGAGTCGGTGGTGGGTGGCGGCCGCCCTCGCTGCACGCACGCACGCACCCTCGCCAATAGTATCTCTGGCATTCATTCATATAATCTCATGCCATGATCCATCGTATCAGATATGATTGTATTACTATATGATGATCGGCATCAATTCACGACGCCCTGCTGCCTGCATGCCGTGCGCGAGGACAGACAGCCACGGACGATTCCCCTCCGCCTGCCTGTGATCCGCTGGTAGGATCATGCGAGTGAATGTTCATGGCAAGAAGGCGGATCACGCTGTCGTGCGGTTGCCGCGCGCGCTAGGGGGGCAGGAAACCGAATCTCTGGGCATTCATTGAACCGTATCCCCCGTTTGGATCGTATCTCCCCGGCCGGCCGGCCTTGTCCGCGGCAGCAGTATCTCCCAAGTACTACGCCCAGCCCAGGCACCCGGCAGCTTCGTTCGTACGTGATAGTACTACGTCCCGTACCACATGATCTCCTCTTCGGCTACATGCTCGTGCGCGCTAATAAAATAGAAGTAACAAGCTTCTCGGTTCGATGGAAAAAAAAAACTTCTCGGTCAAACCAAGAGTACCTGTACAGCTGTACTTAGTACTACAGATACACCTCACTCGGTGCTTTGATTTCGGGGAAGCAACGGTGCCAGAATGGTCGGAATTAGAGTTAATGGTGACATTGGAGTATTGTACACGATTTTTAGACCTTAAAGGGGTTAAGACAAGGTGACATTTATCGCCTATGTTTGTTAATATTGATGCGGATATGCTAACAATTCTCATGGCAAGGGAGGATGGTTAGGTTGGCAGAAGGAGGTATCAAGTATTGCAGTATGCGGATGACATCATTTTTTTTATGGAACACGACTTAGAGAAGGCGGTAAACATTAAATTAATTTTGTAAACATTAGAGAGGTCATTTTATTAGTGGAATAAAATGATGGACATACCCAACAAAGTATTGCAAGAGGATTGTTTCACAAAGTTCATTATTGCAATAGGAATGTAATATGGTAGCTTATTTCTTAGACTGTGAGATCATATTAATCGCTGCCTCCGGAGGATACTTTGAGTGCATCAATCGTCAGTCCATAAATGGGTGACTATAAAGGTGGGACACTTGGGTATTCAAAAGAGGTATGTTGAGGCATATGGATCAAGAGCGGGATTTGTTCATCCGCGTGATGGAAAGATACTCTGGGCCCACTCGATGAGATTACATTTATAAAGTTGTGCAGCGTATGACTAGGTCATTGGAGATATAATATCACAGAACGAGTTAAGTAGCCCTTGTTGATAACGAGATAAAACAAAGTATAGGATGTTCACGATCGTATCTCGGACAAGGGTAGTATCGAAAAAACAAAAGGAATGAATATCATGTTAACGGTTCAACGACGATTATTCTGAAATGCACAGGGACCGTCATAGCCATCCAGATCTCCCTGACGGTCATTGGCGAGCGAGGGGTCTCGACCATGTCTAGAGTATTTCCCGAACCGTAGGGTAACACACTTAAGGTTTTGACGACGCAAGCTAATAAATCATCCGGCTGATATCATCTACAAAACATTGATTTTCTTGCAGCTGTGGTGCGTCAACGCCAAGGACGTGGACAAGCCAAAACTCGTGGAGATGGTGGGAAAGCTAAAGCTGTTGTATACAGCAAATCGCCCGAGTCCGAGTAGGTCTAGATTGAGAGTTTAGTTGTTTTACCTTTGTGCCTATCTCGATGTATCCCGTGTTGCTTCGTGTTGGGTGGATGTTTCTCTTATGGCCAAAGTTGTAGTGCCGCAGCATGTAATAAACTTTGTGACCCTGTGGCCTTATTAACTTAAGGTCGGGCCCTGCCTTTAGTTTAAAAAAGGTCTTGACGACGCTTAGAGATCGTTTTGAAATTATCGGAATAATAGAAATAGAGAGAGAGAATGAACCGGAAAGGTTTCGGTGGAATCGGAAGGGTTCCGGGGAAGACCGAAGATAGTTCGGAGTGGTTCGGAAGTTGTTACGGACTCACGGGAGATTAAATAATATGTAAATATATTTAATTATGAATTATATATATTTAAATATTAATTTAATATTAAATAAAAGGGAAAATTGGGGCAGCCCACCTAAATGGGCCAAAACCTCGGAGGGAAGGCCCAAGTAGGGCCGAACCCCCGAGAAGGGGTGGTGTGTAACATCCCAACTTTATAATAAGTTGTATTAGTCAAAAATGTAGGCCAACAAAAACTTTTGTTGCTTTATATGTGTTGATTGTTCCTTGTTGCTTGTGTTGATTGTTTGCTCTAATTAAAAACATTTAAAACAAGAATAAAAGTTAAAATCATACAACAATGTGACAAGTGTCGCACAATTTCTCCAAGTGAGAAATTAATTTTCTTCACCCAAAAATTTAGTGGAGTGGTAATGTAATCACTCTCATTTTATTCCTATAACTTTTCCCTCTCCAAATAATTAATTCAAAAACCTAAATTTAAATTCTATTTCTTTCTTTAACTCCTTTATATCATAAAATGTGCTATGTTGCAAATACAAAATAAATAACAAAGCAGCACCACAAATCTTGATAATCCTATATGACGCAAATTATGAAAATAATTTGCAGGAATTTGAAATTTATTTTGGTTCAGACATTTCGTCGAACACATTGTGGGCAGCACTGTGTTCTTCCCCAAATCAAATTCAATCCGAACAAATTCGTTCAAATCCGAGCAAGTTTCTGCTCCCACCTGCTCCCTCTTACCCCACTCACCTCCCCCACTAGCCAGAGCACGCTGGAAACGTGCCAATTGACGACGGCGAGTCGTGGCCATGGGCATGAGCTTGCGCCCATGCCGCCCGCGGCCACCACTGTGGAGGAAGACGGTGGAGACGCCGTGGTGGCCCAGCACCGTGCTCTTCCACTCCCTCTCGCCCCTCCGCACCTGTTGGACTAGATAAGATCTCACCACAAGCTCTCCACACACGTGCGCCTTGATCGCACCCGTGCTCGCCGTGCGCCGTACCCGAGCGAGGTCATCGCTGACGAACTCCGGCCTCCACTGCACCCCTCGCCGCGTGGCACCGCCCAGCCACTCCCCAGCTCCCCTGCGGCCCCCAGGACATAGTGGCATCACCCCGGAGGTCAGCAATGACGATCGCGATCCGCCGAACGCCGTCGGAGCGCGCCACGGCCGACACGAACCCGAGCTTGCTCAGCTCACCTCCACGCGACCATTCTCGCTCCACTGCACCCTAACGCTGTCTGTCGACGTGCCCGCACAGCCCAGCCCGCCAATGGCGAGCTCTCCCACTCCCTGCACCTCTCCCGCACCGCGTCCACCATGAGCCGAGCTTCGGCCTTATAAGAACCCTCACGCCCTCGCATTTTCTCCAGACCTCACCACTGCCTCTCCCTTGTTCCACACTCTCTCGTGCACCGCCAGGAGGGCGAGCATGTAGTCGCAGCCCTCGCTGCCTCGGTCGAGCACGGCCAAGTGCTGCCGGAGTCGAAGGTGGACGTCGACCACGGCCGTGCCGTCTCTCCCCTTTTCTCTTCTCTCTGGCCTGCACTCTCTCTTCCATCACCACCGCACTCACACGCTTCTGTTTCCCCTCTGTATCATGCACAGGAGCATCGCCAGGACCTCGCCGGTGTTGGGACGCGTCCATGGAAGCAGAGGAGCTCGTCGCCGACGCTCGGGCCGTCTCCGTCAAGCTCAACTCACCCACGAACCTCCCCAAGCTCTCCGCCGTCGAACGCCATCGTCTCCACCGTCGCTAACCACCCCAGGTGCCTCCCCATCCACCCTCGCCATCGCTGGCACGGCGGCGCCGCCCATCTGTGGTCGTCGCCGTTCGTGGCCAACGTGGGCCGTTGGATCTTAGATCCACGGTGACGTACCGCTTCGTTTAGATGTGACGCTGACAGGCGGACCCCACTGTCAGTGTTTTAAACAAATCCAACGCAGGATGCGTTTTCTGTTGAGTCACTGACGAGTGGACCCCACCCGTCAGGGATTTCAACATTATCCAGAACAGAGAAGTTTTCCTAATTTAAATTCTCTGGAATTTCAGTACTGAATCCAACTTTGAAATTCAATATCTTGATATTTATAAGACCAAATAAATCGAATCAAAATTCTATAGATAGCTTATGAAATTGTTTAACCAACCCAAGTGGTTTCATCCTGTTTAGATTGATGATTAATGTGTATTATTAAAAATGCCTCAGGAGGTTTAAAACCTAAACTTGTTTGTTTCTGATGATCTATTAACCCAAATAATTTCAATCCAATTTTTTTAGCTTGGTACTGTGATCTATTAGCTTCCCTAATTTTGGTAGAATTAATTAAGCAATGATAATTGTTTGGTATAAAGTTAAAGTTAGCAAACCCTTCTGCACTAAAACAATTATAGAAAATCAATGTTTAACCCAAATGAGTTAGAACCAATTTTGTTAGATCACATTTAATCAGTGTTAGTTACCCCGAAAAGTATTTAATTTTGTGATCAACAGAACTTAATTAGTAGCTAAAACTTGATTAAAAAGCTTCTGTAAAAAAACAATTGTATAGAAAATTTGGTAACTCAAATTAATCCAAATCCAATTGTGTTGTCTTCTAAATGTCAGTAGCTTTCTGTAGAAATTTAGTTTGTATTTTTGTGACCAATAGAACTTGAGTTATGCAATTAAACATGTACAACTAGTTTCTGCCATATCTAAAGTTATGATTAAATATTAGTAATTCAATTAAATTGAACTCAAATTGTTTGCCTTGTGCATGTGCAGTAGCTATTTGTAGGGTTAAGATTTGTAATGTTGTGATATTGGTTGAGTTGTGTTGTGACTGTTTGTATTGCTTGTGTGTCGTTTAGACGAGATCATTGCCGGGACTTGCGAGGAGGGGGAGTACTTCGAACAACAGGAGCAAGACCCCGGGAACTTTGCTGAGCAAGGCAAGCTACTCTCTGAGCTTGCACCTCTAATATATATGCATCTACTTTGTCCAAATGATTTATTCATAAGTAGCAAGAATTTTGAAAAAAACCTTTTTACAAGTATATGAAAAACTATTTTGCCACCCTATGTAGAAGTATAAGATAGTTTATCTGAAATTATAGGATGGGAAAAATATTTTTTATTCAAAACTCTTTTGAAAATACTTGATGGATGTGGAATGCCGAGATGTCGGTGTTGAAGTGGAGAAACGGAGAATGGTGGTTTTGATAAAATGCACATTGTGTCTTTGTACTTACGTCAACCAGCCGATACCCTGTGCGACCACATTTACCCACATATGGGAAAGGGCGTAGTCATATAATTTGCTCATATTAGTATGGGATGCCTCAACAATGGAGATGACTCCGTTCCATGAGGAGCTGGTTCGGTGACCTACCCCTGACCCGGGTCCTTGCACAATTGGTGGAGGATAGAAGGTCGTCCCCTATACACCGCCGGGCAGAACTATGAGTCCTCACACTTAGATTCCGAAGGGCTGGGTTAAGTGTTGATGGAAAGTGTCATACGGGCAGGATCCTATACTAGCATGAGCAAATGAGAGGCTATGGTCGGTGACTCAACTTCGCATACACCTTGTATGGCGGGACGTGGCTGACACGATGAGTTGCCAGATGGATGTAGGAAAAGCGTGCTACCTCTGCAGAGTGTAAAACTATTCGAATAGTCGAGTCCTCGGATATGGACAGTTGGGAGGCCCTACTCTGACTATGTGCAAGTTTTTGAAAAGCTTTGAATTTTAAAAAGAAAACGAAGTGGAGAATGTTTTATACAACTATACCAACAGATCGGTATGAGGTCGTTGGAGGCAATCGACCATGAAGGGCTATGGTCGGAAATAAAAGGAGGAGTTTTGGAGAAATAAATAAAAAGGGAATTTGGTAGATAAAAGTTATAAAATTCTTCTTACCTCTTTCTCAATAAAGATATAGAGATGTTTCAATAAATAAAAAATTCTTATTAAATAAAAGTAAAACTAGTGCATGTTCACGTTGGGGTAGTTTGCGAGTACAATCAAATGTACTCATATTGGTTTCGTCCCTGATTATTGTCTTAGCCAGATCTCGAGGAGCACTATGACGAAGAGGAGTATGGCGACAACTATGCGAACTAGGGATCTCCATAAGTCAGCTGCCTGTCGGTTCGTTGTTAGGGTGTGTTGATCTACTATGCCGTAGCTTCCGCTGAATAATGTGGTTTGGCCCATGAAGGCACCTATGTAAGACTTGGTCTAAATAACCATATGTGTAAGACTTTTATTCGGTACTGTAATGGATGTAAACTTTGGTATTCAGTTCGGATTATGTGCAACGACAAACTAATCATGGGATCGTTGTGTTAAGCATAATCGGGTATTTCGGACAGCTAGTCCGGGTCCCCACATGGTGCGGCTGGGCCCTAGGGCCCATGCGGCTGCACATGGTACGGCTGGGCCCTTTTGGCCAGCCGCACCACCTCCCCCTCCTCCTTTAGTCCCACATGGGAGAGCCAAGGAGAGGGACATCCCCTCTTCCCTAATAAATAGACGGGCGTATTAATTGTTTTAATACACAATAATTTAAGGAATTAATTCCTGTCAGCCAAGGATGCCCCTCCGCCCACTTCCTATCTCTCTCCACCTCCTGTAGAGTGCGGTCCCCTGTAAGGACTGCGCGCACGTGAGAAAGCTACTTCGGCAATCTTTGCTGGATCGGAGAGCCCGGGAGTCATCGTCAAGACTCGCACGTGTGCGAGTACTCGGAGGCGCTGCAGTAGCTGCGCCAGGGCGTCATCGTCGCGCCGCCTTTGTCTTCGTCTTCGTCGCGCCAAGTTCTTCGCGACCTCGAGGTCGGCTACATCGTCTACATCGACAATGCTTGTTGCGGGAGCGTAATCCCCGCTATCGGTCTACAAGGGTATGTTACCGATATCTTCTCCGTTAAAGCATTACTAAATAGATAGATCCTTGGCTAAGTTTTGGCGTACGTAAGTTAGAAAAATTATTGTTTTCTGTTACGAACCCTTCAGTGGTATCAGAGCCGATCTATGCGTAGTTTTGCTGGTACGGTTAGAACACATGTTGAATGTGGGCATGGATCTTATAATTGTTACCCTCTCACGTGCACTTGCTAATGTTGTCGGCATCGAGTTGATGAAGCGGTCCGGACCGACCTTACGCGTACGCTTACGCGAGACTGGTTCCGCAACTAACATATGGCTTGTACCATATATGCGGCTAGCGGGTGTCTGTCTCTGATGCATGTAAAATGCATACATGAATTTTGCACTTTAATTGCTTATATTCCAATCATATTTGCATCATATAAGGGTTATATCAATGTTTTATCATGATTTTGGGAATACTTCATAGTTTTCCCATTTATTTGGAATTAACCCTACACAGGCAGAAAACCCTAGTTTTGTATTTTAATGTTTCAGGACCCAAACGTCAACGAAATCACCTGGAAATTTACGGGCGTCAATATTTGGAAGGAAGAAGGACTACGGAAAAAGGAAGCAAGCAAACAGAGACCCGAGGGCCAAACGGGCCTGGCCCACGCGGCCAGGTACTGTGGCCACGTGGGACCCACCCGTTTGGGCCTCGTGGCTCCGTTGCCGTCGATCTTCGCTCCGCCGCCTTCGTCTTGACCTAAAAACGCCTATAAAAAAGGTCCCCCGTCGTTCTCTGGAAGGAGCGCCGCAGAAACACAGAAACACCGAAACGGAGATCAGGAGCTGCAGATTGGAGGGGGGAAACTCCGGCGGGGCGCTGCCGGCGTGGTCTCCACCTTCTCCATCGACTTCTCCACCGTCTCCATGATGAAGAGGGAGTAGTCCACCTCTGGACTATGGGTTTGTGGAAGTAACTTATGTATCTCTCCTCTCTTGAGCTTCACTAATTAGTACCGTATGAGCTGCTGAACATGATTACGGTCACCGTTGTAATACCTTTGTGGTGGATCTTTATGAGTTAATATATGTTTGAGATTGCAATGTTTGTTTCAGTTATGAGTATAGATGCATATTATGTACCCCGTTCTTGTCTACTTGTTTTGATCAAGCATGTTGATGAGAGCGTGTGAGGGGAACGTGTGCATTAGTTGGAGTAACGGGGGGGTGGCTAGTGCAGTGAACGTGAGAGAAAGTTCTGCGATCCACTTTGGTATCTTTACCTTACTTTGTTACCTCACTAGGGATAAACTAAAATACCATGCTACCGGAGATGTGGGTGTGACCATTGCCACTACTCCATGACTAGATCTAGCATGTTCTTATTTTCACTTCATGTCATGATACTTATTGCTATACTCTGAGTTATCTTAATTACTGAGGTGTTATGATTTAGTTCGCATCTTGGTGGAGTATAAGAGAGGTTAATAACCAAAAGATCTCTATGTTAGGACGTGATGCCCATATATTTAAGTAACTTGTTATCAAACCCTGTGTTGCAATCTCATATGTTAACTTTGTGTGTTCCATTGTCTACCACTTTATAAAGAGAGAGTGCATTTGTAAAACCATGAACCCCAGTCCATTTTAATCATAAGAAACACCTTTCCAACACCATATACCACTTTTATATTTTCAGCCATCATTAAATCCGAAAATACAAAAATACTTTTCATCTTGCATACACCATTTAAAAATCCAAAAATATCATTTACCATTGCATCCACCATCATTGCATATTTATTTCCTGTTTGCATTGCATAACTATCCTGATATCATTCTTACACCTTGTGCTTGACAACCACAGGTGAGGTTGAGGACCAAAACATCTAACCTTGTTTTGTAGGTAACCAAAAGAAGGATAAGAAGATAAATCTACCACTGCAGATTCCCCGAGAGTTCGATATTAAACCCTCGAGTCACCCCTCGTGGGGAAAACTGTCTTCCACTATACTATACACTCTGCACTTGGAGTCTCAACCTAAATCCCGTTATTTGTGCAGGCATCAAGACTTGCTCTTCGGGATCATCACCAATCCACATAGCAGGATAGATACTCTGGGCCCACTCGGTGAGATTACATTAATGAGCTTGCAAGCATGTGATTAGGTCACGGGGATGTAATATCACAGACGAGTAAAGATAGATTTGTCAATGACAAGGTCATGCTCGGTAATCGTGATACCGGAGAACGACGCTCGGACAATCTAAGTATCGATAGGCAAGAGGATGAGACTGGACGTCTAAAGGTTCGAACGATAAAAGGCATTCGTAGACGCACAGGGGCTATCATGGGTATCCAGATCCCGCTGTTAGTCATTGATCGGAGAACGTGTCTCGATCATGTCTGGAGTGATCCCGAACCGTGGGGTAACACACTTAAGGGTGGGTGACGATTAGATTGGATTTAGAGAGAAAAGAAACCGGAGACTCCGGAAGTGTTCCGGACATGTCCGATGGAGATCGGAGGGCAACGAAATATGTTTCGGGATCCGAATGAATTAAATAATTTGTATTTAATATTAATAAGTGTTATTAGTAATTAAATATATTTTTATTTAATTTAATTCCAATTTTAAAGGCATTAAATCATAAATGGGCCTTAGAGGCCCATTAGGGGAAAAACCCCATTTGGGAAATGGGAGGGAGGGCCTAGCCGACCTAGGTGGGCCGAATGGGGCCCACCTGGGTGGCTGCCTCCTTGTATAGGAGTGCCCCATGCCTTTGAAAATACACCAATTCCTCCTTCTTCTCTCCTACCTTGAGCGTGGTTCCATTTCTGGAGCTGCGTACGAGGAGGAAGTATATCTACTATACGCACACCGCCGTGCTGCTAGATCCACTCTTCCACTTCCGCTGCTCTGCTGGATCTGGAGCCCGGAGGTCGTCATCCACACCGTACGTGTGTGGAACCACGAGGCACCATTGTTTGGTGCTGGGAGCTGTCTTCTTCCACTACACGACCCTGAGGTTGGCGCCGTCGTCTCCACCGACAACATTTGTGCGGGAACGTAATCCCGCTTCCGGTCTACAAGGGTATGTATTCTGATCTCCTCTGTATTAGTATATCTACATAGTATAGATCCTGGCTAGTTTATGGTTATCGTCGGTAGGAATTTTTTTGTTTTCTGTCTATGGTCCCCAACAATACCGCAGTACACCATCGAGCTGCGGGATTCCACCCAAAAGTTCTACTTCCGCAATCTTGGCTGGATCGGAGAGCCCGGGATTCATCGTCAAGATTCGCATGTGTGCGAGTACTCGGGGGCGCTGCAGTAGCTGCGCCAGGGCGTCATCGTCGCGTCGCCTTCGTCTTCGTTGCGCCAAGTTCTTCGCGACCTCGAGGTCTACTACGTCGTCTACATCGACAATGCTTGTTGCGGGAGCGTAATCCCCGCTATCAGTCTACAAGGGTATGTTACTGATCTTCTCTGTTACAGCATTACTAAATAGATAGATCCTTGGCTAAGTTTTGGCGTACGTAAGTTAGAAAAATTATTGTTTTCTGCTACGAACCCTTCAATAATAAATAAATATTTACGGAACAAAACTCTAGCGCAAGTACAAGCTAAACCAATTGATTCTCCCTTTTGGAACGGAAGTTTGGGAGTCAAAGATATTTTCTGTAGTTGAGAATTTTTGTCATTGGTAATAGAAGTAGCACTCGATTTTAGGAGGACACTTGGTTAGGTGATACTACTCTATTATTGTGGCGGATGCTTTTGTGAGATCCTTGCCTAGGGTTTAATATGATTGATAGGATACTCATATCAGTAAGTTGCAACTTTTTCTCCAGAAGCTCATCTAAAAAGAACTCCGAGGTTTAACGTGCTTGGCCCGAGCGATTTGAGTATGGGTGACCGACCGGTAAGTCCTCCCGGGTGCGCATGAGTGAGGACAAAATGCACAGAAAAGACTAGTATTGATCTGTGGGGACAGTCTAGAGATCCGAACGAGCTACCAGTGGTGTTAGCCGCTGACCAAGGGGTGGGCCGGGGTGTTACAGCTTTATCGCCTATTCAACTGAATATCAAATGTTCAGAAATGTATCGACAGGAGATAGGTGGACAACTTGACTGATTTTACTTGAGAGAGTGATGAGGACAGAACTAGTGGATGACACGGATAGGTTATGTTGGAGTCTAACCAATTCGGGATTGTTCACGATTAAATCTTTGTACGTAGATTTAATGAATGATCATACTCCTTTTTGGCAAAGTACCGATGAAAGTTGGTTCAGCTAAAGATTAAGATTTGTATGTGTTTCCTTCGTAGGAAAGTTTTGCGCTCTAAAAACAGTTAGGTGAATAGACGATGTACCGGTTGTATCAAGTGCGCTTTTTGTAGCTCAAGGGAATCTATCGAACACTTGTTTATTTCTTGTCCTTTAGCTCATTTTGTTTGGAGAGTTGTTCATTTTACTTTTAACATCCCACCACCGTCCAATGTAGCCAACATGTTCGAAAACTGGCTAAGGGGGTTGATAAGACACTTAAGACCCATATATAGATTGGTGTCTTGTATTTCTATGGGAAATTTGGAATTGTCAAAATAATGTGATCTCTAACAAATCTGTCAATGCTTTTTTTTACAGGTTATGCAACGAGCCACTTATTGGATTCATATGTGTTCCTTCCTCCCTTGTGGACCAGCAGCATGCTTTGGTTATAGGATGTAATCGGTTGATGACGATCATTCAGACTATATTCAACTAACATGGATGGCGACACTCTCATAGAATACAAGGTACTGTACATAGGTTGTTTTGGTATTCTTTTTTCCACTCATTGATTCACGTGTCTACTTTATATGGTTCATGAGATGTAAACTGAATGTTTGATACTTCAAACAAAATCGGTTGTGTGCATCTTTCAAAAAGGGAATGTTTGAATGCAATCGCTGTCCCCTGCATGCTCGACGCAGGCGCCCATAAAACGTCGGTCTGCTTGCTGCTCGCAATCGGAGTGAAAGGGAAGAAAGGAAGTAGAAGAAGCCAGCGCTGCATCCGCAGAAGATAACGTCCTGTTGCTTTACAGCGCGTGCATTTTCTCTGTTGGTGCCAAGCAATTGCCGTGATTCAGCTCGAAAATCAACGTACGGTTTCAAGTTTTAATTACTACAGAGTAGAGGAATTGACCAAATGCTTTTGCGCTTACAACTGAAAGAGCATTATTTCCCATGTGTGGTTTTGGTAATTAATGACAATCCTTATGGACTAATGTGTATATTGAGAGGTTCAAGGTTGTATGCCATCAAGATCGTTTAATATAATGAACATATTTGAAGACGATCAAGAAAGAAGAAAAGATACAAATTTGATGAAGGCTAAGTGGAAAGGATGGATTCAAGTGATAAACACACAAAGCTCCATGTTGTACCATGAGGGATCTTGTGATCCAATGGTATAGTAAGTGGAATATATAATATCATGCCCATGATTCACCCATCCCAAATATGTCAATCTAGCATTTTATCATCTAACAAATTCTCAAAATCACTCATGTGCAATATTGATGAGCTTTTCCAAATTCCTTCAAGTGGTATCGTTTTGTTTTGTGATACTTGTTTCCTTTTCTCAAAGCATTGCAACTATCTCATGTTCCCTTGATGGTATTTGTAATGTCTTTGATGTGTTCGGAGTTTAATCTACATCCAGTAAGATAATATGGAGCTATGTGCTATGCTTTTAAGCAAAGATCTCATTGGTGTATTTATTACTTCTCCTTGGATATCATGCTTTTCTTTAGTAACTAATATTATGTATACATGTTTCTTTGTGGACGTATATCATCATGATTGTCGTCTACTTAGAAACTTATATACACTTGATGAGTTACATCTCTAGTTGATATCCCATCTCTTTGGTGCCACGGTTTTATTCCGTTTTATCTCTTTTGTGGCTCCATAAAAATTTGCCTTGTTAGTGCTTGTCTCTTTTTATTTGTTCTTTGTGCATTCACTCTCGGCAAAGTTCTTTTTGTGCAAGTGCTTTTGCTTCTTATCTTATGCTCTCTTGCACATGTTTTATGTTTCAAAGGATTATGGGGGAGTGATGATTCCATCTTTTGTGAACTTTGTATTCAAATGCAAAATTCTAAATAGTACACAAATATTGGAGAGCTCCTCTACTTTCTTTTGAAGCATTCGCTTGCTCTCATCATAACATCTCTTGTTCAATTGGTTCTTCGGATTCTCAATTGCTTGGTTTCCCTTCTCATCTTTTCTTGCAATCTTTGAGTCCTCAATATAGTTTGATCTCTCTCCAACTATTCGTAAATGGATATGTGCATTTGTTTTCACTCATTTTATGAGAAATGCACACAATATGGGGGAGCTCTTACTATATTGGCCTTCTAAAATTTTCCTCTCATTTCGGCAATGGATGCCAATGGGGGAGAAGTTTAGAGGGTTTAAGGGAATTTGGTTTTATGCTTTGGTTTTGTTCTTAAGCATTTGCCTTCTTGCTCATGCATCCTTGCTTGGTTTCTTTGCATGGTTGTTTAATATTCATTATATAAACCCTCATAAAAAGGATTGTCATCAATTACCAAAATGGGGGAGATTGAAAGAGCATTATTTCCCCATGTGTGGTTTTGGTAATTAATGACAATCCTTATGGACTAATGTGTATATAGAGATATCCCTATAGGTTCGTCCATAGGCAACGCTTGAACTCCATGTGTTGGGTTCAAGGTTGAATGGCATCAAGATCATTGAATATAATGAACATATTTGAAGATGATCAAGAAAGAAGAAAAGATACAAAGTTGATCAATGCTAAGTGGAAAGGATGGATTCAAGTGATCAACACACAAAGCTCAATGTTGTACCATGAGGGATCTTGTGATCCAATGGTATAGTAAGCAATTGTCTATATAGCTTTGTGAACTAACCCATGATATGTTTGTGTGGAGTATCCATGTGGGGTTAGGTATCTTCCCATGTGCTTGCTTCAAAAGGAAGAATTCAAATAGCTCATGGAGGATGATGACAAGTGTTGATCGTCATCAAGTGTTTGATGTGCAAGGTCAAGATGAGCATCTAGAAGATATCATATGTTTGAATCTTGCTAACCATATGTGGAAATGGTCAAGAGAAGATGTTCCAAAAAGGGTCTCACCCATATTGGTGTATGGGGAGCAATTTGCAAGTCTTCATCAAGCAAAGTGCAATCAAGAAAGATGGTTCAACTTGAGAAGATCAAGATCGTTATCATCTAGCTCAAGTGGATTGCGCAAGGCAAAGGTATGACCTTGATAGGGTTTCTATTTTACCAGTCTCATGATGTTTAGTGGGAGACTGGATTATAGGATAGATTCCGTTCTATCAAGAGGGGCTCTCGAATGAGTAACTTGATCGTATCGTTCATAGAGAGCTCAAACCTTTGCATCTTGGCATCATCTTTCTTGGTTCTTTTTTGGCGTTTCTTCATGTGTGGTTTTAGAGCTTGTCATGATCTTCAAGACAAGCTCAATTTGATCAAAAATGGATTCCGTATGAAAAACTTATTGCGTTTTTTATGTTGGAGGTTTTACCGGTTGTTTTTTTATTGAGAGGTCTAACTTTCCCCATTTGGTTTTATCCTCCATTGTTGGACTATGATGTTTCTCCGCATAATCTTCTAAAGCTCTTCGTTGCGATTCCAACGAGCCCAAGATCATCGAAAACGGAGTCCGGATGCAAAAGTTATTGCCGTTTTGGTGTTTGGTGTTCCTGCAGTTTTTCAGGTGGTGGTAGTACCACTGGCAACAGCGGTAGTACCGCCCCAGGGGCGGTAGTACCGCCGTGGTACCACTAAATCGTCCCGAGACTCATTTTTGGCGGTACTATGAGCGGTAGTACCGCCCGGGGCGGTAGTACCGCTGCCCGGGGCAGTAGTACCGCTGCCTGGAAGCTGTTTTCAGCCTGTTATGTCTTTCGGACCTTCCCGGAGGCGGTAGTACCGCTGGTCCCAGCGGTAGTACCGCCCCGGCGCGAATCTGCACCCAACGGTTAGATATTTGGGTGACCTATTTAAGGGGCCTTCTTCCCCAATGGTTCTCCAACCTTTCTTGCAAGTTTTGACCTCCATTGTTGACCTCCAAAAGCTTGCTATCTCTCAGCTCCTCCAATGATTATTGATCTTTCTTGAGGGAAAAGAGAGAGGAGATCTAGATCTACATTTCCACCAATCTATCTCTCCTCTAAGTGAGGGGAACATATTGGATCTAGATCTTGGGATTCATTTGCTGTTTTCCTTGTTCTTCCTCCCATCTTCCTCCAGAGCATTAGTTGGTTTGGTGGGATTTGAGAGTGAAGAACTTTGAGCACTTCTTGTGTTCCTGCCATTGCATTAGGTGCATCGGTTTGAGTTCACCACAGTTATACATGGAAGTGAAGTTTGAGATGCTTATCATCTTTGTGGATTGCGTCTTGGTTTGGTTGTAACCCTAGGAGGACTTTGTGCGTTGTGAAGCTTTATCTTGTTGCTAAGCTCCGGGACATTGTTGGGAGGCTCCAACTCATTGTGGAGTTCCCCGACCTTGGTGTATCGGTTTGGTCAACGCCTTCAAGTCGACCTCATAGTGGAATGAGCCAATCCCTCACGGGTGAAGCTCACGGAGAATAGAGTGAGCACATCCGTGCTATTGGGGCGCCTAGGTGGCTCCACACTCCTCCAACGTAGACGTACTTCCATTGGGAAGGAACTACGGGAAACATCTCCTCGTGTCCACGTTACGGTCATCTCTATACCCGAACCTTTACTTATTTATTTACCTTTGTGATAGCCATCGAGTTTGAAGTTATCTATCTTGCTATCTCTTAGTAGTTGTTCTTATTTAGCATAAGGTGTTGGTGCACATACGTGAACCTAGCTTGGTTAGGTTTTTGTTCTTGATAAATTAAACGTTAGTTTTATGTAACATCCCAAAATTTTAATCAGTTTTATTACTCAAAAATGTGGGCCAACAAAAACTTTTGTTGTTCTATATGTGTCGATTGTCTTAATTGCTTGTGTTGATTGTTTGCTTTAGATAAAAACTTGGAAAAAACAAAGAAATAAAAGAAAAAGCTAAAACCATAAAATCATGTGACAAGTGTCACACAATTTCTCCAAGTGAGAAATTAATTTTCTTTCACCCCAAACTTCAGAGGAGTGACAATATGATCACACTCAATTTATTCCAATAACTTTTCCCTCTCCAAAAATAATTCCCAATAATCTAAATTTAAATTCAATATCTTTCTTTATCTTCTTTCAATCACAAAATGTGCTATGTAACAAATACAAAATAAATATCACCACAGCACCACAAATCTTGATAATTGTATATGAAGCAAATTATGAAAATAATTTGCAGAAATTCAATTTAAAATTTGGTTCAGGCATTTCATCAAACACCTTGCTGGCAGCACTATGTTCTTCCCCAAATTGAATCCAATCCGAACGAATTCGTTCGAATTCGAGCAAAATTCGTCGAATTGATCACCCCACCTGCTCCCTCTAGCCCCACTCACCTCCCCCACTTGCTAGAGCACGCTGGAAACGTGCTCATTGACCCAGAGCAGTCGTGGCCATGGGTGGGACCTCTCTCCCATGCCGCCCGTGGTGCCACTGTGGTGGAGGACGAGGGAGACGCCGAGCTGGCCCAGCGCCGTGTCCTTCTTCTCTCCCTTGCCCCTCCGCATCCGCTCGACTGGATAGGATCCCCACCGAAGCTCCACACACGTGCCACTTAACCCGCGCCCGTGCTCGCCGTGCGCCGTACCGGAGCTAGGTCACCGATGACGAACGCCGCTCTCCACTGCACCTCTCGTCACCGCTGTACCTCCCAGCCATTCCCTAGCCTCCCCGCAGTCTCCTAGACATAGTGGCATCGCCGATTGAGGTCATCCCTGACGCCTGCAACCGTCGAACGCCGTCGGCGTGTTCATGGCCGTCGCCCGTTCGAGCTTGCGTAGCTCGTCTCCACGCACGCATTCTCGCTCCACTGGCCCCTAACGCCGTCTGTCGACGTGCCCGCACACCCCAGACAACCAATGGCAAGCTCTCCCCCTCTCTGGACCTCGGGTGAACGACGACCACCATGGACCGAACCTCGAGCTTATAAGCTCACCGAGCTCTCTCGTTTTCTTCACACTCCGCCCCTGCCTTTTCCTTGCTCCACATTCTCTCGTGCACCGCCAGGAGGGCGAGCACATAGTTGCATCCCCTGCTGCCTTGGTCGATCACGGCCAAGCATTGCCGGAGAAGAAGGTGGACGTCGACCACGGCCGTGCCGTGTCTCTCCCCTTTTCTCTTCTCTCTGGCCTGAATTCTCTTCTCCATCATCACCGCACTCACACGCTCTTGTTTCCCCTCTGCATCGTGCACAGGAGCCTCGCTAGGACTTCGCCGGAGTTGGAACGTGCCCGCGGAAGCAGAGGAGATCACCGCCGACGCTTGGGACGTCCCCATCAAGCGCAACTCACCTCCCGAGCCTCCCCAAGTTCTCCGCCGTCGAACGCCGTCTTCTCCACCGTCGCTACCCACCCCAGGTGCTTCCCTGTCCACCCTCGCCGTCGCTGGCACGGCGGCGCCGCCCGTTTTAGGTCGTCGCCGTTCGTGGCCTCTGTAGGCCGTTTGATCTTAGATCCACGGTGCGTACCGCTTCAATTAGATGTGTCGCTGACGCGTGGACCCCGCTGTCAGCATTTAAACATTATCCATAGCGCGAGACGTTTCGGTTGAGTCACTGACGAGTGGACCCCACCTGTCAGGATCCTCAACATTACCCAGAACAGTTTGTTTTTCTAATTTGAATTTCTCTGGAATTTCAGTACTGGAACCAAATTTGAAATTCAATATCTCGAGAAATATAAGTCCACATAAATCAAATCATAATGTTCTGGAAAGCTTATGAAATTGTTAAACCAACCCAAGTGGTTTCATCTCATTTAGATAAATAATAAATGTGTATTATTAAAAATGCTACAGAAGGTTTAAAACCAAAACTTGCCTGTTTCTGATGATATATTGACCCATTTAAATCCATTCCAATTTTGTTAGCTTGGTACTATGATCTATTAGCTTCCCTAATTTTGGTAGAATTAATTAAGCAATAGTAATTGTTTGGCATTAGAATAAAATTAGCAAACCCTTCTGTACTAAAACAATTATAGATGTTTAATGCTTAACCCAAATGAGTTAGGACCAATTTTGTTAGATCACAATTAATCAGTGCTAGTTACTCCTACAAGGATTTAATTTTATGATCAACAAAACTTAGTCAGTAGCTAAAACTTGATTAATAAGCTTCTGTAATAAAACAAATGTGTAGGAATTTCCGTAACTCAAATTGATTCCAAACCAATTGTGTTGTCTTCTACACATCAGTAGCTCACTGTAGAATTTTAGTTTGTATTTTTGTGATCAATAGATCTTGAGTTATGCAATTAAACTTGAATAACTAGTTTCTGCCTTACTTAAGACAGAAGTAAATAATGGTCAAATAAATTAATTTGAACTCAAATTGTTTGCCTTGTGTGTATGCAGTAGCTATGTGTAGAAATAATTATTGTAATGTTTGGATGTTGATTCAGTAGTATCATGATTGTTTGTCTTGCTTGTTTAACGTTTAGACGAGATCGTTGCCGGAGCTTGCGAGGAGGGGGATTACTTTGATCAACAAGAGCAAAACTCCGAGAACTTTGCTGAGTAAGGCAAGCTACTCACTGAGCTTGCACCCCTAAATATCTATACATCTACTTTGTTCACATGATTTACTCTTAAGTCAATAATTTTGAAAACCTTTTTACCAATACATGAAAAACTATTTGGCCACCCTATGTAGAAGTATATGATAGTTATATATAATTATAGGATGGGAAAAAATATTGTTTATTCAAAACTCTTTTGAAAATGCTTGTATGGATGTGGAATGCCGAGGTGTCGGTGTTGAAGTGGAGAAAAGGAGAATGGTGGTTTTGATAAAATGCACACTGTGTCTTTGTACTTACGTCGACCAGCCGATACCCTGTGCGACCACATTTACCCACATATGGGAAAAGGCGTAGTCATATAATTTGCTCATATTAGTATGGGATGCCTCAACAACGGAGATGACTCCGTTCCATGAGGGGATGGTTCGGTGACCTACCCCTGACCCGGGTCCTCGCACATGTGGTGAAGGATGATCCTCGCACATGTGGTGGATAGAAGGATCGTCCCCTATACACCGCCGGGCAGAACTATGAGTCCTCACACTTAGATTCCGACGGGCTGGGTTAAGTGTTGATGGAAAGTGTCATAGCGGCAGGGTCCTATACTAGCATGAGCAAAGGACAAGCCATGGTCGGTGACTCAACTTCGCATACACCTTGTATGGCGGGACGTGGCTGACACGATGAGTTATCGGATGGATGTGGAAAAATCGTGCTACCTCTACAGAGTGTAAAACTATTCGAATAGCTGAGTCCTCGGATATGGACAGTTGGAAGGCCCTACTCTGACCTATGTGCAAGTTTTTGAAAAGAGATTTAAATTTTGAAAAGAAAATGAAGAGGAGAATGTTTTATACAACCATACCAACGAATCGGTATGATGTTGTCGGTAGCAAATTGACTATGACGGGCTATGGTCAGAAAAAGGAGAAGTTTGAAGAAACAAATAAGTTGGTGTTGTTGGAAGAAAGTTATAAAATTCTTCTTATCCCTTTTTCAATAAAGATATAGAGATGTCTTGAATAAACAAAAGACTTAATAAATAAAAGTAAAACCACTGCATGTTCATGTTGGGTAGCTTGCGAGTACAATCAAATGTACTCATATTGGTTTCGTCCCTGGCTATTGTCTTAGCCAGATTTCGAGGAGCACTACGCCGAAGAGGAGTATGGCGACTTCTACGCGAACTAGGGATCTCCATAAGTCAGCTGCCTGTCGGGTCGTTGTTAGTATGTGTTGGTCTACTACGCCGTACCTTCCGTTGAATAATGTGAATTGGCCCATGAAGGCACATATGTAAGACTTGGTCTAAATGACCATATGTGTAAGACTTTTATTCGGTATTGTAATGCATGTAAAATTTGGTATTCCGTTCGGATTATGTGCAATGACAGACTGATCATGAGATCGTTGTGTTAAGCATAATCGGGTATTTCGGACAGCTAGTCCGGGATCCCCACATTTTATTCCGCATTTATTCAAGTCTAAACCGTAATTGTTTTACATCGCCTATTCATCCCCCTCTAGGCGATATTCTTGTTCTCTCAACAACTCCTGTAGAGTAATCAAAGTACTATGCTCGACGTCGGTCATAACAGAGGTCAGATGTACACGTTCAACACTGTTATCATAGCGCTGTGGCATATTTAGTGTTGCTGGGTGATTTCATGGCTGACTGGCCTCCATGTCATGCGGGGTATCTAGCTGCATGGTACATGGCAGTAAGATCATTTATGTGTCCCATTTTTATTTTTCTTATACAGTCTGCATCTACGTAACATGACCTTGCATCATCTTGTCATAAAAGTTGTGTACAACCTGTGCAGATTTGGTCTTGTGTTAAGTTACTCGCGGTAGAGAAAAATGGCACATGTCACACGAGTAAGCACAAGCTCAGTGCGGTTGCGAGACATCTAACTGGAAAAACACTCCTCCAACAAAATCGCCGCCGTAGCCCGAGGAGGATGATGGGGCGAAGATAGGAAAATTAAGTATTGAGTTCATCTCTAATTATTTTTTTTTTCGAAAGGTCCAGCAATTGCTGGCTCTCGTATGTATTAGCAGGGGAAACTTGTACACAGTCGTACACCGATGTCGCCCCGGACGAAATTACGTCCGGAGGCGAACAGAAAAAAGAGAAGAAAAGCTAAAATTGTGCAACGAGCCAGCCACCCTTGTGGCACTGAATCGGAGCACCTGCAATGCAAACCACGGCCCTGCCACGTAGAGCCATGGCCGCAATGCCTCCCGAGGCCGCCGCCTCGGCGCACGTCCACCGTCCGGGGCCGCCGTCCCGGCCTCCACCGCCCAGGCTTCAGAGCCACCCCGCACGACCGCTGCGAACCCGAAGCTCGACGAGGGATAGGACACTCCAAGGCGGCGCCTCCAAGGAGGTAGCGACGTGTGCGCCGCCGCCCGCTCCAGAGGAGCTTAGGTTTTCACCTGGAGAGCCTTATAGCAGTCGCGCCGGTAGAAGAACGTTGCTCCCAAACAGCGCAATCAAGAAGGAGAACGACACCCTAGGGCGCCGCCGCCGTCGGCACCTAAGTGCGAGGTTTTCACCTGGAGAAACGATCCCGACCGCCAAGCCCGAGAGCTTGGGCCAGGGAGCAGCAAGCCGAGTGGCCTGGTTCTGTCGCCGACCACCTACTGCACTGACGAGAAGCCGAAGATTCCATGTCGAAGACCAATTGGGATCTGGTCCCCGACGCTCTGACGAGCTGCTCACCCCGCCGCCCAGGGTCTGGATCCCCGGCCGGGCCACCTGGGAGGCCATGATACCAGCCCACCTCGCCATCCGACCCAGAGCTCGCCGGCGTGAGAGCAGCCTCCTTCAATGCCACCAGGCCGCAGAACACGGCGAGTGACGCGTCGACGATGACCTTCTACCTGAGCGAAACGGCAGGTCGGGCCCGCCAGGCCCAGATCTGGCCCGCACGGCCGAGTACCTGGGCCTGCCGCCGTGACCATGGTGCTGCCCGCGCAGCCACTACAGCAGCCAGCTCCTCCAGTTCCAGGGCCGCCGCACTTGCCTCCATGCACCGGCGACGAGACCTCCGCTCCCCAGCAGAGAAGGCCGGCCGTCGGCGCGATGACGAGATGGGCAGACAGGGACCTCCCCCAACAGCCTTTTTGGCAGCCGGGGGGGCCGCCGCCACCACGGCAGGCGTCGGCGAGGGAGGCAGGGGAGGGTGGGCCTGGCGGCGGTGCGGTCGTATCGCCCCTGGTGTCGCCTGGGGAGCGACACGGGGGGGGGGGGTACGGTTTTTCTCTTCTGCTTGTTCGGAACCGTTCATCTCTAATTATTGGGTCAAATGAGGTGATATAACGTGCTAAGTAGAAGTTTAGCCTTTTTAGAATAAATCTATTGGGTTCATTTGAACCCTACCATTACATGCTACTCCGCTCTTGACTACCGGGCAAAGTCCGTGCAGCGGGCGGCGCGTCTTCTAGAGCGGCGAGGCGGTCGGGCTTGGCGACAACCCAGCCATCCTCTTGGCGGCGCACGTCCTCGACACCTCACACACTAGGGGCGTAGAGGTCCTGGCCAGATCGAACCGGGAGTGACTGGTTTGGGTTGTCGATGCGGACAAGTTTGTGTTGTTCATTGCCTCCGATGTGCCCGTTTGCCCGCCAGGTTGTGTGGAATGTCGGTCTAGGCATCTCCAGGTTTGGGGAAGCATGACTAAGTGAAAACCGAGCTTCCACTTTGGTCATGGCAGACGATGGCGGCTCCTCAAGGCGTCGTTACCTTGTCGAAAAAATCGTTGGTGCAGCTCTCATCTCCTTACACTGGATGCTCCGGGAAAAACAATAGAGGATATTCGGATCAGACGATGGCGACGCTATCGATGTCATTATCCCTCTTGCTTGCATCGTTTTGGCGTACGCGCTGGTTGGAGGGGTCTTGAGATGGAGCTGTGCTACATCTACCATCTCGACGACGACAAGTCTCGGCGGCGTGGCGCATCGATGTCTCGGCGATGGACGCATGATAATGGATGCATAGGGAAGTGGCGTTGTCTGGCTCCGTGATGACGTCAATGGCAGTTCTGGCAAGATCTATGCATCTATCTCTGCCACGTAGATGGGTCGACGGATGATGGCGGTGGCGGCTTCTTGAGCGTGCAAATGTGTTGCGCGTCGTGGGACAGGATCTATGCTCTCGGTTAGGCATAGGCCGGCTGGTTGATGCCACCATATCTAACTAGTGGGGCGTCATTGTGAGGTCTGGTCGCAAGGCCTCGATGGCATGACCACCCCATCGTCGAGCTTGTGTAGGTGACAGGTGTCGTTAGGAAGGTGGCTGCTGGTTTTGTTTTGGGTTGTTGATTGATATATATATGCATTTTGTTAAATAATCTAATAAAAAACTATATGCATCATTCTGATTCATAGGCCGAGGTTTTCATCCTCCTTTCGGAAAAGAAAAAGGATGATAGAGAATATAGCTCCCGTGAGCCTAGTTCCTAAGTCTGCCTCAGATTTTGTTCGTCTTATGATATTTTATTAGTAGGGCAATGTATTCCATTGTGATATATCACATCTTTTTAACAAAATAAAGAGCAAGAAGACATGATGTTTCTTTTTCCTTTCCTTTTTGAAAACAAATATTCCTAACCTTCTACAGTTTTTTCACCAACTATGTAAAAAAAAATTTAAGATACATGCTTCTTTATTGTTTGTCTTTTTACGGGTGAAGGAAGATATATTAAGCACCAGGGTTACAAAAAGGTCTCTAGGTCAAGTGTCACACATAAGTTCGTGCATCTGTTCTCGCAAAATTTGCGAGCCCATGGCTAACCCTATTATGGGAAGGATCTAACTTTGCACGAAGGAAATAATTCTACTACCCCCATCAAAAACTTAATCTGTGAAATCAGTTGCATAAGTCATCAGTAAGTAAGTCATATTCGGTTACCGTAAATCGCGTATAATTGAGTAGGTGACCATGAAGGCCAACAATTTCGAGAACCACCGATATATTTTACTCTAAGATAAACCCCAAAATAGAAACATGACGTGTTGGTCTTGCATCACATCTTCCAAAGGACTTGGATTCGTTGTGCCTTGTGTGGCGCTCGCTTCCGGGAACGAAAAAAGATTTTAAAAATATCATTGCCCCCATGCAGGATCGAACTACAGACCTTCAGTTTACAAGACTGACGCTCTACCACTGAGCTATAGGGGCTACTGCGCGAGGTTAAAATTTCATCTTTAATAATTCATATTTTGCTATAGTAGTTGAACTTCATCTGCGCCTCGGCGAGCCATGGACACGCAGCGACGTGGACGGCACCTCTGTTCTGCCCAACCCGACACGGCGGCGCTGATGATGCCTTCCGCTCCCATGGCTTCTCACCGTGGCATACTGCTCTTTCATCGAGGATATCCTCTTCAGGCGCAGCGACTGCCGCAGTCTGTCCTTCCTCCTCTCCCTCACCGAAGACAGCCCCTCTCTTCCTCTGCTCGCACCCTTGCCCATACGTTCGCGATCGCTATCGGAGGAGTCCTCCTCGTCGGAGCTTGGGGCGCCTGCTTCGATGTCCGGAGGCCGCCGGCGGCGTCGACCGCGGTGCACGCGCTTCGTGTCGCGCAGCTTGCGCCAAAGGAAGCAGGAGGTTCCCGTCAGCGCGCGGCAGCAGGCCGAGCATGCCGCGGCGGCCATCTTGCAGCTGTTCTTCGCCACGCACTTGATGATGCCTACTTTGCACATGAGGTACACGAAGAAGAGCACTGCGTGCGTGCGCGAGAAAGAAAAAGGAACAGAAACTTAATCAGCGCCATCGCGAAAAGAATTCATGGCAGTGGAGTGGAGTCGGGGCTTACTGATGTAGACGAGGACCAGAACCATGAACAGCCTGGCTAAACTGGCGACGCACAGGTGCTCCAGGAAGCAGGCCACGTCCCACGTCCCCGAACAAACGCCCCTTAATTCGATTCGAGAGAACCAATTGGTGTCACATCCATCCATGCTCACAAATTCAAGGAAAATACGATTTCGATCCTGGTTGCTTACTCGCAGGACACGCTGAAGAGAGCCTTGAAGGGCGCGGCGAAGGCGTTGCCGAGGAGCGTGCCGACGCCGTTCGCCGCTGTGCCGACGACGGACCCCATCTTGTAACTAACTCTCCTCAGAACCAAGAAGATGACAATCCGCCAAACCCTTCTCGTATTGGCGCACAAATGTGGCCGGGCGCACGGGTAACTCCCTCCCTGTGGAAGTTAATCGAGGGAGAAAGCGTTGATCAGTCATCGACGCAATGGTCAGCACCCCTTGCATCGCATTGCTTAAAATCGTTTGGCATCGCCGTGAACAAAATTAGAAATCTATTGATTAACCGGCATCAGAAGAAATTGAAGAACATCAGGGAAGGCTTACCGAGCAGAAATCAAAACATTTTTCTGGAGGAAAATAGTTTTTTTATCGAGAACTCTGGAGTAAAATAGTCGCAACGAAAGCGAAGGGCGAGAGTTAACTGGCGCTCTTACTAATGGGTTGGGCCAAACCGAGCAATCTGCTAATTTAACAGCCTATCGAAGCACCGCAGGTGATCCAGCCCATTAAGAAGCGTCGGTTAGGAGGACTAAAGACGGCAGCGAGCCAGCAAGCAAGCTTCTTCCCGTCTTCACTTTCGCCCCCGACGCCGCTCACCAACCCCAACTCTTCCAAAACCCTACTCCAGCCCCCCTCCGAGGAGGACGATGGATCCGCAGCAGCCGGAGCCCGTCAGCTATCTGTGCGGAGGTTGTCTCTCCTTCCCTCCCCCTCTCTATCTCTGTTTGGTCTGCGATTTATTTCCTCGCCTCCAGATGTTACACGCGATTAAATTCGATTCGGCGAGCACCGTATGCGCGCGCGATCTGACTTGTTCTTGCCTCTCACAATCATGGAAACTGTTAAATTCTCTGTCCGCTGGACTCTTTTGGTGTTTATCCACTGTCAATAATTGGATTTCTTCTTTCATATTTTAATGAGTATTTTTGTGTTTCTTCAGATTGCGGAGCTGAGAACACGCTGAATGCTGGAGATGTGATCCAGTGTCGTGAATGTGGCTACCGCATCCTGTACAAGAAGCGCACCCGCCGCAGTATGGCCACATAAATTTTCCTCTTGATATCTTCCTAGTAATATATTTAGCTTTTCGCTGCTGCGGTCTGATTGTTCATTCCGTGATTTCTTATGTTCGCACTCGATAGATATATTCCAATAACATAGTTAAGGCACGGTATGTTGTTAGGATCAAAATGAGTAAAGTTCATTCTGAACCTTCAACTTGTAGAGGTTAGCTAAATCCAAACCCAAACTTTAAATTCCGGAAGTTGGCACTCCAAACTTGTGAATCCCGGCAAATTTCAACCCTAGACATGTTTGGTGCACTGTGGAAGTGACAAAAGTCGCGGCCTCGTCCCAGGCCAGGGATTGGCAGTTGGACGAAAGTCGTGGGCTGATCCACGCCCAGGCCGTCTCGGCCTGCTCCGCTAGGGCGGCTCGACACCGGTGTGCAGAGGATTGGGGAGAGAGACTATGACATGTGGGCCAACTTAGTCAGCATGAGTAGCAAATTATCCCATTTGGGATTTTTTTTCCAGTGCGTTAAACAGGTCGAGGGTTTAAAATAGACCGACAATTTGAGAGTGCCAACTTCCGGTATTTAAAGTTTGGGGTTTGATTTACCTAACCTATACATGTTCAAGATTCAAAGTGGACTTTACTCGAACAAAATTATTTGTGCTATTGCTACAACATTACTACCTGCCATCCTAAATGGATCAAATATTTGATTACAAATCCCTTTTGTCATTGTGTAGTCTTGTACGGTACTAAGTATGTTGCATGTTATATGTGCTCACTGTATTGCATACAAACTGTGTACATGCTTCCATTTGCGTGAACTGAATAGAATGTTTGGAATATTTTTACAGCCTCTTGCATCTTGAGCAAGAGCTGCTTAAAATATTTGAATTGAGAACCATATTTTTTCCCAAAATTGCTCCTTAACCCACTGTAGGATAAATATCTGGTTTGAAGTTTATAGTTAGCGGACTCTTCATCATGATTCAAGTGTTTATGTAGATATTCTATATCAACTTCGAAAATTATAAGTATGTTCCACGTATATATGCTCGGTGAAGTTCGTATGAACCTTTGGCGTGCTTCTGTTTACTTCCGCAATAGTATGTGACTTAGTCAAGTTAGAAGTTAGATCCATATTATAAATAGGAAGTTTGAAAAGATTCACGTAGCCTCTTGAACCTTGGGGAAATGCCCCGTAATGCCGTTAAGCTTAAAACTGGGTTCTGGTCCCATAATTGCATGCTAATGCAATTTAAGGGGTAGAATGTACTGTTTTGAGTTTATGAAGTTGGGCATATTTTCACTAAGGTTCATTCATATAGGCGTTTTGATAAGAATATTGAAACTTACATCACATAACACAATTAAGGGGTACAATATATACCCTCAAACATTTCTAGACATTTTCACAATAACTTTGAATATCCTGTACTCTTGTTGTCTACTATGATATTGATCACATATTTGTTATTCCTTAATTTAGTACAGCCACATTGGATGTAAGTATGTGCCAGTATGGTCACTGAACAGTGCATAAATTCTAGCATATGCTTCCACTTACATGTGCAATACTATGTTATTTACTCAAAGTAGAATGTAGACAAATTGGTAAACAGAACGTGGAGTCCACATTACCCTGATATTTATGGAATAGATGTGTAACACCATTAATTTAAAACAGACGTCTTCCACTGTTACATACTGACACAGTTTGAGATTTGTACTCTTAGGCCCGTTCCCAAAGTTTAGAAGGTCGCTAGCATGTTTTTTTGTAACTTTGTGGAGTTAATGGTTGAGGTTCCACTGGGACCATCTCATAAATATATGACGTTGTCAGCAATCATTGGTAGTAGTATTTTATATTTTGAACAAAATCTGATCATACTGAAATTCCCAATATTTATGCAGTGTTTTCTTTCATACATTATGCTTTTAGGGCACCTTGCATATTGAAAAATACACTGAAACACATCTATCTTATATGAAACTTTTGTACTGTAACAAAGTGAGGCAGGCAACTACTGGCAATTGCCTTATAATTTTATTTAAAAACTACCCCTTTCTGTGTCCAGAAACCATTATTTGGTGATTATATTGCTAATAAAACAAACTGTTGATAATTGGGTACATTTTTTTGGGCGAAAACCTAGTGCATGATCCAGGATGAGAACCTATATAGCATTGAGCTATGTCATCAAGAAAGTATTCAGCTCTACATTCTCCACCCTTCCAACTTAATAAATTACTTTTGTTCCAAACGCTGCATTTTATGCACCCCGTTTCATCTAGGCCTAGTGATGTTTATTGATAAAGTAACAGATTGTGTAAAAGAGTTCAAATCAGGCTTCTGATTGACAAATTTCCTTTTTTCTCCATCAACTTACATTTTGTAGCTAAATGGAAGTTCAAATTTGCTCTTACTACGATCTCTATGATGCCACTGTAGATTATATTCTTTAGCTGTCTATTTCAAACTTCATATGTTTGCAACGTTTAATCTTTACATTATGTGTTGGCATCTACAATTTCTGATAAAAGTGCTTATCACTTGGGCAGTTGTTCAATACGAAGCGCGCTGAGGACAAAGTTCCGCGCATCTTGTGCTGCTAGTTTGTCATCAAAGATGTACGGTCTGCCCTGAGACAAAGCTACATTGGAGATAATGTATTATACAGTACTTATATAGGTCGCGCCTGTCTATGGGCTTTGGCTCTAAGTGGTACAACTTGCAGAACTGTATTGTGATTTGAGACTTTTGAGGATTGCAGATTATGTGTCTGAAAGCTATGAATGGAAAAATCGCTTAGTATGGTCAAAACTGTTTTCTTGGTCTTGCTTTCGCTGCTTTGTTCTTTCCAACGATGGCCTGATGCACATTCTCGCTGAATATTGCTAAACTCACTAAAACCCATGAGGTGTACTAAGGTTAGTAAAATACGTTCTGTAATTTTTGCAAATATCTGAAATCAATTTGCAGCACAACACGGATCTTCTGTTGAAACATTCAAAAGCCACCTTTACCAATAGCTGTGATGGAACGCTTTCCCATGTAAACGAACCAATCATTAATCAATCTAGCTACCTAGCTGCGTTTCTGGTCTTCCAGATTGAACCGACAACAGCTACTACACCCACAGCAAGAATGTTTCTACCAGAGAAGTTAAAGTTCCAGGTACTCATGTCTTGCAAACTAGTAGGTATGTTAGCTATACCTGTAGCATATATATCTACCAACGCTTCACAACACCCCACATATTTCTAGCAAGTCTTCAATCAAAAAATAAATGTTGTAAAGTCACCGAAACAAAATTTATTGTCCTTTCCTTTACACCCCTTTTGATTAAAACATTTTTAATATGGATGCCTATTTAGAGCTAACCACAAAAGACTTCTATTACAAATATTCACTTTGACTCCCGAGCTCACATGCTTATGTTAAACAAAATTATAAAAATAGTAAAATATATCGAAAAAATTGAAAAAAATTGGAGACAAACATACACATGATTTCAACACACGAGCAAAGTTTCGGAATGCAATGACATTTTTTGTGCTCTGTGCAAAAAAACAAAATCAGTTCTTCAAAATCGTATTTTTTAGATCTCATTTTGGTCACTGATTTTGTTTTTTTGTACGGAGCATAAAGAATGTCATCTCATTCCGAAACTTTGCACGTGTGTTGACAACTTGTTTATGATTGTCTCCAATTTGTTTCAGAATTTTTTGATTTGTTTTACTATTTTTTTTAATTTTGTTTAACATGCATGTGAGCTCGGGACCCAAAACGCTCTCCTCAGGTCAAAAAAAAAGTTCCCTAACCTATCTAAGTGGCAGCGCAATGCCACCAAACTGATGGACCAAACATATCGAGTAGTGTACAAAAAGGGAGCAAGTATGTGTGTCGCTGGTTCTTTGTCTTGACGACCTCTTGTCAGTAATCACATACTGACTTTGTCTAGTGCTCGGCCAAATTGGTTGCAGGAGGTAGTGTTCGATTAAATGTTAGAATTGTATTTGGATTGGCAATAGGCCGTTCTGGGGAGGCATTTTTGATTTCCAACTACATACAAAAGGATCTATTCACTTTTAAGATGGACTAGTATGAAGTCTTTCCTCAAATATGCAGTTCAATCTTGCCAGTTATGTCAGCAAGCCAAACCTGCAAGACTTTCTTATCCTGGCATGTTATCTCTAGTGTTGTGCCTGCCAAAGTTTGGGATATGGTCACTATGGACTTTATCAGTGGGTTACCAACATATGGTCATTAGCCTTCCAATGCTCAAAAAGTAGCTGAACCTTTTGTTGACAATGTGTTCAAGTTGCACAGTATGCCTTAGGTTATTATCTCTACCCAAGATCCTAGTACTTGTTGGCAGCCCTTGTTCAAGCACACCAGGGTGCAATGGAAAATCAGTTTAGCCTATCATCCTAAAACATATAGTCACACCGAGAGAAATAATCAACGCGTGGAATGTTATTTCAGATGTTATATCAGTTCACATCCTATTAAGTTGTCCCCAAATGGCTTTCTTTGTGCCAACTTTTAGTATAATACCAACTGTTCTTCTCTGGGATTCCCAAATGGGTTTTCTTTGTGCCAACTTTTAATATAATACCAACCGATATTCTTCTCTGGAACAATCCCCTTTTATGTGTTGTATGTAGGGTTGAAAACGAAGCGGATACGGACGGAACTGAGTGGTGACACATTTGTTTTCATTTTTTTTTGCGGAAGTGGAAACAGATACAGAAATCCCGGAAACAAATATTGTCGGAAACATATATGAAACGAATACGGCGCGAACACGGAACAAAATCGGATGTTTGCCGAAACCAAGAGACCCCTTGAATAATGCAGGAAAACTCAATCAACCAACAAACTTTTCAAGTTTCTAAGATGAAATAAAATATAACGAGATATCATGATTATATAATATAGCGTGCATAAGTTATCAACTTTGGCAACATTAAAAAAAAACCTACTATCGTCCCTAACGCTAGTGCAACACTGAAATGTCGAACTGGAAACGACTCGAGAGGGAGATGATATGTCAGTACATATGGCCTAAACATGGTCGCTTCTTATTCATATCTTGGAATGTGCCTAAATGTTTCCACTAGAATTAGTGGGCCTGCTGGATTTGGAAAGCATTGCATAACAAAAATGGAAAGTTTCGTATTACCGGAAACAGAATTTCCGTTTCCATGGTCGTTCCGCCGGAATATGATGTTCTGTTTCTGCATAAAAGTTTCCGTATTTCCATTCCGTTGCAGTATTTCCATGGAAAAGTCAGAAAGATTCCGTTCCGTTTTCATCCTTAGTTGTATGGTCATGCTCCTCGTTGTTTTCGTATTATATATGAAGATGCAATTGATTAAGCTGATGTGCATAACTGGCTAGAGCACATGCATGTGACTAATGATTATCTCTAGTAACATTTATTGTGTGCGCAGCAGACAATGAAACATCACGATGATCTGAAAAGAACTGAACGACAGTTTGCTGAAGGGGGTACGGTGTGTTTTTAAACTCCAAACATATCTTCAATCATTTGTTGTTCATCGAGCTTGTCACAAGCTAGCTTTTCGTTACTATGTCATGTACAAGATTCCGGAACACATTGGTTCTATTGCCTACAAGTAGGACATACCTGATACCAGATGTATCCACCTAGTTTTCATGTTTCGAAGCGCGGCAATTTCTCGAGCCTACGCGTCAGGTATCATCTGCCCTACCTTCTGACTTTGTAGCTTTACACTTCCTCTATGTATTCTGCAACGTCACATGCGGCAAGGGGGACAAAAATCCATTTATCAAGTCTTGGTACGCCGGGAGATTTTGTGTCGTTGTGTCGTCGTTTCACGTGGGCTCTAGCTTGGAAACAAGCCGCATCTTAAAATGGAGGAGGTGTCAGCAACCTGCATGAGCTAGCCACGACCGCTACCTCTAATTGACCTTCACCTAGGCCCATTATGCCGAAGAGGATATCGGTCCGACTTGCGAGCTGATTATGGCAAAGTAATTATCATTGGTCTGGATAGGACAAGGATTGGAGCATTTGTGGGAGGTTGGGAGGAATATATACTCGCAACAATTCCGCGAGATTCACTATATCATTATCTTGATCCAGTAAAATCCCCTTCAATTTTTGAACTAATCCGCATGGTGCTCACACCCGTGGATCGAAACTTCAAGGATGTGCATCCAAGACTTCAAGATGCACGCTTTTTGCCTCATTTCAAAGGTGCCATTGGCGCCATAGATGGCTCGCACATTCCCGTTGAAGTTCCTGAAGAAGAGCAAGTTAACCACACCGGAAGACATGGTTACACATCACAAAATCTGCTAGTGATATGTGATTTTGATCTCAGATTCACATTTGTTGTTGCCAGATGGCCTGGTTCGGCACATGATACACGAATTCTGCAACTCAGCATTCAGAAGTATCTACTTCAGTTCCAACCCCTCCTGATGGTAATTATCTAGTTTCATTATTCACACGTGTTACATATGCAGCATTATTGATTCCATTTCTCTTTTTTTTCTCGTGTGCGCAGTACATACTATCTTGTTGATTCTGGTTATCCAAATAGAAAGGGATTTCTAGCTCCTTGTAAAAACAATAGGTACCATTTACCGGATTTCCGTCGAGAAGGACTACCAACTAAGAAGGAAGAAATCTTCGACTATGCGCACTCATCTATGCGAAATTGCATCGAGTGTATTTTTGGGTCTTGAAAAATAAGTGGCGCATTTTGAAGGGCATCCCTTCTTATGGCTTGGTTGCACAGAAGAGAATTATCCTTGCTTGCATTGCGCTTCATAATTTCATTAGAGACTCCAACTTACGTGATAAGCAGTTTGATCGATGTGATTCGGATGAGAATTACATGAGAAGCATGAACTCAACACGTGACGACATTGCCGCCGCGTTGTTCAATGGTAGACATCATTAAAACTATTTGAGTTAGCTAGTATGATGTAATAGAAATGTATTTTGGAACTATTTGAGTTAGCTAGTATGAAGTAATGTAAATGTATTTTGGATTAACATATATTCACGATATGTACTTTGTTACAGCGTATATCAACAAAAATACACATTTCCATGACCCTAAGAATGTTTCAGACAATTACACAGATTACAGCCAGACAGCCAGCTAGTTGCCAAACACTGACCCTCAGAACAACAACTTTTCTTGAACTAGCTGAATGCCCGTGCGTTGCTACGGGTAACAAAACACAAAACTGTGCCTTGATGTTCATTGTCTTAAACAAACAATTTGCTTGTGGAAGAAATCATGAGGTGGTAGGATGCAAGGAGCAGCAAATTGCAGTTTGTGTTAAGAGATTAAGGGTTATTTTCATGTATAGCTAATTGCCCGTGTGTTGCTACGTGATATACATCAACATAGAAGACAATAATGTCATGCACAAAGTGGAGCATGTTTGATTTACATGGGATAGCATGAATCTGTATAATTACTAATGTGAAGCAAAAATTGTCACATTCCAAATTGGAGAGCTTTAAAAAAAGATTATGCATCCTTTTATTATATATAACATCAATATATAAAGGGTTTGCCGGATCAGTTATTGGACCACATCATAAAAGCAAATCAAGCCAGAGTTCTCGCAAGAGCGAGCTAGCTGATGTGTGGCACTATTCAAACAACGAGGAGCATGACTAAATGTGGAAGACGATAGAGATGCAACTACTGATCCTGCTAGTTTCCTATTGGCCTCAATTGACTCCATTGATTATGACAGTTTGGACCTGTAATCGATTAAAAATAAAATAAAATACTTATGCCTAGATGTAAGTTAAAATGTCATGTAATTCTTTAAAAGGAAAATGAATGCCGAACGCAATTAAATATGTAAATATGGCACCAAAGACATTAGGTATTTTAAAAAATGTAATATTAAAGTGCTTAGAGGATTGTGCCTCGTTGTTCAAGATACAATCATGATTTTATCATTTCTTTCCAATCATCTCTTCCTCTTTCACACCGGTCTCTCAACTTCACTTGTACCATTATGCCGCGATTGTGCCTCGTAGTCAACCTACTTCTAACTCTAGCAAATAGTCGTAATCCGCAACTTTGGACAGATTGTAGGGTTGCAGCAATCTTTCGTCCCACTTTCAACAATACTAATCATGGTGGTTTCTATTCCCGCCTCACAGTTTTGATACAGTAGCATATGTTCAAAATAATTTTGCAAAGGTTTATTAGCCACAAAGGAGGCTATATTTACATCTCATTTCATTATTTTAAGCATAGCATGAGATCGGAGAGAACTTGTAAGAGACCTCGTAAGCCAAGGAGCAACAAATAGATGTATTTAACACATCAATACATAATTCACTTTATAGTGCAGAGACAAAGTTTGTCTCTCATTCTTTGTCAATAGCAAAGAAAATATACAAAAAGCAAATATGGTGTACAGAATAAAATCAAAATAAAACAAAGACAAACTTCCTTAGACTTGTCTGATTTCATTGTGCTATGCACATTGCCGCGTGGTGATTTGCGTCGTACAAATTTAACTATCGCACGATGTTGGCACAAACCAAAAGTTATGGTCACTTGCCTGAACCATGTCACTTCACTCTCCACAGATCATGGCCACTAAAGACCAGTTCCACTTTACTTGCGCCTGAGCACAAAACCCATGATGTCGCTCCCCCGCAAGCATCTCTTGCTGGCAAAGGTTTAAAATGAGTGAGAAGCTGGACACGCAGCTCCATCTGTGACACCTCTCTCCCCTTCCCCAGTTGACCCTCCTTGCCAGCCATGAATTTTCCTCTCTGCCTTGCTTCCACACAGGTTGCTGCTGCAACCCCCTATCTTGAAAGACACTTCCAGGTTCCTTAGCCCGCTGCTCATTTTCATTAGAGCTAGCTTGCTCAATTGACCATGAGCTTGAGTGTCACTTCTTAGTTTTCTTTGTTCTTTAAATATTTAAATTTCAAACAGAAATAGTTTTGTAAGTAGACTCGTTTAGGAATAAGCTAATTTGATCACATAACATGCAACAGCTAGAAACTCAAGGATATAAGATATGCACTAATATACCTGAGAAGCAGTCACCTGAGATACGTAAAACAGACGTGCAGGGGGTTTCTTCATATTGCTCAAAGCAGAGAAAAGTATGTTTTCAGCATTGGCATATGTATCCTGAAACCAAGACCCAAAGGAATCAAACCGCTGACACATATATCTCGGGAATACTCAAATCAAAACATAAAAGAACGTACAACATCAATGTCGGAAGTTATTTAGAACGTACAACATCAATACTTCCTACGGTGAATTCATGTTGAAAACAGAACAGCTTACTTCGCTACATTAAATTGTCAAAGCAAAAGAGAGTTTTTTACCTTTCCCTCAAGATACAGGATCACAGTCCCTTCCAGAATATTGGAATGCATAAAAGCAGATATGGATCTATGATCTAACATCAGATATAAGTTGAACCGCAACTGGCCAATATACACACAGGCAGCCCAAAAATGCACTAACGAGTCTGCAAGACAGAAAAGATATTTAGAAACAAAAGGTACTCATCTGCAACCGTGTACTATGTAAAAAGTGGTAGAAATGATTCGACAACTGTCACAATCATGGTAACATGTAGTATGAGTTCAAACATCTTGCTGATACATGTTCTTGTCCAGTGAGTAAACCGTGTAAACTTGTGAACATTCAGTTCAGACTGTTCAGTTAGTGAGTTCTTTAACCAAAGTCAAACTGAAGACATACGATTTCTTTAGATAAGATTGCAGCTCATAATAGGGTGTAATTAAATATTAAACAAGCACTACTTTGTGCAAGTTAGGCGCCAAGTTATGCAACATTTAGAGTATTCATTATACAAACAGGAAAATGAGCATGGAAGCAATTTTTTTTAAGCAAGCATGAAGCTTTTACTCACAAAATACAACACTCTAGAACAGCTCTTTTCCAAATAGAAAAGTCAGAGAACAAGAAATGAGAGTTGAGTAGTACCTTAACATAGACATCATCCTCAAGTGCGTGGACTATTCATTCAACCTTGGGAGAGCGGCAGTGGCACCGCATCTTACTCCATTTCAATCAGAAAACTCAACATTGTTTCCTGCGAGAGGTGAGAGGAAGGTCATGGCATTGGCCGCGCTGGCCGCTGGAGATCGTGACAGCATACAGTTGGGCGAGAGAAGCACTTGCAAGTGGGACGTGGTCGAATTGTGCAAAAACCTACACCACAGGGTAAGGTGAAAGAGGAACTTAATGTCAGATTATCTTAACAAGCTGAGCATAACTCAATCATCTGATTCAAGCGAGAACACTCCGGTGGGAAATAATTGCGCTAAGCACAGTCATTCAAATTGTGGAATTTTGTTAATTCATAAACCATAACGAACCATTATGTTAGCAACAACGTTCTACAGCAAGATGATACAGGGAAGGTGATATGGAACTTACTATTTCCAGCAATTCTTCGATGTCCTTCTTGAAAACAATAGGACTTCCTCTAATGACGAGACTGGGTATTTTTTTTTAGCATCGACGCCCTCATCGTCTGCACGAGGGGCATCTTTTCAGCATCGACGCCCTCATCGTTTGTACGTACTCCTCTGGCACCAAGTAGTCCTAAACAAGTAGGTGATCCTCACCGACAACAAATATGGAGTCTTAAAAACAAAAGGAACCAACGCCCAAATCAATCCAGACATGGAGTTCGAATTAAGTACCAGGTGCGAGCTTGATGTAGATGCCACCATTCCGGAAGTAGAGCTCCTGGAGGCGGTTGGCGGAGTGGAGGTGGGTCGCCTTGAGCCACGCGGCGGTGCCTGGCTCGAGGTCCAAGAGGGAGTACTGGTAGTCGAAGACGATGTTGGCCGCGGCGACGTAGTCGCGGAGGAGGCGCGGGGGCAGGTCCGTGCAGATCTTGAGGTTCTTGGCGGGGTCGTCGGAGGTTGCGATGGCCGCCACGCCGGAGCCAGTATCCAGCGCAAGCGCCGGCGCCAGCGTCTAGCGCACCGCCAGCCGCCACATGGTTGCACGTCGGTGTTGGTGCTTGTTGTGCCTCTCTCTTCCGAAGTCTTGAGGGTATCCAGTTGTGCTACTTCCTCCCCGTGACCAAGGAGGGCGGCTGATCCGTCCTTCCCCGCGTGGGGATGGGGGGTGTGGGGCGCGCCGGCCTGGGGGACGAGATGTGGAGGTGGGTGGCGGCGGCGCCAGGATATGAGAGCGGGAGATGCAGGACGGCGATTGGTGTCGGGAGTGGGTTAGGGTCTTAGGGTTATCTCATCTGATGGACTGCGGGTTAATTTGGACTGTTTTTCAAGGAGTAAAATGCAAAAATGTCAAGAGGGTCTATGTGACGGAGGACGAAGGACGAAGGACGACGACGTACGAGAGGAACGAATTCCTTCTTTTAGATAGGAGAGACAACAGCTTTTCCTGGACAGCGGCACAGCCAACCACAGACAACCCAAACAAACACACCCTAACACCCATGATGTGTACTAGTGTGCTAGGTTAGTAAAATATGTTAATTTGTATCACATAGTGAATACATATCGACCATGTTACAAAAAATGTAGATGTATGACGAGCTCACAAGAACAATATTAGTCTAAATAGTACTGTGTCCGTCCAAAATTATAAAACGTTTTGGTATGCTAATTTTAGTTGACGCGGAAAATCACTTACGCACGTACAAAATTGTGAAGCGCTGGCAACGCTTAAATGGGATCGGAGGGAGTATAATTTTTACAGTTTGGATCTAAAAGTTATGATATGGTATTTAAATGTCGTGTAATGCTGCTATTTTTTATTTTTTAAAATTAAACGTTAAACTTAAGGCCTAGGGTACTACCGTTCTAGTACACCTCAAGGTTTAGCATACCCAAAATGTGTAGCTGATAAATCCATCAAATTTGTACTAGATGCAGGAAAAGTCAATCGTGGGCGCTATTGCTAAAGTCTGAAATTTGCGGTTACTACCTTGCCATCTATGTGCAGGATTTCTATACCTTTTTCTGTCTTGTTTCACACCAAAATCTTCCACAGTGAGTCTCGTCTAAAAAGAAAATCCTTGGGAGCTCTTTTCCCGTGCACCAATCTCGGCTTTGATCGAGCCAACCCGATGAGATGCGTGGGCAGGCACACGGTGCGGAACGCACGCTACGCGTGCGCCGGATGGTATGACAAGCCCAAAACAGAAAGCGGAGTGGGCGGCAACGTCACACGCGCCGGACAGAAAGCCACGAAAACCGCATCACACTCCTGCGTAACCAAGACGAGGAGCTCGAGTCACCATCGGCAGCCAGTCATACACGTAGGGTAGGGGGAGAGAGGACTGGGAAAGAAACAATGTCGCCGATCAATCGGTGCGGCGCTGCTCTCCTACCACTCGCCGCCATCGTGGTCGCGCTGCTCGGCTGCGGCGGAACTGTCGCCACCGGCACCGGCGGCGGTAGCGCTCGCCGCCTCCTCGTCGACAACGGGCTCGCGCGGACGCCACAGATGGGGTGAGAACTCATCTGGCTCTGGCTGTGTTCTTATATTAATTTCTTCACCCTCAGAAACTGTCTTCATCCCTTGCACCAATGGCGCCCGTTTTTATTTGTGTATGTTCGTCAGCTGGAACAGCTGGAATCACTTCGGCTGCGACATCAACGAGACGGTGATCCGGAGCACCGGTAAGATCAGTCCACGGAAACGATCGATTAAAATTGTCAGTTGTCACCTATATATAGATGCACATGGCATTCTTGGCTAAATCGAGCAATGCTTAATTATTTCCATGTATGCATCTGAAAAACAGTCGACGCGCTCATCTCCACCGGCCTTGCAAGCGCAGGATACACTTACGTCAACCTCGGTACGTACATGTGGTCTTTCTGTAAACTACTAGTACTACTCCTGATTAAGCACAGTAATTAGTACTATGTGTCAACCTAGCAGAGAGCCTCACTAATGTTTACTGCGAAATTTTGTGCTGTCTGCAGATGATTGCTGGGCAGATTACCAAAGGACCAAAGAGGTACGTAGTACATATGTGCATGCTACACCCTTGAGCTTTTGTCAGATCAACAAACTAATGGCGCTGGCTAGTGGATCCTTAGGGTTACATGGCCGCTAATCCGGTGACGTTTCCGTCGGGGATAAAGGCCCTCGCGGACTATGTCCACAGCAAGGGGCTTAAGTTAGGCTTGTACTCTTCAGCCGGGTAACTGTTGCTCTGCAACTGCAGTAATTCATTCAGAAGAAGAATGTTCCTTTTTTAACACGCTATTGGGAAATTGCTTGTGCAATGTTCAGGACGAGAACTTGCAGCGACAGGATGCCCGGATCCCTGGGCCACGAGGACACCGATGCTAAGACGTTTGCGTCATGGGTAATTTCTAGAGCCACAATGGAAAAAAGATCCAAGTCATCTAGATCGATAACGGGATATATAAACTGTCGCAAATCCATGGGAATAGACGCCGAATGTTTCGTCTCTCTGATGCAGGATGTGGATTACTTGAAGTACGACAATTGTTTCCGTGATGGCTCGAACGAAACTATCAGGTGATATCCCTTCCAGCAGTCACCCCATGACGGAATTTTCTTCACTTCTCTTTCAGTAATATATATGTGTTCTGAACTTGGGACATCGACTGCAGATTTCCGATGATGTCTCGTGCCCTGAGGAACTCCGGCCGTCCAATCTTCTACTCACTCTGTGAATGGTATGCCGGCATATACTAGCTCATAACCATATATTCCTCCTTTGGCACCCATACAAAAAGATAACCTTTGTTGTTTGGTATTCAGGGGCCTCATGGATGTGGCGACATGGGGCGGCTCGTATGGGAACAGCTGGAGAACTACCGGCGACATCAACGACACATGGGCAAGGTAACAACCAACCACTTCTCGGACATAGAAATACCAGTGAAATCTCGACGTTTCAAACATTTTTATCTGGTGCTTTTCCTACTCGTGTGAGAAAACAGCATGCTGAGCAACATCGATCGGAACGACGCCTACGCCAAGTACGCAAAGCCTGGAGGTTGGAACGGTCAGTGAATCGCACCCAAACATCGTGATTTCGATGTGATTATCTCATCACCTCATCACTCATTCACTCTATGTCATTGTTACTCACTCACTCACAGATCCTGATATGCTCGAAGTTGGCAATGGCGGGTTGACATACGATGAGTACATCGTGCACTTCAGCTTGTGGGTCATTGCCAAGGTACCTTCCCTACTTCCTCCGGTTGTTCAAAATTACTAATGTAGTACTACGAACGAAACCACAGCCCTGTCTTGTTCCTATGATGTTTTGATCAGTTTTTCCTATGATGTTTTGCAGGCTCCTCTGATAATCGGCTGTGATGTGACGGGCATCACCAAGGAGACGTTGGGGATACTGTCCAATCCAGAAGTCATCGCGATAAACCAAGGTCAGAACAAGAGGTCGACCTGGCAATTTCAAGCGTAATAATATGAATAGCAGGTTATGTTGCTTAGGCACTTAGACTCATCTGACATACATTCTTATGAACGAAATATGCGACGCTTCGCAGATCGATTTGGCATCCAGGGAAAGAGAGTGAGGAAGTATGACGACGAAATTGAGGTACAGAATTTTAGCAGCTCTTGTGATGGAAAAATGATTCCGTTTTTCCTGAGCTAAATTTCATTTCTGCAGGTATGGGCAGGTCGGCTCTCCGGACACAGGAAGGCGGTGCTGCTGCTGAACCGAGGGGCTACAGGCAGCCGGTCTATCACCGCGAACTGGGCCGACGTTGGGCTCCGGCGAGGCGTCGCTGCTGAGGCGAGAGACGTCTGGAAGGTGAATATATATTATCTTCCTGGATCTCTGAAGTCCTGTTTAGTTTACAGGTGATAAAGCTTCGCAACGTTGTTTCCATGTTGACTCGTCTCTCAATTTCTTGGTCGATGTATGCAGCATGAGACGCTCCCGGGGAGGTTCGCCGGCATGCTCACGGCTCAGGTCGGGCCCCACTCGTGCAAGCTCTTCGTCCTGACGCCCGTCGGAGGGTAACTCCATATTAGATCGACGATCACACTCAGCTACCAGACACTGGTAGAAATTGAAGGGATGTATAGACATGTAGTAGTATGCATCAGAAGAAGGTAAGTGATGCAGCTTGTGATGTTAGACCTGAAGCGAGGACGTTGCCGTTTGGTTCAGAGCACGGTGAATAAACTGCAAATTGAATTGAACTGTATGCCATGTTGCGTTGATGCATCTGTCTTCTGTTGATCGGGTTGTGTGTGTTGTTGTCAGATGGGAAAAGAAAGGCCACCGTCTGAGCAGCTAGCTAAGCAAATCACATGCCATTTCTCGACAGTTATCTGTCTTCTCGGAATTGGCAAAAACATCAGAACTCAGAAATTTGAAAAAGTATACTCTGTTGTACACCCGAAGGCCCAAACTGGAAGGGGAATAATGTGTGTTTGAGGTATATCTATCAGAATAATAACACCCCTAAAAATAATGAGATATACTTGAATCAAGCCTACCAGCATCTGGATGTCAGTGGTAGCTTATCGCTTGGGAGGTTTCCCCAAACAGAGCAGCTGTTACTTGGTTCTTCTTGCCTTAGCCTCTTTGCGCTCTTCTCGCCGGGGATCTTTTGGGTAAAGAATTCTTCAATTTCTGCAACCTCCTTTGGTAGCGGTGATTCGTTCATTAGGAGCTTCACGGCAAACTCAATACAGATATCTCTGTCAGACTCTCCATAGAGGGACGCCAGAGCAGATTCTGCACTTGAAAGATCGAAATTGACGTTTCCATCGACAAGATCCAGGCCTGGAATTGTTTTGGAGTCCCACTCACCGTTTGCTCTGTCTTTCAGGGGATCAAGGTCATTTTCTGTTTGAACATCAGTCTTGGCAAGCGCGTCGGCAACGTTGCTCTCCTTGAGGACACTGGTGTGAACAACAGAATTTGCACATGTACCATTTCTCGCCTTGAGCTCAGCTGCAACATTAGCACCTCCATGATTGATGTCCTTGGCATCAAGTGAAGTACTATCAGCTACAGTGGTATGATCGTCAGTACGGTTTGCTCTCGCTCCATTGCCCTCCACCACCTCGGCCAAACCATCAGCGACACTGTTCTCCTCAACCATAGCCATGTCTGTCGGTACACTGAGCCACGATCCTGTGCCTCCAGGAGTCGATTTCATCCTCTCCGAGCCAACGCTCGAAAGCTTGCTTGCCGCCGTTCCAAGATTCTGAAACCCGTCCAGTGACATTGCCCATGACGTGCTACTAGCAGGCTTGTTGCTCCTAGGCCGGACCGAGCGTTTTCCACGGTTCTTGGGATCCACGATTCCACCAAACTCTGTTGCTACTTCTTCATCTTGGAAACTGTACTTTCTTGGCTTCTTCTTTATCCGATTAGATGCACGTCGCGGCGGCGTGCTGCATCGTTCTTGGTCGGCCCTCGCCCTCTTCTTTGAGCCGACGCTGCGATCGTTCTCAGATTTGCTTGGCTCTTCTTCGGGATCGGGAAGGGTCTCAACTGGTACTAGTCCCCACGGCGTAGAATTCTGTCCCCTGGGCCGGGCGGAATGACTTCTGTATTTCTTAGGATGCATTCTAATCAGTTCACGCGCCGCGATTTCCCTTTTTCCAGTTCCGGCCGGACGTTTCTTGCTTCTTCCGCGGCTTGCTTTCTGCAGCACGAGGCAACAAGATTGGACGAGATGAATAATCCATTTGATCGAAATGAATTAAAATCCCCTTAATAGCTGGAGCGAAAGTGCGAAGCAACAAACAGAAAAGCACATGAGAAGAATCAATTGAATAATATATGATCCCCAATTAATTAAAATTAATCAACTGCCTACTGCTAATATACAGTAACGAGACGGAGACATGGGAATGCACAATTCGTGAACAATCTGTTACGAACCAGTTTGGCGTGAGTTGGAAGGAAACACCGGCGGGCGAAGAAGGATCGATGAATCTCCGGCCCACCGGCGGGTAACAGGATCGATCGACGATGCGGCGTCCTGCTGCTAGCAAACAATGGCTCCGCCAGCCGCCAGCGACAAGAGATACCGAGTTCGATTTGTCGGTTGTAGTTACTGATTGCTTTTCAGGAGAAATCCGTGTCCGGACCCAAGTAGGATCCCGCCGGCCGCCGCGTGCATAGGCTGCGACCGCGGGTCCTCCAGTCTTTTTTTTTTTTTTTGAGAACACAGTACAACACAGACGCTCACAAATACGCACATACACTCACCCCTATGAACGCACGCACGCACACCCTACCCCTATGAGCACCTCTGAAGGACTGAGCCGGCAGATCTTGAGGTTGACGAAGTCACCACAGGCGCCTCGCTGTTGACGGGCACGTCACCTACCACTGAAAGAATAGCGCCGGATAATCCTGGAATAAATCCAGGTAAATGCAAACGCCCATGCCAAGTCTAGGACTTGAACCTGGGTGGGCTGGTTCCACCACAGGGAACCCAACCATCAGAGCCAAGCTCCGTTTGCCGGGTCCTCCAGTCGTTGCCGCCGCCTTTGTCACCGATTTTCGAACACGCGTATTTTCTTGGTTTGCCCTCTAGTCTAGGGTAAACACACGGAAAGTACAGTATATATATGCCCACATGTTAGAGTATGGCATACGTAGGACTGTTATGGTAGCTTAGGATAGAGATAGGATCCGTTCCCATACGGACCTAACTTGACTTGCACTCCAAGATACCCCTTGTACGCCTTTATATAGTCGTCCATGAGGCTCAATAATATATCCAACATATTCCGCATATCTCATAATTCTACACCACATGAAAAAGTATAAAAATACAAAAGAGAGCATCAAAAAGAAAAAAAAAATAGAAGAGAAAAGAGGCCTGAAAAAAAGGAGTGCCCGACCTTATCCCCTCCTCGTCTACAGGAAGAGAAGGCGATTTTTAGAGTCCTCCGTCGATCCACCGCGTCCGCGCCGCTGAGGCGTGGGATTCCCCTCCTCCGCTGGCCGCTTCGGCGGCGGGAGGGTGGGGGATCCCCGCCTCCGGCCTGTACATACGGTAGGGTAGGGTGGAGCTTCTGCCGGCGGCGTCCAGGAGGAGTTGGTGCTGCTGGTGGGTGGTTTGGTGTCGGCGTGTTCTTCTCCGGCGGTGGAGCTCCCCGGGGCTCGTCGCCGACGCGCTCGACTTGCAGGCGTTCGAGGCCCGGCGTGGTGCTCGATCTTGCCTGTCTTCCGTCGGATCCGCGTAGGCGGCGGATCCGGTGGTGGAATCACAGATCCAGGCGACGTTGGCGGATCCAGCCGGCGTCGGTGACGAAGATGGCTTCGGCAAGGAGGTGTTGCTGGAGGAGGAGGGTGCTCGCCGTGTTCTTTTACCGGCACAAGTTCCGCCGCTGTGCGGCGGACGGGCTCTGCGGCGACTTTCTTCGAAGGAGGTGCCCTCAGGCGGTGGCTAGAAGGAGGTTGGTCGTCTTCGTCCTCGACGCCGGTGGAGTTGCTGATGGTTGCTGCAGTTCTGCTTCCTCTACGTATGATGCTCTGTATTTCGTTTTCCTGCTATGTACTTTGTATGTGGTTTTCGGTTGAATATACGTAGAAAAATCAAAAAAAAAAAAGAAAAGAGGCCTGAAAATTATTGAGAGTTGCTACAAGTTTGGAGCTGTTTTACATTGCTGTTTGCACTAGTATTTTGAGCAATCTTGTGCCCGCTTTCATTGAGCTACTTGCTAGTGTCTTTCTCGTGCATTGCAACAAATTCATCCATATAGTTGCTTGCCACATTTTTCTCCACGAGTGTGTGTGTTTCCTTAGTGAAATTTTTATCACATTAGACAGTAAATAGGAGTTGCTATTTTGGTGTTGTTATGATTCCCAACCAAGCCCCACCAAATACCCTATTTGTCTTGTGACACTTGATATCCCGGTTATTCTCTTATCACACTTGGTACACTTTTCATTGATCCTTGTTGGTAAGTACATCCTATTCACTTTGGAACAGTGAGATACCTTTTCTTTGCTGGTTCGAGTGAGTTGTGAGAGTTACACCATATACATACTGCCATATATATACTAACAATGGTTGATCCTTTCATGGAGAAGCCATTACCATCTTTTTCTTGTTGCAGTGATACATTTTGGGAGGAGAATTCTAGTGGGATACCTGCCTCAGATTTGTTCCACTTCATCGCAGACATCAAAAGTTGTCCTGCTGTCATTACTCTTGATAAGGGTACTCGGTATAATTTTGTTAGTCTTGATGTTGTTGAGAAATTGCAATTGGAAACATATCAATTAGCTCCATATTTGTTACTTACTAATGATGATAAAATTAGAATTACTCTACGTACTCTTGTTCCATTAACCATTAATGGTCATACGGAGCAAATTCATTGTAGTGTGATTCCCAAAGCTTTTACATGTTGTCATCTTTTGTTAAGTGCACCATTCTCCAACAAATTTCGGTTCAATTTTGAGAGATATTATCCTGATATACTATTTCTTTGGAATCATAAGTGGCATAAAAGAAGCCATGCATCACTTGAAAACATTCAGGAGGTTCTTTCTACTAATGTAATCATGTCTACTCCTAGTGTTGTTTCTTGTAATGTGCAGGTCGCTTTTGAAGAAAGGGAGCCTATAGTACAACCTGCACCACCACCAACACATGCATTGGAGGAGCCTACTATTGTGCCTACTATTGTTTCTTGTGATATGCAGGTTACTCTTGAAGAAAGGGAGCCCTCACTAGTATAACCTGCATCACCACTTGAGATAGATGAATCAGTACCTACTACTTCTGCGGAGGATGTCATTGATATTGGTGCTGATTTGGAGTTGCAACATGCAAATTCGAAATTTTGTGAGCCTACTACTTTCATACATGATAATTCAGATTTGCATGATACACATATTAAAGAACCATGTGCTGATTTACCAACTACAAATTTTGAGCATGTGGTAATGATTACACATAAAGAAGTGCTTGCTAAAATACCACCTGTTAATGTTGTGTCTTCTATCATGTTAGATGAACCAATTTCTGTGCAATGTGCTATGAATAGGATTTCTGAAATTTCATATGTTAATTCTAGCACCTATGTTCCTGGTTTCACTTTTCATCTAGTTGGTGACTATAACATGAATGAAATTTTTATGGTGGATCACATATGTATTACTTGTGATAGCATTACTGAATTGAACATTGTGTTACCTCGGTTGGATTGTTTACAATTTGCTAAATCTGAACATGATTTTACACATATGTTTGATTTGCAACAAAATTTGATGAATACATATGCTACTGATTTGGACTTCACTTATATTTGCAAATTGAGTTGCATCTTACATAATAGAAATAATGAACATGATAGTATCCTTGAGTGTAATACTTTCTGGTCATTACTTTGTTCTAAATATCTTAGTACCACATTTCAAGCATGGTATCCAATATCTACTGAATTATATTGTTTGGATTGGTTTTACCTTGCTACCATGAAATTTGATTATAGATCTTCTGTGAGAACACTTGGCTTGATACTAAACAATAAGAATTTATATGTGGTTGTTTATCATCTTGATTATGATTATATGAGCTTCACTTATACCTGCAATTGTGATTGCTATTTGATGAGATGCTATTCGTTTTCATGTGACAATTATGTGATACATACATGCAAATTTCGTTGCTTCATGTCATGTGAGAATTTTTATCATGTCCACAAAGCTAATGCACCCCATTATAGATACATATATTCTGCATACACGTTGTTCTTTTTGTTTCTTCCACGTTCAGCTTACCACAAGCCGAGGACGTCTTGTCTTGAAGAAAGGGAGTATGATGAGGACATCCCTAGCTTTACTACACATTCTCCACTATTAAATCAGCAGGTGAATTCACTCTTATTAGATTGTGCTGTTTGTGATTATGAGAATGTTATACTACCTAAGCCTATGCATTATGTATTAGCAGGGTTATTGATAACACAAACATGGATGGAGGAAGATCTCAAGACATGCTGGAAACCAAGAGGGAATACATGGATGATAAACTTCAGAATATACATTGCAAGTGCTCGAGGGAGGAGAGGGAGGCAGGAGCACAGGGAGAGAGACATAGAGATGGCGCAACACAATGTTGATGCATCCAAGATGGAGCTTTACACGCCTAAGGAGAGGGACCTGCGAGTCCATTGGGCTGAACCCATGTTGGGTTCGGTTTGTAATATTATGGTTGCACCAAACCGAGTAGGAATAGGTTAGGGTTGCACCACGTCGGTACTGTAGCTACAGTACGCGCGCTACAGTACGTCTTCCCCCCCCACCTATTTATAGAGGCCTAGCCGCCATAGATCAGATTAGACTTCGTTAAAATTAAACCCTAGATTTCCAGACTTGAACAATGTTCATCTGAAATTATCCTCACCAATTTGGTGATTGTTACTGCTTGCAAAAGTTACGTGTTATCTGCTGTTCCACTGGGAATAAGGGGATACAGGACCACTCGTGATCATTGATTGCGTGTGCAAGAGTGTGTAGTTGAGAATATCCAAAGGGATTGAGGGCTGTTGCATTGGCATCAGGGTTCATCCAGGAGAGTTGTCAGTGAAGCACTAGTTATCTATCAAGTTATCGTGAGAGTTCATCGAGAAGATCGGGCCACCCCTTATCAGGATTCTACTTCGACTTATCTCCAGTCTGACCGTCCGCGACGTTCCAGTTGTTTACGACGCTACCGCTATGACTGCGGGGGGATGTTAGAGTATGGCATACGTAGGACTGTTATGGTAGTTTAGGATAGAGATAGGATCCGTTCCCATACGGACCTAACTTGACTTGCACTCCAAGATACCCCTTGTACGCCTTTATATACTCGCCCATGAGGCTCAATAATATATCCAACATATTCCGCATATCTCATAATTCTACACCACATGGTCCCACGCTCTTGTAATTTGACCCCACGCGTGGACAATTGTACTTTCCTAAATCAGATTCAGGTTTGAACAAATGTATTCGTCTTTTGTTCAATTAAAATTTGTAAATGTACCTTTCAGTAAAATATTTTACTGGTCTCAAAGTGGTTATAGGTTTTATGAATGTACGAGGGGCTCTCGATGGATCTTTGTGCGAGGATCTTCAGCTTTTAAACAATCTTAATTGGAAATTCTACGATGCATCTCCGAGGCATCAGGATTTTATTCTGAGACTTTATGGCGCAAACAAGTACAGTACTAGCTTTTATTTTGTCCGAATATCAACCCGGGTTGAAGAGATTAACATCTGGGATATGTACGAGAACTCCCAACATGAAGATTTTTTTTTTGAAACCAGAACATGAAGATTCCATTTGAACCTGTAAAGGAGTCTTCTTAGTCAAAAGTTGCAATGTTGTAAATCTCATTTTCCCCATTCTTTTGAGCTATCTTATCCACCCGTGATCCCCACTCTCCCTTCAGAATATCCGGTGAAAACCAAATTTTAGTGAAACCGGTGAAAACCAACTTTCTGTGAAAACCGGTGAAAATCCAGAAAAATCATGCTTAATTTTTTTAAAATTCTCAACAAAAAAGTCTTGCGTTGAAAAGGTAGAGTTCTATGGACATGTACATTTGCAAATTGAAAATCAAAATTGTTTAGGAGTTAGGAAAAGGACAATGATAAATTCATCAATGAATAGTGTCGTGTGTTGGAAGACGGACACCGGGGATGTGTGACACCCCTTTTTGGTTCTCACTGGTTTTAAACCTGATTTTTCGTGGTTTTCACCGGTTTGCACCGAAAGTTGGTCTCCACCGAAAACTTTCCCCTTCTAACCAAAGGAAAAGGTTGTGGCTAGATATAGGATCCATTCTTTGACTTCCTCCATTATTCTTCTCCTCCCCAATCTCTCTATATCATTCGTTGCTTTGAACGAGATTTTGAGAGAGATGGATATGATTGTCCTTTGTTCTTACTTTGCATTTGTTTCATTGGTTGGAGTTCTACACATTGAGTCAACCGAAAGTCTAACAACTTGTTACTTTTGAAGGGGTCGTTTTCTAAACTTAAAAATATTTACTCCGATTTATAAAATTAAAAATATTGAATTTTGACTAAATTTATATGCAAGTGAGTATTTGACGTCATTTAGTACACCGGTACTGCTTATCGTGCGTGCCCTGTATTTTCTTCTTGCCACGCTCCCTGTCCCTACTCCCCTCCCGCACCGATGGAACCCGCACGGGCGATACCACCGCCATTCGCCGTACACCTCGTCACCGGCGGCTCCTCCTCACCGGAGCTATCCCACCTACTCCAATCCCTCGTCGCGGCCCGCATCGTCGCCTTCGACGCAGAGTGGAAGCCGCGCCGCCGCCGCGCTTCCGCCCACGGCGACGACGCCTCGCCGTCGCCGGCACCCCCGAATCCGCCGCAGTTGCCGACGGTTACGGTTCTTCAGATTGCCTGCCGCAGCGAAGAAGGGACCAACGAGGTTTTCGTCATCGACCTCCTCGCCGTGCCGCTCGCCGACCTGTGGTCACCGCTGAGGGGGTTGTTTGAACGGCCCGAGGTGCTGAAGCTGGGGTTCCGGTTCAAGCAGGATCTCGTGTACCTGTCGGCCACCTTCACCGCCGCTCTCGGATGCGACTCTGGATTCGATAGGGTAGAGTGACTATAATGCAAATTCTGTTTCTTCTTCCATCAGATCGTTCACAATGTTCTCTAGGAATAGGTCAAATTCCTCTCTATAGTACAGTAGGTAACACTTCTATTATAGATTGAACTGGTAAACAGCTGTGGACATTTTTTTCTAGTATTTAATGTTTCCAGCTCGCCTATCAGCTGGCTTTTGAAGAAGGGATTAAGCATTAAAATCTCGTGAATAATATGTTTGCTGTCATTCATCTTTGCAAGGTGGAGCCTTTCTTGGATATCACCAACGTTTATTACTACCTCAAGGGGCATGACAGGCAAAAGAGGCTCCCCAAGGAGACCAAGAGTTTGGCTACAATTTGTGAAGAACTGCTGAATGTCTCTTTATCCAAGGTTAATCCAGATGACAATCATTACCTTCAAACTAGAAACTTCATTTTTTTTCCGCATGGTTGGACGAACTCCGACGAACCACCAAAATCCCATTGCCATATGAATCAATCGTTTGGCAGATATTTACTAGAGTTTAGACTGATGGAACTATAAATTAGAGAGATTGTAGGACAGCTTTCCCGAATGCTTGTTTATTACTTAAAGTTCCTTGATTAAAACTAGTATTCCTTATACTATCCGATAAGCATATCTGGAAAAAAAAATCCTGCCTCTGTGGGTTATTTGTAGCATTGCTCATGATTTCCATAAATAGTCATGGTATTATGTAATATTACTACATGGTATGTTCAATTCTGGTTAACCCACTACCGTATCTACTCATAGGACTTGTGCCCAAAGCCCCAGACAAAATATACATACATATGCATACAGCATATATCATCTGACTTCAATATGGGTCTTAATATGAGTTCCTTAGCTGAGTTTACCTGATCAGCGTGCAAATTAATTTCAAGCTTTGTGGCACATTTCAACTCAAGCTTCTTGGTCTTCCTGCATCTTATCTGTCTTCTTTGTTTTCATCTTTACTACAAAAAGACGATGCTTACAGCCTTGCACTAATAGGCTAGCATTAGTATTTCAAGCCGTTACCTAATTGTTATCCTTAAATTTTACTCTAGGAACTCCAATGTAGCGATTGGTCGTTCCGGCCCTTGAGTGAAGGACAAATACGATATGCTGCATCAGATGCCTATTACTTACTAGATATATTTGATCTCTTTCAGCTAAAGGTCAGCAATGAAGGTATTTTCCCTCATGCTTAAGCACCATTGATTTGATTATGAGAAATTGTTGTTCTTTTCTTTCTGTTTCAGACGAATAATATCCCGTGAGATATTTAAGAGCTTGAGCTAAGAATGATTTACTGTTAATTTTTTTGGTGTCGTTGTAATTATTTATTGTGCTATTGCAGAGAAATGTTTGCCAACAACGGAACTAACGTCAGATGAATTTTGCTCTCCAAGGGCAGTAGAGTGCTCATCACCGGGATATGTCATTGGCTCTCATGGTTATTTGATAACATCCATTATAGCGAAGTACAGTGAGAGGATTTTGTTGACAGAGTCAGATACAAAAGCACGTTCCTCGAGACGAAAAGACAAACAAAAGCTTCCTACCAATGCCAAGTACAATGAAAAGTTTGATTGCAGTACTGAATGGCAGGGTCCCCCACCATGGGATCCATCCATTGGTGGAGATGGATACCCAAAGTTTTTATGTGATGTCATGGTAACAGATCCTAATCCCATTACTTTCAACACATGTCTTTTATGTGATTAGTCAAGTACCCAAATTGTTCTCTATTTGCAAAGGCTGATAGATTTGATGTCAAGAAAAAATTGAACAGATTGAGGGTCTAGCTAAGCACTTGAGATGTGTTGGAATAGATGCTGCCATACCATCTTGTAGGAAACCTCAACCAAGGTCTTCCCCAATACTTCTGCATTAGTTTTTGCAACATTTGTATTGTAGTTTCTTATTAAGAGTAAAACTTTTGATTAACATGCTATTTACTGCTTATTTTACTCAACTTTAGGGAATTACTAAATCAAGTTTATAAGGAAGGACGGATATTACTAACACGAGATGTCAAGCTCTTAAAATATCAGTATTTGGCGACTAATCAGGTATACAAAGTGAAAAGCATGCTAAAGCAAGATCAACTGGCTGAGGTATATGCTTATTTAATCTACTGCCTCTTCAATTGGATTGAATTGCAATATTTTCTTTATGGATCAAACTCTTGTTAATTAAATTTAACTAAATCATGAATTTTATCAGCGAAAATAAGGCAAGTCCGACATTTCTCTTGTTTGTTGACTTTATGGTTATGCAAGGACAATTCTTTCTGGCAGTAATTGGTCCAGTATCAGATAAATTACCAGAGACATACCTTTCAACACCGTGTTTGAACCTGTTTAATGAAGCAATTTTGACAGTTTCTTGCGGAAATTCAAATTCACCTAGTTTTTCTGAAGTAGCACTCACTTACGATGTAGGGTACATCAACCTTATAAATTTTAATAACCTTATAAAAGTTTTCCACTAATATACATACACCGACAAAAGTATTTGGATTTGTAATGTGCAGACGACTAGTTTTGCCATTAAATGTACTTTCATCTCACTAAAATCTTCAAAATATTTAGAAAGTGATGTTTGAAGACATAAAAGGATAATATTGGAAACCGTGTCTATGTCGATAGGTAAAGAAACATGTAAGATTATAAACACTATGAACTTGAAAATAATGTGGAATAGAACAGTACTCATGGGAACTTCTGAAGTAAAATTGGAAAGAAAGGATATTCTGAAGTGAGCTGATTAGATTGCTTAACTTGCTTGTTGCAGGTGATTGACACCTTCCAGTTAAAGATCTCTGAGGACCGACTAATGTCGAGATGCACAAAGTGCAATGGAAGTTTTATTCAGAAACCGCTAACGCTGGATGAAGCAATGGAAGCCTCCAAAGGTTTTCAGGTCATCCCTCCGTGCCTCTTCAACAGAAACCTTGAATTCTGGAAGTGCACCGACTGCAACCAACTATACTGGGAGGTACCTTGTCTTCTCTTCCAGTTCCTCATTCAGAGTGCAGTTAGTCTCCCTGCTTCTTGTATCTAACAATTTTACATTTTCCCCAGGGGACCCAATACCATAATGCAGTTCAGAAGTTCATGTCGGTCTGCAACATTAGTGACTGAGCATTGTCACATTTCTTGTGTGAAAGCGATGGCTCCAGCCTCCAGGGATTCCACCCCTTTCCATTTGGAGAAAGCAACTGGATCATCATCTGATCCCAGACTTTATGCCGCAAGCGTTGCAGCAGACCTTTCATTTTGTTGGTGTGCTGCCCGTCGTTGTGTTGCTGTAAATACGCTCACTTTCCATTTGGAGAAAGCAACTGGATCATCATCCGATCTCAGACTTTACGCCGCAAGCGTTGCAGCAGACCTATCATTTTGTTGGCGTGTGTTGCCCGTCGTTGTGCTGATGTAAAAATACGCTCGTGTTGTTTTGGAGCTGGAATTCATCATGTACTGGGGGTCTGTTCTCTCAATAATGCCACCATGTAGTTTTTTGTTTGTCTCTTTTGACACATACCATTCACAATTTTATGAGGTATGTCAGCCTGTAGAAACATGTGGCCTGACGACAATATCTTCCGACTAATACCTAGTTAGCAGTTTACGAAGCACCAAACAGCATTTGCTGAACACTTCTCCATCCACATAATAGCATATTTATTCAAGTTATATTCTACACTTCACGAGTTCTCTGGCATCTATAGATGCATCCTGTATTCTAGTAGTAAAACATTTACAATTCTCTCTTAACCTATATACAAAGGTTACAGTACTGCGTTGCATCACCCTGTCGTGACATTGTTCTGCACTGCTGAAGTTCATATCGGTCTTGCAGTGTTCCTCAGATATCTGCATTGATTCCGAATATACGGACCTTGTGCATGTTTGGTAGCTTAGCTACAACAAGCACTAAAACAGCTACAGTGTTGAGGAAGAGCATTGGCTGATTGTAGTCGGTCAAGTGTGACGCAATCAAGTACCTGCAACAAGAGCCCATCTTAGACCATACCACTCAAAATACCAAGTCAAGATTCTTAACAGCACAACAAAGACAATCTACATTGACTTTTTGTTAGAGAGACTATCTGCATGACTTGATATCAAAGCTAAACATCAATCAAGAAATGCCTATGGAAAAATTGCCGTTGTAAATATACAAATCACTAGGTTCATAGTAGGATGCGAACCACATGATCTCAATTCTCACCAAAGGCACTGCCTGGCCTGAACAACCCTATATTCTGATTGTCATGAGATGCTTGGACATGATGGCACTCCATGTTTCACTTATTCTAGAACTAACAGAATAAAGACACAAAAAGGAGTGTGCTATCAAGCATGATGCTAGAACGATTGTCATGAGATGCTTGGACATGATGGCACTCCATGTTTCACTTATTCTAGAACTAACAGAATAAAGACACAAAAAGGAGTGTGCTATCAAGCATGATGCTAGAACTAACAGAATACAGAACACAAAAAGGAGTGTAACATCAGCATACGCTTTTATTATTGTATCTGTGTTGATTCAAACTTCCTATTTGGATGACAAGCACATAAGTATGAACATATGCACAACCTAAACCGAAGTAACTAGTTTATGAATCTCACAACGAAGGATGCTTCCACACAAAAAAACACAGGTCGTCATAACATGCAAGGTGAGCAGACAGATTTGATACTCGTATCCGTTACGGTGAGCTAATAAAATGTTCCTATTCTATGTCTCTTTTAAGTCCTTTCGGGTAGTAAGGAACTTACAGAACAACAGGTACCACGGTTAAGAACTTCCTATTACGTGTAAGCTGCTGCCCATTGTCAATTTGCTCCCACCAAGTCAATCTGTTGTAGATGCCTTGATCATCAGCAGCAAACGGAGTTCCTTTCTTCCAGTGGAAGAAGTGGTAAGTGACCTGAAAATAGACAAGAAAATTTCTACACTTAGCTGATACGGGGGAAATAGAAATTCTAGAAACTTTGTTCAAGTTCATGTTTTACTGAACAGAACATCAGGACAAACATCTAAAGCAGGATTCCTATCAGATTCTCATGGCCTTCAGTTACCCTGTTTCGTGAAGTGCACAAAATGCACAAACTTCAAAAAAAATCACCTCTCAACCTAGCAAAGGATTTGCTGTGTCGAATCTCAGTATGACAATCCTTAATCCATATGTTAACAGTGCCATGTTTAGGAATCAAAACATAAATTACGACTCTATAATTAATCAAATTAGGACTTTATATTTAATCTAGACTTAATAGATGTGGAACATTTTTTTTCCAGAACAATGATGCGAACAAATTCTTCCATCAACTTACTATGGTTTTGTGTTTTGGCTGTACACATAATTTGAGTCCCGAGAAGTCTAGCTGGAACAGAGATTCTAGGAAATCTTCCATCACCAAGTGGTTGCGTTATGGCTTATGCCGTTTTGATTTTTGCGAAGGCATTCGACAAACAGTAGTGCGCAGGGATATGCTTGAGATACAGGAATAGAATAACTCAACGTCAGGAGAACTTTTTATAGTATCGATCTTCCCGCAAATAAATTGCGCAAAAACAGATTTACAAGTTCATTTATGCGTAGAACCAGTGGCCATAGGCTTACTTGAGTAGTACAGCAATGATACATCATCAACGATACCAAGAACACTATAACATTTTGCTAAGCTCGTACGCGCAGAACAGTAATAGTTACAGCAATCAAACGGTTCTTGAGCAGAAGTTGAGGACAAGAGATAAGCAGAAACAAGTCCCGACTCGAGCGGATCAATAATGAATGAATTCAAGAATAAGCCAAGCCAATCAAGAATCGGGATGAAACAAACTGAAGCAAGTAGAAGGAAGCGACGGGGCGGTACGTACGGCGAAGTGGCCGAGGTTGACGGCGGTCCATGCGGCCCCCGGAGAGCAGCCGGATACGGAGAGGACGAGGAGCCAGGCGAAGAAGAGGAGCAGGATGTAGGTGGTCCAGACCCCGGGGTACATGAACCACTCGGTGTTCTTGTTCACGTCCACCGGCGGCGCCGCCTCCACGTAGTAGGGCGCCCCTCGCCTCCCCATCCCCGGCTGGTTCGTCGGATCTCGGGTGAGCGCGGTGGCCGGTGGCCGGTGCAGGTGTGCAGACCGGAGGAGGGGAGGTTGGGAGCGTTGGAGCAGTGATGGTGGTGTGGTTGTGATCTGGTACCCCGTTTGGGTTTGTTTGGTTTGGGTTGGGTTGGGACTTGGGAGGTTTTGGTGTGTGAGCGTAGCGGAGCCCGTGATGCTGGTCTCGTGCCCAGTCCGATGGGGAAATGTCCAGAACCGATTCTAGATTGTTCCGCGAGCAGGAGCAGACATGGACGTTTGCTGGAACATGATTTTAGTCATCTAACAATTTTTTGTGACGATCAATACCAAGATATATTTTATTCCAAAAAAAATATGCCAAGATATATTTATGGTAGCGAAAAATTACATTAGCTGACTACATCGACTACATAATAAAATCTAAAAGAAACGAACAAAATTTTGAGATTTTCAAACTATTGCTTCTTTTGTGACACAATTTCGTACTATTCTGAAAACTACCGTAGCAAAATTGCATAGATATCAAACCAAAGACCTGTAAATACCAACAAAAAATCATCAATAATTTTAATTTTGAGTCGCAATGCCAAACCTACGTGCACGCACGCAACCATTAAAGTAATCAACAAACATCGGCAATAGTAGCAACACCAGTATTTCAGAAAAAAAGAGAACCAAACAGGCAGGTCGAACTCGCTGGGAGACAAGAGTACGAATCACCATTGTCGATAATGTAACAGTCTGGACAAATATTGCGAGAACAATCCACCTCATGGCAACCATGAGGCCATCGAACGATGGGCCGATGATCACTTATTGTAAACGATACCATCTCCATTGACGAAGAAGACAACTACCAAAACCCTAACATAATCTATTGAAAACACTACTTTTACTGAAAACTCCACTCAATAGATCGCGTTCCACACCCCTCCCTCCTGACGTCGGCGAGGCCGGCCGGAGGATGGGGAAACGACATATGGAGGAGGCAGAAGTGGAGGTGGTGGCTTGGTTTTCTTCTGGCGGCGGAACTTAGCCATCTACAATTAGTTAGTTGCCTTGATTAACTACTTTTCCTGGCGGGAGCCCCGGTGAACTTTTGCTTCCTCCACCACAACAACACGGCACCGTGGCTCGAGAGGAGGTAGGAAACAAGCTTATTAGGGAAGCTACTACCAGATCGGTACTTTCGTTGCCCTCTCTACCATGGAGAATCACCAGGCAGGCAGGTTAACCACCGTGCAGCGTCGATCGTGGGTAGCCCACGGAAGCTTCTAGAAGATAGCATCACACCATTCGCCCCAGAGGCCAAGACTAACCTAATAATACTATATACACGGCCTGACCTGGCCCCTCTCTCATCCCACCCTAGGCGGCAGAGCCGCCGGAGGGAGAGAAGAGAGGAGCCGGGAGAGAAGCTGGGTGAGGGAGAAGCAGACGGAAGAAGGAGAGGGGAGGAGGAGGAAAGCCACTGGCTCGGTTTGGCCGAGCAGTGGCATTGGTCAGGCCCTGCGGTCAGAATAGGGATGAATCGTCTAGATATATTCTATTACAGTCCACGTGTCACCTAGAGAGTCATGATAAATTTAGAGAGAGATATGGAAAATCAGTGGAGAAGATATTCCGAGGGCGGATGATCTAGGCAACATCCGGGCCTTTATTCGGGATGTCGGGAATGGTGCGTCGTGAAGTGCACTTGGAAACAAACGCAGGAAAAAATCCCTTGATAGTCAACTTAGTCGGGCCCCGGATTATCCGGGGTTCATTCGGTTGAATATCCGAGGTACCAGGGAGATGCGCTACTTGGCACAAGCCTGCCTATTACCCCTGAAACATATTATCCAGTCCAATATACTGGCAAATATTTGGCGGAACCAGGGTGATTGGCCACTTTTATTTTGAACCTGTATTGTAGGGGAGTCCCCCATAGCTCTTTATTACCTCAAAACAAAGTTACAAAAGGCTATTTACAAGATATGTACAAAGGAATTAAGGAAGGTTGTCAAGCCATGATGACTGAATGGGTTTAACAGAGCGCTTCACGCTATGCAACATCATGGTGATATCTAGCACAAAACAGCTTTCCACCCTCTAAAGGTGGGGATAGTATCCTTGAAGATAAAACCATTCCTCTACTTCCAGATATTCCAACAAGTCAGGATGACTATTTCAGAGAAACATGGTCCATCAAAACTACTGAAGGTGGGGGATTCGCCACTTCGCGCAACCTAGATGTTGCCACCCCCTCTCCCGACACAACTGCCAGTTCAGCTGGTAGCCGGATTATCCGGGTGGGTCACCGGATTATCTGGGCCTGCAGCTTCAGCAAATAACAATCTTCAAATGGGAGCGGAGTCTCTCGGACCATGGAAAGGGTAGGGTGCATTGTCGTGGGTTTATGTACATGATTGATTCCACCAATACCTTTTCGATGTTGACCCCATCTTGATAGTAATTACTTATGGCTCAAATAAATTGAAAATCGTCGGGCATCATATATTTTCGCTTTGAGGGGCCTTGAACCATCCGCTGACATGTTCAAATATGCTTATGATTCTTATGCACATGGTTAGTCCGCTAATCATATTGTTATTAACATCAAAACCATTAAGGGAGGGAAAGCCCTCTCAATCTCCATTTTTTGCCGTTTGATGAAAACACAATGATTTGCAAGTAAAATATACTATTAAGATAAGATCATAGAAGTATTCTAAAAAAATATAGAAAATCTGCCCGTATATGTATGCACTAATTAGAAAAATTGCACTGAAATACAAAATGCACAAGCAACTAGATCAACACACCCTATATTTCATCGAACGCTAGGAGTATTGATAAAAGTGAAACATAAAGGATCGGTATGATCGAATAACAATTTTCTTTCTAATTTTACGTATACAAGCGAGCAGTACTGCCGTAGCAATAAGATACACAATTAAGCAAACTAGTAAGTAAGATGTTTGTCTTAAGTACCAATTTGCAAAGACTCAACAAAATAGAAAAATACCTACACAAATACTTATATATATTTCTTTTTTCTTGTTCCGTAACAATGTATGGGTATTATGCTAGTATTACGCATTATATGATTTCTTTTCATTTTTACGAGTTGCGTAGGTGAGCCGTGAGCGTAGGCGCAGCGCATCGCGGTGCGGTGTGTGTGATTCTACCGGAGAGACCCACAAGACCAAACCATTCCGATCCCTCGTGCCAAACGTCACACACATTTCCGACTTCCTTCAAACCTCCCAGTCCAGAGCGAACCGCAGCGGAGCAGCCAAGCCAAGCCAACCCACCTCGCCCGCCACCGCCATGGGGAGGCCCAGGGCTACCGCCGCCGCGGCAGCACGGGACACCGGGGCCGTCGCAACCAGGTTCAGGAAGGCCAACCCAAAGTCCAAGCCGACCTTCTTCTCGCCGCGCGCGGCGCCGACCGCCGCCACCCGCAAGCGCAACGGTGGAGCCTCCTCCTCGCCCTCGCCCTCGCCGTCCCCGTCACCTTCCTCCCCCACCGACGTCAGCTTCGTCTCGTCCCCGTCCTCCGTCTCCCCGGACCCCGCGCCCAAGTCCAGGTCGTCCAAGCCCAGGGCCAAGCCGGCTGCGCGCTCGCCTCCGCTCGCCAGCCCTCTCCCCCCGCGGCCCCTGCTGCTGCTTCCGCTTCGGTGGTCTCCAGCGTCGATGACCTTAGGAGCGCCGCAGCGTCGCAGATGGAGTCCCTCAGGCGCCGTCTCGACGGGATCCACTCCCGCGGGCACACCGACCTCGACGCCTCACTCTCCCGCGCCTCCAAGCGATTCAAGGTGACTCCACCGCCCGCCTTCCCTCCCTTCGCGTCTCGCAACTAGCTAGGGTTCGGTAGTTCCGGTTCTTACTTTCACATGCGTGGTTTGCTTCCTTGGATTGGTGGATAAAAGCGCATACGAGATTATTACCGGTCTTAATTGATGCTACGGATCTGCTATACTATACCATGTGAGATGATGCTTGATCGCATTGATTCTCTAGCGTGACTGTTGTTTTAGACGTCGTAACGATCTATAGTTGATGTGCCATAGCAATCTAGATGTACTGATCACGTCTAGTGGTTGATGTAGCTGTTGGGTATATGCTTCATTTATCAAATGTCAACACATGTGAACTGTTCTTAGTTGATGTGCTGCATGCATATTTATCTAATTATCTTGTCATATGAGGCACTTTTATGTTTCTATGTGTGAATTGATGTTTGCCGTGTTTTGATATACCCATGCGTAAGTGATAGGGTTGCTTTGCTCCAGCTGTGAACACTTGATGAGCACCTGCAACATTTGTCAGATTAGCAAGGTGGTTTTCTGTGAAGTAGTAATCCTGACATCGATTTGCATAACTTGGAGTCTTGCGGAGTGAAGCTCTGGGAGAACGAATATTTGGAACTTTGATCATGACATGTATATTTGCGCTGATGGATATATATTCAGGAAATATATGTGAATTGATGAATAGACCACACATGCCTTCGAGTGCTGCAGGAAAAATTAGAGTTATCTGTGTTGCTAATTATCCCAGTGCAGATTTTTTTTATAATGGTCTTTCTATGCCAAGATGCTTGATTATCCCCTTATAGGCTTATGACCCATTTAGTATTTTAATATACAGATATAGATTTTCTTTTCTTGTGGCATTTTAGTTGCTCTATAATGTGTACAATCTCAATTTCTTTCAGACCCAGAACCAGGCTTGTCAGCAGCTAACAGACGAAGTGGACAAGGAGTATAAGAAGCTGTCTGACAGTGTAAATGAAACTGCAGAGAAGATCAAGGTACAATAAGATAATTTGTTCACAGCTGGTTCAGTTTTTTATTTCTTTGTTTTGATCCCAGTTTCCTTTTGCAGGCCAAGTACAAGCTGATGATGTCAGAGACAAGGTCATCCACATCGCATGGTATTTAATAGAATTCCTTGCCACTATTGTTCACCTTAACAGCACTTTGTTGCTTGCAAGAATAAACACATGATGTATATAAGCTTTGGATATTTAGTTGAAAGTGATCAAACATTTTGTTTTGTGTCTATGGTTTAACACTCATGATTGGAATAGACTAATACTTAACTGGTCCTGAACAGAGAAACACCATTTATTGCATTTCAATTTATTATGTGGAGCCTTTAATACAATTTTCTAGTAAAGGTTAGCTGATGATGACATGCACTATATGAAATGCAAGAACTGACTTTGTGTCTACATTATCATTACATAAATCACCATTTTTAATATATTATATAGAATCTGTTGAAGTCCTGTTGAATTTTTAAATATTTGAAGTTCTCATCTCTTTCTCATTGTTAGTGTCCAAGGTGACTATCCCTGAGATTACGAAATCTGTGGAGAAAGCAATTGACGGTTTGCGCAGCCGTTATAATATGTCAATGCCAGTCTAGTTGGCCGTTCAAGTTCTGCATACAACTATTTTGAGTAAGAATCAACTATTTATTAACTGATGATCTTAAAGTATCTTCGGAACTTTATTTGCTGCTACTTCAGTTGGCACAGACGCTATCTGCATCACATTAGTGCATGCTCATTGGTTTGTATCTATTATCTTATTTATTTTGCCCTTGTTGGCTAAACGTATGACACCGTGATAGGTTAACTTTCTGGTTGATGCTCACTAACCTTGGTTTGTCAACTAATTTCTTGCTCACGAACCTATCTGTTTGATGAACAAGTTTAGATTACTAAACCTTTATAATGTCATATTTGACAATGCACACTTAAGTCAATATTGCAACACAGTTGTTGTTAAGTATTTAGCTGTCTTCGACACGATAGATGTTGCGCTTCTGGCTGCATGTTTCTGATTACAGTCCAATTTTGACTTAGTTGGCTGGCGAAGTGGTGAAGTACTCCCCACTTGTGCCAAGAGGTCCTGGGTTCGACTCAGCCTCTCTGCATTGCACTTTGCAGGGGTAAGGCTTGACTCGTATAATCCTTTCCCGGACCCCACCTTATGTGGAAGCTTCTAGCACTGGGTCTGTCCTTTTTTTCTTCCTTTTTTGGCTGTGAAATTATGTCAGTAGGATGTGGTGTAAATTGTCACTGATTAGTACACTGTTAGACGTCTTCAACATGAAATGTGAGCACGCACAAACACGCGCATACATACACACACACACATTACAAATTTCTGCAGTCACCCTTTTGCTTCAGGTTATCCATGGTCCATGATGGACCTCTCCTATGATGAGTTAGTTTCTTGGACCAAGCACTCCTTTAATTTACCAAGTACTATATGTTTTTATTTAGCTCCAATCAATATAAGTCAAATTTGCTAGTGTGTGGATAATTGAAAATCTTTACTTGATGCCTGGGCAATGTGCTGTCAGGTGTATATTTATGCAACTTCCAATTTAGCTCTTGCCTCCTGCTAACTTGCGTTGTGTTTGCATTCCAATCGTACCTAATTTTGTAAAATCTGGCAGGTACAGCATAGTTGTTCTTAATTGATACTGTCAGATTTTCATTTGTCAATAACCTTACTTAATTATGCACAGAGCTAATCTGATTTGCGATGTTTGTAATTCCTCTGAGACCTGATCCTTGTATTCCCTGTCCCTCTCAGGTAACCTTCTTCACATCCATGGATCACAGAAGTAGAAAACATCAAGAGTGGCCCATCAGTAGAGACAGCTAAGAAACATCAAGTGGTAGTTCATCATTATATTTAGTATACAACATTGAGAGTCCGTTCGTCGGTTTTTTTACCTACTATTCACGATATCAGGAAGCTGTTCACAGCATTGAGAGTCCGTTTATCTCTTGAGTTTGACAAAATACGAAGAGAAGAAACTGTGATGCTTAAAAAGCATTAACCTGTTATGTTTGTACGCCACTGTTGCTACTTGGTGCGTTGCTGGTACTTGATTTTAGTGCTTTTAACATACTTCCAAAGTGTATGAGATTGCAGAAATGTTGCAGATCACAACCTTGAATCGGTTTACATATTTTACTGCTTTAATTCCTCACATCCAAGAGCAGTCATAGACCAACAGTTGAATGACGCAATGAAACCAGCACTACAAACTTCATATCCAAACTACCAACATGTTGACTTAACCGAATGACAAGTCACAAAGCTGCAACTGCGAAGTCTAGATGGAACTTACAAAGCACAGCAACAATGACATCACCATTCACTTATCCATCCTCCCATGTCAAGCAATGGGTTTATGTCATACTCAAAACTGGCAAACAGCTTGTAAAGACACCACCACAGAGAAAGCTACTACTCCCTCCGATCCTAAAAAACGGTCGCCACTTATGCTACCAGCTTGTGCATGTTTAGTTGTTTGCTCACGACCCTTATAGTGGACCGGAGGAAGTATTATAAGTTGTACATTGTCTGGCACTGTATCCTGGCTTATAAAGACTAAATGTTTGATGAAGGGATACATAGAGGTGTATAAAGCAGCATGTTGCAATTTCGAAGGGGTATGATGTGTGCTTGCAACCCCTGAATGTGTTGTAGAGCAAAATTTTGCAGTAAAACTTCAGGCTTGATCCAGCTTGTGAAGCCGAGCTTTTGCCAAATCAAGTTGCTCTAACAATTGAACAGGAAAGAATCATGTCACCCCGTCAACATTATAAAGCATGCATAAAGGAAGAAAACATCAAGAAAAAAGATGAAAGCGATGAAATGCGTTGGGCACCATACTCTGTTCAGACGCGACTGCCGTTTTTATATTCTTCCGGAAGAAGATGTTGCAGGTCTTCTGGTACGCGGCCTGCGCCAATCCGACACAAGATGATAGTAAAAAGTCAGGCGGGTGGTAGGAACATTGCAACAAGAATCACAGCGATGAATAATTATCGGCGATGTGCGAGCTGCTACTGGTATCCCTCATACGGTCAGTTGCTTCTACTTGACATACTGCTATCAATTCTATCACACTACAAAAGCCCAGTCGCCACTGCTAATTTTGCTATCATCGCAGGAAAATAAAAAAAAATCGCATAAAATTCACCAGGGAGACCTATCAAAGATGTGGTCGAGATGGAGCCATGGAGGAGGGAGGATTACCCGGGAGGGGGGCAGGTTGTTGAGCTCGCCGATTGCCACCTCGTGCGCTCGAATCTTCACAAATCGAACAGAATAATGCATGCCGAAATTCCTTTTAGTGTCCAACAAATCGAAAGAAGAAGAACTGCAAGGCGAACGAGGTAGCCGTACCTCCTTCGTAAGCTCGTCCACCTCCTTCGCCGTCGTTGGTGTCGCCGCCGCCATGTCTCGCCGATCTGCAACTCCGAGAAAACCCTGTCTATCTGTACACCCAGGAGGCCCTAAAGCACAGCCTTTTTTAGGGGAAGGGGAGAGGAGGAGAGTTTTTTTGTTTGTTTGAGGGGACCCTAGGCCTAAAGCACAGCTAAAATCAGGCCATCAACCATAAAAGCCCAATTTGGATTAGCCCAGCCCAAATCCAAATCCTTCATGCGCTGTCGTGCACGACGAAGATGCCATCGGAGGAATTCTTCCTGCACCCACACGGCGATGTTCTCCTCAGCTCCGCACGGAGCCCCGTAACATTTGAGCGATGGCCGTAGAGTGCTTAAATTGAGAACTGCCGATCTACAGTGATATGATGAGTTGTACCAGCACTAGAACCATTTAGAGCATCTCCACTCGTGGCGTGTTGACTATGTAATCCTGCAGTCCTTGTATCTAGGTTAGTTAGTTTTGTTTTCAGAAAAAACAATACGGCATGAGCACGAGTCTGTTTGTGCCATGACCGTTTCTTCCTTCAGTTTAGGTAGATCGAGCTGCTGTGCGCGTATCGTGGGATGGCACGAAGTCAAGCGCGCATGGCGGCATCGCTAGGACGTGGACGAGTGGCCGTGGGATGGCGCGGCCGCATAGCTCGGACATGATCCTTTTTCAGTTTCAGAGTTTGCTATAAGTAATACAGAAAACGGAAAACGCTGCAAGCTTTACGCAGCACAAAACCTCTCTCTCGAGTTCGATTTCTAACAAAGTGGCATCAGAGCCGTTTTCGATCCGCAGCAACGATGTCCAACGGCGGTGGACGCACGCCGGCGACGCCCCCCAACGCAGCGGGTGGCGGAGCTGGAACTGCAGCGAACGGCGGAGCAGGAGCTCCGGCGGCGGCGGCTAGGTCGCCAGCACGGGAGCGAGGAAGGAGCCGGGGACGCAGCGTCCTCCGGCGCGGCGGCAACGAAGTGATCGTCCACGAGCGGGTCGTGCAGGACGCACGAACTTCGGCAGCAACATTGTCTACCCCACCCTCACGTCGACAAACTACATCGAGTGGGCGCTGGTGATGAAGATCAACCTGCGCGCCCAGGGCTTGTGGGATGCGGTGTCTGGCATCGGCGTGCCGGGTGATCGCGAGGACATGGCGGCGCTCTCTGCTCTGCTACGTGCGGTGCCGCCGGAGATGGTTCCTGTTCTCGCGGTGAAGGAGACGGCGGCAGACGCGTGGGACGCGATCAAGCTGATGCGCATGGGCGTCAGTCGTGCACGGGAGGCCACGGCGCAGCGGCTACGGAAGGAGTTCGAGCAGATCTCCTTCAAGGACGGCGAGACGCTCGACGCGTTCGGGATGCGCATCACCAATCTCGCCAACAACCTGCGGTCTCTCGGGGACGTCGTGGACGAGGTAAAAATCGTTCAGAAATTTCTGCGTGAAGTACCTGTTCAGTACGCGCAGATCGCCTGCTCGATCGAGACTCTCCTCGATCTCGACGACATGTCCGTTGAGGAGCTGATCGGACGCCTGCGCTCGTCGGCGGAGAGGTGCTCGATCGGGAGCACGAACAACACGGGAAGCCAGCTGCTTTGACAGAAGAGCAGTGGATGGCGCGTGGGAAGAAAAAGGAGCCAGGACAAGGTTCAGGCTCCAACGGCGGCGGCGCAAAGGACAACGGCCGCGGCAAGAACAAGAACCACGGCAACGATCGTCGTGGCTCGAACGGCGGACGCGACATGTCGGGGATCAAGTGCTATAACTGCAACAAGGTTGCAGGGCACATCTCTCGCGACTGTCCAGAGCCGCGGCGAGAACGAAAGGGGCACCAGCAGCAAGCTCACCTGGCCGCGGCGGAGGAGGACAAGCCTGCGCTGCATCTGGCGCGGGTGTGCACCCTCAGCGATGACGAGGGACCGACGCTCCTGATGGCGACCACGCACCAGGTCGCAACGACGGACGCGCCCATGCCGGTCATGACCGGCACGACGGAGCGCGTCAACCTCGTGGAGAACCGCGTCTTCCTCACCTCCGCGGACCAGGACAACGACACGTGGTTCCTGGACACCGGCGCCAGCAACCATATGACCGGGCGCCGCGACGTCTTCACCGAGCTGGACACCACTGTGGGCGGCACGGTGAAGTTCGGGGACGGGTCCGTCGTGGAGATCAAGGGACGCGGGACGATCCTGTTCGCCTGCGGCAACGGCGACCATCGTGCACTCACCGACGCGTACTACATCCCGCGCCTGAGGAGCAACATCGTGAGCCTTGGGCAGCTCGAGGAGAACGGGTGCCGCATCGACCTGTGCAACGGGTTTCTGAAGCTGTTCGACAGGCGACAGAAGCTGCTCGCCAAGGTGCCGCGAGCGCGCAACCGGCTGTACATCGTCACGCTGGATATTGCGAGGCCAGTGTGCTTCGCGGCGGTGAACTCCGACGACTCCTGGAGGTGGCACGCACGGTATGGCCACCTCAACTTCGATGCGCTAAGGAAGCTTGCACGCCATGGCATGGTACGAGGACTGCCGCACATCGACCACGTCGAGCAGCTCTGTGATGGCTGCCTGGTCGGGAAGCAGCGCCGCTCGCCATTTCCTCAGCAGGCGAAGAAGCGCGCGGAGGGCATCCTTGATCTGGTGCACGGGGACCTGTGTGGTCCCATCACGCCGGCGACGCCTGCCGGAAAACGCTACTTCTTGCTCCTCGTCGACGACAAAAGCCGGTACATGTGGCTCACGCTGCTGTCGACCAAGGACCAGGCTGCCACGGCGATCAAGCGATTCAGGGCAGGAGCTGAAGTGGAGACGGGGCGCAAACTGCGCCTACTTCGGACTGACCGCGGTGGCGAGTTCACCGTGGCCACGTTCGCCGAGTACTGCGCAGACGAGGGCATCGGACGCCAACTGACTGCATCGTACTCGCCGCAGCAGAACGGCGTTGTCGAGCGACGGAACCAGACAATCGTCTCCACGGCACGAAGCTTGATGAAGGCAATGGATGTACCCGCAAGGTTCTGGGGTGAAGCCGTGACCACCGCGGTGTACCTCCTGAACAGATCGCCGACGAAGAGCGTTGACGGCCAGACTCCGTTCGAGGTATGGCATGGCTATAAGCCAGACGTGAGCTACTTACGTGTCTTTGGATGTGTGGCACACGTGAAGGTGACGAAGCCAAACCTGGCGAAGCTGGACGACCGGAGCACTCCCATGGTGCTCTTCGGGTACGAGCCAGGATCGGCGGCGTATCGCGTCTACGATCCAGTCAAGAATCGCGTGCACGTGTCGCGCGACGTCGTCTTCGATGAAGGTGCACGGTGGGACTGGGAGAAGAACGGGACGGCTGCCGACGCCGCGCCGTTCCACGTCGAGGTCTTCACGCACCCAGCTGCAGCGACATCCACGGCAGCTGAAACTGGGGAGCAGAGCTCACCAGTCCAGGCCCCAGCTATGCAGGAGACAACGGCACAAGGCGGCAACACACCACCACCAAGTCCTGCAACGGGCTGGGGTACACCATGGACCACGCCATGGACATCTGCTGCATCTTCGTCAGGTTCAGCAAGGAGAGGCGCAAGTGCTGCACCGCCAACGCCACCAAGGCCACAGCACCAGATGATCACAAGAGCTCGCAACGGCATCATCAAGCCCAACCCCATCTACAACGACTACGTCATGAAGGCTGACGCGGAGGAGCTCGACGATGAACTGTGCCTTGTGGCGGCTGAAGAACCTGCATCAGTGGACGCCGCACTGAGCGAGGCGTGCTGGAAGGACGCCATGGACGCCGAGCTGGCGTCGATCCGCAGCAACGACACCTGGGAGCTCGTCACGCTCCCACGCGGCCACAAAGCCATTGGGCTAAAGTGGGTTTATAAGGTGAAGAAAGATCCTGCAGGTCATGTGCTCAAGCACAAAGCACGCCTTGTCGCCAAGGGGTACGCGCAGCGGCAGGGGGTGGACTTCGACGAGGTGTTCGCGCCGGTGGCACGCATGGAGACGGTGCGGCTGCTGCTGCGCTCGCCGCGCACCATGGATGGCAGGTGCACCACATGGACGTGAAATCGCGTTCCTCAACGGCGATCTCGCGGAGGAGGTCTATGTGCACCAGCCACCAGGCTACATCGACCCGACGGCGAGCACAAGGTACTCCGGCTACGCAAGGCGCTCTACGGACTTCGCCAGGCACCACACGCTTGGAACGCCAAGCTGGACGCCTCCCTGGCATCGCTTGGTTCGAGCGAAGTCCACTCGAGCACGCAGTGTACAAGAGGACAGCGGCACGGCACGCTGATCGTCGGCGTCTACGTGGATGACTGATCATCACCGGCACGGACGTCAACGACATCGCCGCGTTCAAGGACCAGATGCACGAGCTGTTCGAGATGAGCGATCTCGGCCTCCTGAGCTACTATCTCGGGATCGAGGTCAGGCAGGAAGCTGGCACGATCACATTGTGCCAGAGCGCGTACGTGGGCAAGATTTTGGAAGCTGCACGCATGGCAGACTGCAACGCCTGCCACACGCCGATGGAGAATCGCCTGCAGCTGAGCAAGGAGGGCGTCGGGGACGTGCTGGACGCCACAAGCTACCGGAGTCTCGTCGGAAGTCTCCGGTATCTCTGCAACACCCGTCCTGACATCACGCACGCCGTCGGGATGGTGAGCAGGTATATGCAGGCACCCACTGCTTCACACTGGGCTGCAGTGAAGCAGATTCTGCGGTACATCAGTGGAACGGCTGGGTACGGGTGCAGGTACATGAAGGGCACCACAGACGAGCCCACTCTGATGGGTTTCAGCGACAGCGATCTCGCTGGGGATGTCGACGATCGGAAGAGTACCACTGGCGTCGTGTTCTTCCTCGACTCCGGCATCATCACGTGGACATCTCAGAAGCAACCGGTGGTGGCCCTATCGTCTTGCGAGGCGGAGTACATTGCAGCGGCAAAGGCAGCGTGCCAGGCCGTCTGGTTGAGCAGGCTTCTTGGAGAGCTGATCGGCAAGCCTCCAGCGACGGTGAAGCTGTACGTGGACAACAAGTCCGCGATCGAGCTGAGCAGGAACCCAGTGCATCACGAACGAAGTAAGCACATCGACACTCGTTTTCATTACATTCGTGAGTGCATTGAGGACGGCAAGGTGGACATTGATCATGTGAGCACAAATGGACAACTTGCTGACATTCTCACCAAGGCGTTGGGCCGTGTCAAATTCGCGGAGATGAGACTGAAGCTCGGCGTCATGGAAGTTTCAGATGGACTTCAGGATTAGGGGGTGATTTGTTGACTATGTAATCCTGCAGTCCTTGTATCTAGGTTAGTTTAGTTTTGTTTTCAGAAAAAACAATACGGCATGAGCACGAGTCTGTTTGTGCCATGACCGTTTCTTCCTTCAGTTTAGGTAGATCGAGCTGCTGTGCGCGTATCGTGGGATGGCACGAAGTCAAGCGCGCATGGCGGCATCGCTAGGACGTGGACGAGTGGCCGTGGGATGGCGCGGCCGCATAGCTCGGACATGATCCTTTTTCAGTTTCAGAGTTTGCTATAAGTAATACAGAAAACGGAAAACGCTGCAAGCTTTACGCAGCACAAAACCTCTCTCTCGAGATCGATTTCTAACACGGCGCCCAAATGGCCGCACAAAGCCCGTCCGGACAGGCTATTTGGGTGCTATCCGGACTAGCTGCTGCTTTTTGGCGCCGTCGAACCTCGCTCGCGACGCCCAAAATCGGTCCAAAGGACATTTTTTTTTGCAATTTGAAAATAAAGAAATCCTAAATAACAGCGGCAATTCAAAGTTTTAGCCGCGATTGGCCACGATCGGCCACAATTTCAGAGTTCCGGCCACAATCGGCCACACTCGGCCACAAATTCGTAGGTTGGGCCACCAAAATACGCCAAAATATGCCAAAATACGTCGGGAGATGTCGATGCCAGCCGCCGGAAGTCGCTGCCGCTCTAGATGTCGTCGACGGTCTGGGGCATGTAGCCATCGCCAGGCTGGGTCAGGTCGTCATCGTCCTCCTCGCCTTGGGCCTCGTGGTTGTGTCCGTCGTCGTGCCCGTTGTCGTGTCCGCCGTCGTGCCCGTGGTCACCCTGGTCGTCGTGGCCGTGTTCGTCGTCGTGCACGTGGTCACCCTGGTTGCCGCCGGTCTCGGAAGGCGGGACGAGCCCAAGTTCTTGCAAGATCGTGGCACTGAACATGTTGTGCGCCGCCCTCGCCAGCGGGTCCATGGTCGAAACATCGGCGGTCAAGATCATGAAATCCTGGCTCCGCTTCTTGACAACGGCTTTCTTCTTCTCGAGGTCGATCTTGATGTCGGCCTTGTCCATCAAGGACGTCCACCGTGTGTTGTTCTCGACGCGCCTCAAGCTCGAGTTGGAGCACACATCGGCGAGGACCTTGTCGATAGACGATTGCACTCTATTCGTCTTCGCTGCCGCTACGAGGGCCGCCTTTGCCTTCTTGTTCCCGGTAGGCCGCCTTTGCCTTCTTGTTCCGGATCGGCGTTCAGGTTGGCGCGGCCGTTCTTGTTGAGAGTCTTCCGGGCCTTCCATTTCTTGCAATTTTGGAGAATCTTGAAGCAATGCATCAAGCTGAACTCCTTTTCCTTGTTGTGGGTTCGGTACAAGACGAGGGCGTCGATGATCTGCAAGAAAGAACGACGATCATCATAGACGGCGATCACACTAGATCAAACACTTCAAAGCAACGTCGATATGATCTCGCATGATCCGACGGACCCTTGCCGCTCTCTTCCCGATCGCGGATGTTCTCAAAGCAGCCGCGGAACTTGTTGACGAGCCGCTGAATGATGCGCCACCTATGCTCGATGGCGCCTTGGTTGCGTTCCATGTGCACGTTGACGTAGGCCTTTGTGAACTTGCGTTCGTCGAACTCTGTCTTGATCCTCTTCCAGTAGGAGGTGTTGGATTGGTTTGCGCCGGTGATAACGCCGCCGGTCACGGCCTTCCATGATTCGACCATGCACTCGTCCTCCTTGGTCGTCGAGATTATGCCACGGTTGCCCTTCTTCTTCGCCGGCACTGGCTTGCCAGTCGTAGCATCGATCAGCCCCTCCTCTTAGCCCTCGTCGTCATCCCCATCCTCGTAGTACGCCTTGTCCTTGTCCTCGTCCTCTTCCTCCTCGTCTTCTTCGCCGCCTCCAGCCACCGGGGCGCCGTCCTGGATAATGTCGGTCATCATGTCGGCGCTCTCCTACGCGCAAAAAACACAAGGCCGGCAGTCACGACTCGCCTACATACACACAGAACACAATGCCGGCGACCAACGTGCTAGCTTCATACCCTGGCTGGCGTCGAAGATGCCGGAGGTCCTTCCGTCGAGCACGTGTGCTGCGCCGGCGTCGAAAGACAGGCTACGGCCGGATTGATTGTGGATCTGGGTGGTGGGTTCCCTCCGCATCGCCGGCGAGTTTAGATCGATGGACTCGTTCAGATCGACGTTGTCGATTCCGCTGGTCGTGGCACCACTCCCGGCAAAGACGGTGTTGGGGTCGAAGCCGCCATGTGGGTGGCTCTCGGCGTACTCGGGGGAGATCCTAGGGGTAAACCTGGAACGCGGCGTGCCGGCGGCGCTTTCGGCGTAAAACGACGAATGCCACGGCGAGCCGCCGATCTTGCAGCGGAGAGGAGCGATGCTCTCTTGGCTTCCTCCCAAGGCGAAAGCTTGGTTTAAGGCGGCGATGCTCTTGTACATGGCGACGATTTTCTTCGCCGTCAACGGCGCCGGTGGCTTCTCGCCAAGCATCCTCTTCTTCTGCGCCACGCGCCGTCCACCACGGCTCTCCTTCGCCAATCGGCGCCGGAGTTGGTCCAGCTGCCAATCAGATTCCGACATCCCCTCCGGCATCTCCATGGGCTTGCGCTGCTTGCGAAACACCGAGTGTCTTCCCCGTCGCCTTTGCCTTTGCGGCGACTGACTTCGGTGCACGCGGCGGCGCCATGGGAGCGAGACGGGAGAGGGCTCTTGCTGGGCTGGCGGGAGAAATGAAATTTTGGGAGGGGAAACCGGGGTTTTGTTGGGTGTGATGTGCCAATGACACACGTGGCCCGCGCGTCGGAGGCCGACGTAGCGTCGCGCTTCGTTTCGTCCGGCGCAGCCCATGGGCACCCCAAGCGGAGGGCGCGGGCTGAGTGTGGCGGACCAAAATTTAGGCTGCGCCGGACCAAAATCACATTTGGGCGCCGCGAGTGGGAGGCGATTTTGGTCTGGCACGCCCCAAAAGCCTTTGGGCGGCCATTTGGCGTCCTGAGTGGAGATGCTCTTAGAAGGGCACACATGGATGAAATACCTGAGATATGTCTTGAGGTACAGGTTCACGTGTTCAGTCTTTCCATCAGTTTGCGGATGGTGCGTTCAACTCATCCGCAACCGCAACTCTGTCTTGGAAATGTGTGTGATAAAGATTGTATCACGGTCGGAGAGACGGAGACGATTGCCAGAGGCATCCCGTTCCCGTGTAGCTTGAATGTGTGTGTCTTGTACGCGTGAGAAACTTGTAACTGAAGATACTACATTCAGTTCAATGCAAAAAAAAATAAAATATGTGAATCCTATACTATGGTGAAGGAAGCTCTTATTTCAATCTGAAGACCTGGATCCAAACCATGGAGAAACTAATTCATGCCATTTTTTGTAACAAATTGCAGGCCTTGTGAAACAGTTGCAACATTATGTATTTGAAGAGGGTAGCAACTCTGTCTTGCTTTCTGAGGAGGGTGGTGTCTAGCTAGGGCCCTTAAGGAAGAAAAAATTGCAGAGTTGTAATACTAATGAACAACTGACTACTCGTCACATGGTAAATTATGTTCAAATGATCATTTTTCGTACCTGCCTGTCTTTTCTGTTGCAAACTTCAGCTAAGCCTTATGTATCAGATGTAGAATTCTATGAAAAAATTGGAACATAATTAACCCAGAAAACGGCCCCAGCAAACACAAAAGACTACTTGAGAAGAAAGCATCACAAATTGCAAACTTCTATGCAAGTAAAACATCATTCTCTCTGGTTTCTTTTTCCTTTTTCTTGGCCTTGATAGAAAGACACTATCTGTAAATAGGAACCACGGAGGGAGTTCCAACAGCAACAACGCGAGGTGTCAAGAAGAACTTACAATATGCAGCTACAGAACGAAGAGGACATGAAGTGATATTGGCTCGGCTCACCTCCGGCGCTGCGGTTTCACTGTCGCTGAGATGAACCGAGTCAATACCATGGCATGTCTTCTCGTTCTCTGTTCTTGGCTTGTCTTCGTCTGAATGCTTCTCCACTCCATCACTTGGTCCTTCTCTTTATAGACAAACTGTGAATAGTTTAAGATTGCGACGTCATGTGCCTGTTGCAAAGCGGGAATTAAGATATTGGAATACAATTGCAAACTCGAGATCCCTAACCATCCGATCCATGCGATAAGGAACTTTGTTTATCTGATTTGTACTTTCAGAGACTACCCGAGTAAGAAAAGGACTTTTCTAGTAATAGCCTGGAACTTCCTTTTTTTAGCAGCCAGACAAACGTGAATCGCATTGAGTTCTTGCATACCCAGTTTTACCTCTATGGCTCTGTGGTTTGCATGACTTGCATCGTAGGAATTTATCAAACATGTGCAGCCATTTAAAAGCCCATCGTGCTTGGAAATATCCTTCAGGCCGGGTCTAATTCTTGCCGGAAAGAAGGCAACAAGAAACGAAACACAAGTTTTGTGAAAACGAAACGACTAGTTTGGTTTGTTCGTTTTTGACAGAGTCAGTGCTGTAACTAATAATATTTGAGGCCGGCTATCTGTTGTCCTGTTGTGAAGAGCATGCGTTTGAAGATAACTTACAATAGCAACCGACCATGTTAAAATGCACCTTTTTATGGGAGGCGGCTATGGCCTATGGTGCTTCCTACGCACAAACTTACACGTTTTAATTATATATACTACACGTAAATACTTTGATAACAAGCAAGAGATTAGCTGGAATTGTGAGCTCATAGCCTCATACCTATCTAGCCACCTAAACCAGTGTCGATAATAGGGCATGTCAGCCATAGTTGGATTAAGAGTAAAAGGCAATCACTAACCCTAAAACTATTTAAGGGGTGCCGAGTTAGTCATAACATATGAAAACACACATCCGACTTCCAAAAGTTTCTTAAGTGTGTCACTTGAGCGGAAAGTGCATTTGGAGGCCGAGCTAGCCACACATAGCTTTTTATTTGAAAATTTTGAAAATCATATTTTGGTGTTACAAAACAATCTGAAAATAATAATGCATGTAGACAGTGTTGTATGCTACCAGGGTAAAAAAAAGTTATATTCTACCAACATGTAAAATCTCAAACAAAAATATGTTGTACTTTGGGATGTGCAAAAATGACAAAATAGTAAACAAGGGCGCAAAGAGAGGAGGCAAAAACTGGATTGTTTGGTATATTTTTGGCGGAGGATGGTAGGTCTTATATACAAGTGGAGAACTGAACAGTCAAGTATTGATCTAAATAGGTTAGTTTTCCAACTAAAAAAATTGACAGTTATGAAACCAAAAATTTCAACGGAAAAAGGAGGTCGCGCCCCTGCAAGGCAATGGACCATATGTTGGCGGACTATTCACGCGCATGTCCCAGTTGCACCACCCGGGCCTAAGCCCGTGCTCGAGCCTGGCCATGCGAGGTGACGCGAGCGAGCGTGGGCTTGTGGTGTTCACTTTCTCTTCCTATCCCAATCCCTTAGTTGAGCTAGTGAGATTCCACTGTATAAGGTGGTCTCACTCTTTCTCATCTAGCATTGTGAGGCTAAAGTTTGCACCTCCACCTCTTGCCACACATGGGCCTTTGAAATTTAATAGGAAATCTGAAATCCAAGTCCTCACTGCATGGAGATGTACCAAGACCTCTTCTTGTAGCTACTATTTTTTATTGGGATTCTAGTAGTGCTTGCCAATCTTCCCTCACGGGTTCTATTGGATCGATGGACCGGCCGGTAAGAGAAACCGGTTTTCATCTAGAGTTGTATTGGGTTCAGTTCTGTTTCAAAACTCTTTATATGGGAGTTGTTGTTGGGTGGGATCCCTTGCAAGCTCTTCTATTTTATTTTCACTTGTGTGAGTTCTTCATTTTGTTCATCATGTTCTTCCCATCCCCTCTTTCGTTCGCCGATCCATAAAGTTTGGGCCACGAGCCTTATCAGATGATCCAACTACTGCTACAATCTTGTAATCCAGAGGTGGACTACCCCTTCTCATCATGGAGGCAATGGAAAAATCGTTGGAGAGGTTGGAGATGAGATGGGAGAGGCTCCGGTGGTGTTTTCCCTCCAATCTCCGACAATGTCGTTTCTCTGTTCTCCATTTCGGTGTTTCGCCTCATAGCGTTGTCTCTCTTCTAAAGTCGCAAAAACCTTGATACATATAGTCAGGTTTAGATCAAAATAGAGGCGTGAGCATTGGGTTGAGAATATATGATTAGACGCTCGAGGGGCTAGGTCCCTCCCATGGCGTGGGTCACCTAGTGGGCGGCACCATGAAGGCTATCCGGAGCTTCAGATGGCTTCTGATCTCCGACTTCATCTTCGTTATGTGAAAATATTGACGTGACAAAATTTCCCCCCAGAAGGTTTCTAAAAGTTCAAAATACGAACATAGGAGTTTTCCATTTTCTAGAGTTAGACACCAAAATAATAGTACATCATGGAAAATCTCAAAAATAAAAAAAACATTGGTGGTAACTTAATATGTGCTACAAATATGACAGATATTAACATAATAGACTTCAAAATACATAGACGTGTTTCCGGTGTATCAGTGACTGTTTCAAATACCATGATCATTTGTAGGATATAACATGGGAAAGTACTTGTAATAAAACTACCATTTTTAATGGTACATAACGCAAATGCTTCTTGTTTGCGTTAGCAGCGCGACACAAATCCGCTTGCACGCTCGTTAGCAGCGCCCCTTACTCCCTTCATTTAGATTCTCCATTCCTTCTTTCCTGAAATCCCATGACATATCCAATTAAACTGACCTAATTTCACCTCCTATATGTCCGTGTACACGTCCGGACGTATCCGCGGATATGGCTCAGACAAACCTTATTTGTCCTATCCCGCAACCATAATCCACATTTTTGAATCGGAAATATATGTAAACACATCCACGTAGAGTTCAACACAAATTCATCACGAAGTCATCACAAATTTATTACAAAGCTATCACAAATTCGGGAAATGAATCAATCACCCCTTTTATTATATACATGGTGAATATATTTGTTACCAGATTTGCCCTTCTCGTGTTATTTTTTAGAGCGGGTACCCTCTTAAATATGGTCCAACAATGGCAAATCTAAATGACATTCTCTCAAGTTGATTATACCAAATAGTCGCCGACTCCATCTAGCAAATTAAAAAAATCAATCAACATATGCAATAATAAGTGAAGGGACAACAAAAATGACATGGGCATAGCACTCGACAAATTTGTTCACAGAGTGTTAGATGCATGCCCATCTATGGTAGAGACTTTGCTTTGGGTGGTGGTGGGTGTATGTGGATATTCTTTGCAAACTTGATAGATTTTTGTTCATAAATGCGAGACGTTATTCATCAACGGAATTCATGCTTGTGGCCAACCTAGTCTTACACAACAACTCATTCTCATGGACATAGTAGGATTTCCGTCTCGATTCGGACAGCCCCATTCCATCCCACATATGGGCTGGGTATGGTACGAGACAACCCCGAATGCTTAGCTGAGTATGTGTCCGGTTGGGTGAGTGTTTTTTTTTTTTGCCTGAACCGTGTTCGAACTATCCGTTCGAACGTATAAGGGGTCTCAAAACCTATTATTTTGGGAATGGTAACTGGAGATGCTCCCATTTCTTCATTCATTCGACTCAAAAAGTTCGCAGTTACTAAAAAAAAAAACCAACCCACTGCATCTGGAAAGAAGGAAAAAAAAAAACAATCAGAAACCTCAGCCGGCACATCGGTCCCAGAGAAATAAGCCCAACCGGCAACCGGGGCATGGCCCACATTGCTCCAACCCGGTCCTCTGGCAGCAAAGCAAAGCATCACCCCTACTACCACTCCTCCGCACCCACGTGGCGCCCACAGCCGTATAAAGAATGAAACGGTTATGGACACACCACAAGTCAACCACGGTATTGCCTTCCGGAGAGCAGTCAACTACACCGACAAGTGGGCCCTTCGTTTGCGGGACACGGGCCCTTTTCTTTTGTTTGGTCTTCTCCCCCTCTCCGGCACCGTACATCGCATCTCATCGCCACATCTCGCTCGCTCTCGGAGGGAGCAGCACAAGTAAACTCTACCCACTAGCAGCGCCGCCGCGACCAAACCCTAGCCGTCGTGCCGGAGATGGCCGACCCGACGCCGGCCCCGCGCCGGCCGCTCTTCGACCTCAACATCGCCATGGATGACTTCGACGAGGAGGAGCCCTATGAGGAGCCCCAGGAGGTGGAGGAGGTGCTCGAGGTGGAGGAAGTGGTTGTTGAGGAGGAGGAAGAGCCGCAGGAGATGATCATGGAGGACGAGGAAGCCTCCGCCGCCGCCTCCGCAGAGGAGGAGGAGGAAGAGGATGCTATTGTGGAGAAGGAGGTCGTGGAGGAGGTGGGGGTGGCGGGGGAAGGAGGCGGGGAGGACGAGGGGAGGAAGAAGAAGAGGAAGGAGTACGAGGTGTTCGTGTTCGGGCTGCCGCGGGAAGCCGTCGAGGACGACGTCGCGGGGGCGCTCACCGAGGCTGGCGTCGTCGAGGAGGTGCGCCTCGTCCGGGATCCGGCCGAGCCGCTGCTCAACAAGGGCTTCGCCTTCGTGCGCTTCGCAGAGGTCTGGCAGGCGCGATGGGCTGCCAACGACCTCCGCACGGCTATGGTATTTTCTTTTCTTCTTTTACAGCTACCGCAACCACTAGATTCTCATTACTAGCGCCAGTGAACAAACTGGTGCTGAATTAATGGACTTTGGGAACCACCTGAAGCATCGCCTTATAGGCTTTTAGAGGCTTGGGGGACTGTAGAAAGACCACACACATGAAAATCAAAGTAGCTGGGTTCAAAATAGTATCTTTGATTCATCTTGTGCTACTGTTGTAGAAGGATTTGGTATCGGGAAGGTTTAGTTTAGAACTAGCACGTACTAGTCGTAACGACATATATGACCGTTACCTAAAAGTTTGGCAGCAGTCCCTGCGGGGTCATCACATTGATTAATGCAACGTGAACCTGGTGTATTTTAATTAAGAATCTGAGATTTCACTGGTTACGCTTCTAGTTGATTGGTGTTCTCTAACTTGGTCATGTTTTTCACATATAAGTGATGCAACATGGCAACTGGAAACCAGCGGAGACTAAAACGTTATAAATTAAGCAAACTTGTGATGCTCATAGTTGTACCTATCATTTTAATCAAGTCTTAGTTGTATCTTTTTTTAACAAATCATATATTTTCGCAGTGCAGAACCAAACTGATGGTATTGATTATTAATTATTGTTTGCTAATTTAGCTTCGCTACCCGTTGAAAGAAACTAAATCACAATGTTGGAAGGATTGATTTTGTTCAACTTTCTAAAAATCGGCAACTCTACTCTACCGGTCACCAACCTAGTAGTGATAAAATTCATACGGCCTAAGCAACCCTCGTATGTGCCCTCGCTGTTTGTACACATGTACATTGTATGTAGCCTAGTATACTTTTTAGTAACCTGATTTGGAGTCTTATTACAAATATCTTTGCTTCCTCCTTGTTAGAGATTTTAGCTGCTCTCAAATGTTAGCAGATATGTTCTCAGTCCTGAGCAGACTTCCGCCATTCCTAATTGTAAAAAATGTATGGGGGTACTTGCATAAATCCTTTTCAAATTTTTACTTCAGGGTCCAATTGTAGTCCAGACTTTTTGATGTATCATCTTTTTTAAACCCAAGTCCAAGATGTCGTACATGCATGCTCTTATTATAACATTGCTCATGCAACTGTCTCTTGTCATATATCCAGTCCAAACAGTAATTGTAGAAATGGAATGGACCATGTGCGCATATCCTTGTTAATTGTTATAGTTCAAGGATCCAATTCTAGTGCAGATGTTCTAATTAGCTCAGTGTAGATTCATAAGTCCAGGTTGCTGTGTATCTGCAATATTATAACACTTCTCATGTGACCTGGCTAAATAGGCTGGTAAAATAGCGATTGTGGTATTGAGAGTCGAAACTATAGATGGAGTGAAGGCCTGTTTTCGGTGTAGAGAAGCAAGAGCAGGATTGTAATATTTGAGAACAAGCAAGAATCTGAATTTTTCTCTTGAAATATTCTCTTCTTGCAACCTAAGCCTTCCTAGTCTGAGAAACCATGCCATCTAGCTATCTTGACTGCTAATCAAAGTTCACAACAATTGGGCTAGATGTGACTACCATGTCATGAACATCACCAATAACAGCCTCACGGCATCCATCCTTGACTGCAAACATACACCATGGCCTTTGTTGTCTTGTCAAGAAGATGTCACGATCAGGGAGTCACGTGGTTCGGTTATCTGCATGACGCTGGAGGTAGGACATGAGTTTCATCGGGAGCTTGGATATACAATCAAGAATTGTTTGGAGGACAGATTTACAAAGAGAGAGTACGATGTCCTTCTTGCCATGCAAGATAACTGACCAGGCCACCATGCTCTCAGCAATCTTCAAGGTGTCATCATCTTCTAGTGCTAGGAAGAGAGATGGTGTATAGCGTCCAGCTATACTGCCAGCAATGCTCTCAGTCTTCAATGTGTCATTTAATTCTAGTGCTATGAGGCGCCAGAGTCCCAACATCCAATCCATGAGGGGCTTTAGAATAAGTCAGACTTTGTCACCACCCCACAGTGTGAGGATATTCTGCTTGTCTGAGAGGAGTGCGATCAGCAGTAACCCGAGGGCAAAATATGGTTGGCAACGACATTATGACAGTCAACATGTAGTCTGTGGGTTAGTGGCAGGATAGGTTCTGCAACTTGGACGACAGCAGCTAGCATACCCCTTAATCCAGGAGAATCAGGAAGCAGTTAATGACAATAGTATGTTATAGGTTAAGCAAATTAGTGAGGGTATAGTCAGAACAGAAATAAGCGATTGTACCATAGATGGGTTGGTTTCCAAGTTAGAGTCCATGTCTTCAACAGCGGAACCAGGAAATACACATAGGGGGGGCCGACCATTGAGCATATTCTTAAGACGTAAAAACATGTACAAAATATATAAGTGGTAACCAAGCATTGAGTAACTTTTTTTTAGTCGAATGGTTCTGTCACTGGAAAAGGACGTTGCAATTTCTTTCTTGATATAAATCAGTAGGCAATCTCTCATAAATTTGTCTCTCATTAATGTGTTTCCGACTCGAAGAAAATAGAAACTTTGCCGCTCGTCTGCTTTCGAAGATAGAAGAACAGAGTGCAACCTCGTGGAGAACAGCACATGGGGAGAGAGAGCAGAGAAGCTACGGGATGGGAAGTGCATGCATGCAGGCTCGTCTGTGTGAATGCAAGGATGTCTCAGTTTCTATAGGATCTTCTGTGAGCAGCTGCCTGTACAATTAGAGTAATATTCATGTTTTACTCATGACGTAGATGAGGAAACATAACTTTTAGATAGAAGATCTAGGGGTATTAAGAAAAAATATGCATGTTGGGGGAGCCACGGCCCCTGCTGGCCACCCCCTGGTTCCGCCATTGCATGTCTTTGGGGTCAAAGTTCGTGAACCTATGTTTATTACTCCCTCTGATCCCAAAAAATTGTCGCTAGTTCAGCTAAGACATTGTGCCTCGTATGTACATTTTCTCCATCACTTAAAACGGATCGGAGGGAGTACCTTTTTGGCTTTTATTTGGATGGCCATTTTGACTTTTAGATCAGTTCAGTTGGCTATTGATAAGTACTTACCATCTTTAAGTTAGTAATATGATAGTCTCTTGTATGTCTGCATCTGTTTTATACTTTTATGATGTACTGTGTGTCCCCATGTAAAAAGTTTAAGCTGTCAGGTTTTTATGCTCGATTAGGTTCTCTTTGATAGTATAGCAATTGTATCTGCCAAGCTAACTGTATGCAATATACTTACAATTCTTTGTCACGCGTCAGATCCATGTATTGAACGCACAATATTTTTTTACTAGCCAATAGAGCAGTACATGAGTATGACAAGTAATTGTGGTTTCCAGATAAAGGGAAAAACATGTGGAATATGCAAGAACAATGATAATGAGACCCTTCATCTGCGGAATATCTGCTTCGATTGGTCAAAAGATGATGTATGCTCTCTTCCTTATTTGATACTAGCATTTGTTGCAAGCACCTTGCTGGTCTTCTGAGTAATGGTTGATCTCTTACAGTTAGCTGAGAAGCTGCAAACTTTTGAGTTGGAAAACCTTGAAGATATCAATTTAATTGAGAATCCGGATAGAAAGGGAAAAAATAGAGGCTATGCATTTCTCGACTTCAGCTCACATGTGGATGCCGTGGCTGGATTTCTTAAACTACAGAAAAAAGATTTGTATCTTGGTACTGATGTTAGAGCACAATATCATTCTCAAACACCATTTCACAAGATGATAAGATTATGGAAAAGGTACAACCACAAACGAAGCAGCTTTATCTTCTATCTGATTCTATTACATGAGTCTTGAGGTAGTGTACTATCTTGCTTTCAGCATTTAACCTGTTATTTTCATTTCGCAATATAGGTAAAGTCTGTTTTCTTGGATGGCTTACCACCTCATTGGGATGAAGATGACGTGAGGGAAAAGTTTGGAAAGTTTGGTGAAATTGATAGCATACAACTTGCTAGAAATATGTTCACAGCAAAACGTAAAGATTTTGGTTTCATCAGCTTTACTACAAGACAAGCAGCTTTAGATTGCATTGATACGGTCAATAAAGGTCGGTTTGGCGAAGGTAGTGCAAAGGTAACCACTTTACGCACTCTAATGTTGGGGCGACTTCTACTTTTGGCTTATTTGCTTCAGCTGTTGTTAATTATTACTTTGATGTTTTCAGGTTCGCATGAAGGCTACCTTACAAAGACCAAAACCTACTTTCAAAAAACCTTCATGGCAAGGGGATACTCACATGTTGGGCGTCAGAAGAGGATTTATTGGCAAAAGTTATGGTGATAGAGAGCCCCACCCGAACAGATTCAGGCATTTTAGTCCTGAAAGACGTGCTTATTCCAATAATTTTGGTCATAGCAACTACCGTCGCCAACCTATGGTTGGCAGATTGCCTCCTATGGCAGTTCATGATGAAGAAAGACCTGTTTCAGTGCGAGAATACAGGTCTTACTACAGAAGAGATTCTACAGTACCTGGTTGGCTTTCTTTGATCTGTACCAAATGAATTTATTGCTCTTTGTTTATTCCACAAGTTTACTGAAGGGTCATTTTCAATGCTTGGTTATAGACCCCGGTCATAAATATGGAAGGACGCACCCCGGAACCAGAATCCGGGAAGATTATGTTGAGAGTCGATATGGTAATAAATATCCAAAACATAAGCATGGAGCATATGAAGCAACCATGCAAGGAGATGAATATAGCAGGAGTAAATATAGACATTCATACCTGGAGAGGCCGCATAGCGAATCTTGCCCAGAATGCATTCGAGGTGATCATAACTCCAGTGCTTATCAGAATGGCCATTACTCCAGCGGCAACAAAGCTGGTAGCCGCTATCAGAATCAGAATAGTGAAGAATTTTCTGCAACCAGTGGATCTGAGAAGGCCTATTATAAGACAGTAAGTGCATGATTTCCAGTTTTGTTTGTTTTATCCGCATCTTGATGTTGATCGTGGGCCGATTCTGTTTCTTAGGACCATGAGCTCACGCCTTCGACTTCTCAAGTAGCATCTCAGCGCAAGGAGCCCTATCGTGAGGTGGTATGTACTGTTTCATCTACAGATTTACTTTGCTGCTGGTTGATGCTAACTATTGGAGCTTCTGTTTCATAGGAACCTGAGTTGTTGCCTTCAAGTCCTCCTGCGATGTGTGATTGTAGCGAATGCTACAAGGTAACTACAGAAGCAGCATATTGGATATTTGTCTTTGTTTCTTAGTCATATCTTCATTCTGATTTTTTATGTTTCTTGTTCTTCAGGAACAAAAGTCATCAGCCCCTTCTAGCTCTCAAAGCGAGGTAGCTAGAACTCATTCAAATCCTCAAGTTCCTCCACATCGCCGGATCACTAAACCTTTTCATGACCAGCAGAGGTACGTTTTCTGTGCTCATATATTCCCACAAACCAATTGCTCCCTGCAAACGCTTGGGATGTAAAATTGTTTTTGGTGTCTACAACAGCTTTGCTCCTGACGAGTATGATGAGGTGGAGTACACAATCAGGGAACGCAGAGGTCGATATTTATCTTCAAGAGACGAGCCCAATACCCACCCCAGGAAATACCCTAGGCAAGGACGATAGAGTCTCCAAAGCTGTCACAGCTCCTGTAGTTCGCCTGTGTTATAGGATTTTATTTTATTTATAGCATTAAGTTGCCAGCTACCCCTGTGCATTGTTGATGTCCCTTTACGCGGAGTCTTATAGAAGGACAGAAGTATGTGGGATTCTGAGTTATGACATGTAACTCAGAAAGATTTTGCATTTTTTGGCCTCTTGTTCTCATCTTATAGGGGCGATACTCTGATGCACACCAATAGAAAACTAACGACTTCACTGTGTGGGTCGCTGCTTACATGTTTCATCACCGAGTTGTCTGTTTTTTCTCAGTCTACCGCTATTTTTTTTTTTTTTTGCTGTTGCCTTTCCCTGTCCCATTCATCTTCCTGCTCGCCACAACCTCGGCCTCCTTGTAAACACTCCGGCTTCAGGAAATCTTCCACACCACCTAACCGCTCCCAGTCTAGCTAGATTTTGTTTCGCTCCGCGGCCTTCATCACCCACATATATGAATGCAAGTGGGATGGGACTGGGATGTCCGTTTCCACCAAGACTATTAGTCCACCTATCCCACTGTCCCAGAACCCACTTATCCCACCAACGAAAGTCTTGGTGGGCTTTTACGGGCTATCCCACTTGTCCTGTCAAAATCCGCAGAGAAGAACAGAACAGAGGTCCAGCGCTGGAATTGCGTGCTTCGCCGGTCGATTCGCTAGCATCGCAGGTCGAATTGATAACGTCGACGATGAATCAAGGCCGGCATCGTCTCATCTTGCTTTCCCCGCCGCGGATTCAGTGACGCCGGCCGCCGATTCAATGACGCCCGCCGCCGCCGCCGTTCTTGTCGGCGCGAGCGACGAGCCCTGCGACCATGCCGGTCTCCTTGATCTGGCCGCGTGGGCGGCTGGTTCCCAGCAGTCGGCGCTCTGTTGCCGCCGGCTGGACCTTGAGACTGACACCCCTTGGTGGACATCGTCGGCCAGGCGACCTCTACGGATTCCCCTCGGCCGCGTGCCGACCTCTACGGCGAGCAATTGCTCAATTTCCGGTTGACCGTGATCCCAACTCTGCGCAATATTCAGCCCAGATAGCCTCACGTAGCAGGCCCTAGGGATATGTACTGGCGGGATACATGGCTTCCCGTGGGTTAGGTGGACTTGACCCACCCAACCGTACGGGATTAGTGTTTTCTTAACTGGACAAGTGGGCCAGTTTAGGTGGGATGGGACACGGGACAAGTGGCACGTCCATCCACTTGCACTTTTACCCACATATTCCCTGCTCCTTGGCCTTTGGGCTACCGTGTGCCTCGTCGGCAACTCTGTCCTGTTGTCCACGCCCAACCTAAGAGCATCTCCACCAGCGTGCCCAATAATGCTCCCAATAGGCCTATTGCGTCCACTCGCCGCTGCTGCTCTCCACATCGTGGTGCACCGCGTCCGTGTGCAATCCTCTGCCTTTCGTCGAGGCAGTGGTACTCGTGGCCGATAACATGGACGTGGATGATGACGGCATGGCCAAGCGAAGCCCCATGGACTGGCCTCGTAGAAGACATGGGCGTAACAACGACGCTTGTCCAAACCCTCAGGGTCGCGTGTGTGGATGGCAGCGGTGAAAGTGCATATGCCCTCATGTGTGGTTTTGGTAATTAATGACAATCTCTATGGACTAATGTTTTCATTGAGATATCCTTATAGATCTTGTCCATGGCAAAATGATTGGAATTCATATGTTGGACTCTAGAAGATGAAGAGCAAGTTCAAGAGAAGTATCTCGAAGTAATCCTATGCTTGAAGCTTGAGCGATATGTGAGTCTTCACCAAGCAAAGCACAATCAAAAAGGTGGTCCACTTGAAGAGATAAAGATCATCATCATCTAGCTCAAGTGAAATGCGCAAGGCAAAGGTATGATCTTGATAGGGTTTCTATTTTACCGGTCTCATGGTGTTAGTGCGAGACCGGGTTATAGGATAGACGGCGTACTATCAAGAGGGGCTCTCAAGTGAGTAACTTGATCGCATCTTTGTGGAGAGCTCAAACCTTTGCATACGTGGCATATTATCTTTCTTGGTTCTTATTTGTCTTTTCTCCTTGTTGGGTTTTGATGCTTGTCGTGATCGTCATGACAAGGCCAAGTTCTTCGAAAACGGATTTTGTTTGGAAAACTTATTGTGTTTTCGTGTTGGAAATATTATCAGTTTATTCTTGAGGAAAGTTTCACACCTTCCCATGTGTGCTAACTTAAACTCTATTTATGGTTCTTAATATTTCCAACAAAATTGGTTTCACCTGATTTGGAATTCGAACAAGAAAGTTATTGGGTTTTCAGTTTTGCTGAGTTGCTGCCAGTTTTCCTGGCCGGAGTGTCCGGTGTGCCAGGACCGGAGTTTCCGGTGTGCCTCAACCGGAGTCTCCGGTCTCACGTTACCAAAGTTTCCGGCCTCCCTCCGGTCGTCCATTTTTCATCGAGTGGCACAGCTGTGGAGAGCCTCTTGACTCAGGTCCGGAGGAACACCGGAAAGTTTCCAGAATCTCTGGTGTGGGCCGGAGTATCCGGTCTGTTTGGACCGGAATCTCCGGTGTAGGCTAGAGTCTCCGGTCTGCTTAGACCGGAGTCTCCGGTGTGAGTTTTCCTGCAACGACTCTTTTTCTGGGGACCTATAAAAGGGCCCCCTTCTTCCCCAAAGAGCCTAGCTCTTCCAAGCATGAATTTTTCCCCTCTCTCACCTCCATTGTTGACCTTGAAAGCTTGCCCTCTCTCAATTTCTCCCATGATTCTTGCATATCTTTGAGGGAAAAGAAAGAGGAGATCTAGATCTACATTTCCACCAATCCATCTCTCCTCTAAGTGAGGGAAACCCTTTGGATCTAGATCTTGGAGTTCTATTTGTTGAGTTCTTCTTTGTTCTTCCTCTCTTCTCCCCCCATAAGCATTAGTTGCTTTTGGTGGGATTTGAGAGTGAATGATTTGAGTACTTGTGCTCTTGCCATTGCATTGTGCATCAGTTTGTGCTCTCCACGAGAATTCGTGAAAGTTGAAAGTTTGTGAGCTTGTTACTCTTGGGTCATTGTGATGGTTGAGACCTTTTGTGGTCATTCGGGAGACCCCAATCCAGTTGTGGGTTGTGCCCTAAGATTGTAAAGGCTCCGGATCCCGCCTTGAAGGATTCCGATAGTGGAATGTGAACCGAGCTTTTGTGCGAGGTTCATCGGAAAATAGGGTGAGGCCATTTGTGGCGTTTGAGTTTGAAACTCACACCCCTGCAACAAGACGTACTCCCCTAAAAAGGAGAAACTCGGGAATACATTCTCGTCTCCGCGTGCCTTGGTTATTTTCCTACACGAGCTCTTTAATTATGCACTTTACATTGTGATAGCCTTCGAGCTTGAAGTATTATATATTGCTATCACCTTATTGCTTGTCTTGCTTAGCGTAAGTTGTTGGTGCACATAGGTGAGCCTAATTTAATTAGGTTATTGGCTTGTTAATTTAAATACCTAGTTTTATTCCGCAATTATCAAGCCTAAACCGGAAAAGTTTAAAATCGCCTATTTACCCCCCTCTAGGCGACATCCTTGTCCTTTCAAGCGGCCCACACGTTCCGTTGGAGTCCCCATTCTAGGCCTATACGAGGTCGACGATGAACATATTCGACCCCCTGAGATCGCCGGAGCATGGGAAGCAGAGGAGGAGATGACAAATCTGGGAGAGACCTATACGATGTCACGCTGGCAAAGGAGCACGACGCCGGGTTGTCATCCTCCGTTGCCATCTTGTCGGACTGCATGGGCTGTGGGTCAGAGGTGTGGGTGGGCGAGGAGCTGCGAGCGGGCGCGAAGAGCAGCAGTGGCGAGAAAACGGTGGAGAAGAGCAAGGCGGAGCCGCCGATTAGTGGTGGCGCGATCGAGGAGGCATGGGAGGTGGCTGTAGTCTCAACGCATTGGAAAAGATTTTTCTTTGGTGTGTGGGGCTACAAGAGAGACGTGGAAGGATAAAGCAACAGGCAAATAAAAAACAAATCGGAACCTTGTCCAAATACGTTTCCTTCACGTACGACCTTATCGTCTCATAGTCGGCCATAAAAAACAAATCGGGAATATGGCCACATATCTTCCACGTTGCGCGTCGCTATAGGGTCATTTTGTAGTATCAAATTTTATTATTTTTGTCTCTCTTCAATCAAACCGGTTGCAGAACGTGAGAAAATGAGGCTACCGGCTAGCAGCTGAACATCAGGTACCGGTCAAGGAAAAAAAAAAAGGCCACCGGATGTGAGGTGCAAGGCATGACAGGGAAGTAAGGAAAATTAGAAAAATCAAAATCGATCAACTAAGGGTCCTCTTGACAATGGCTAACTCGAACATATCACGTAGTCAACAATTACGGCAAGGCGGTGAATAGCATCAGGAAGAGCCTACCAAGTGCAGCCTCAGCCCGCTCCATAAAGGTCCTGAATCACACACCAAGAGTTAATTAAAACCAAGAGGCCTTCCAATTTCCTTGTCCTTCCTTGAGTGTGCCTTTTTGTTTTGTCAGTTCAACTGTCATTGGAGTAGGGATGGCAATGGGTACCCATTACCTTTTTACAAACCCTATTAGGGTAAGGGTATGGGATAAAAAATTACCCATGGGTACATAATTGGGAAAATATTATACCCATCGGGTAGAGAGGGTACGGGTATGGGATCGTATAACCCATACCCGCGTACCCATATACCCATATAATATTTGGCAAGTGAATCTGAATTTCCACGCACGAATATATAAGTAGGATATATGCATGAGGCTACAGTCATAATTCACAGATATAGGCAGGGATTGCTCGCTAACCCTCTGCGGATGGCAGACCATCCGGTGACTGCCTCTATATCTGGGCATGGGCAGCCCGGCCCGGACGGCCCGACGCGACCCGGCCCGAAAATGTCGGGCCAGGCCGGGCTTGCACATCGGGTCGGGCTCGGGCCTAGCAAAAACAGTAAATCAGGAAGAGTCGGGCCGATCGGGCTCGGGCCAGGCTCGGCCCTGGGTTTTTCTGCGCCGGGCTTTTTTAGGCCTGGACCGAGCCCGGCCCGGCCCGAGAAATGCCCAGGTATAACTGCCTCACTATACCGATAATTTTGCTATCCCTAATATTATATCCAATCTATCTGATTCACGTGATCACGTCTCGACTCCCGATATAGTAAAACAACTAAATATATCTTTTCTGCATGAGTTATGTGTTATTTTTACAACTATTTTCTACTCAATTTGACGTGTTTGAAACGCGGGTATTTTTACCCGTGGGTACCCATCTACCCTGTCGGGTGACGGGTATGAGGTGGCTCCACCCTTACCCATACCCTGCGGGTGACATCCCTACGTTGGAGAGTATGTACTGTTCCAGTCCAGTGCGAGTTAAACCCGCACTGCATTTGCGCCGAAAATCGATCGAGCCATAAAAAGCAATTCGGTCGACCGATCAATCGATCGGTGGAATTGATGATGATGAACAGATCGGTCGTACGTGATGCCACTTAATTATCTGTTTGCCTTTTCCCTGTTGTCAGCATTATGACTGATCGATGTAGCTAGCATGCGAAGCGTGATTCGACCAAAAAAGTCGAAGAAAATCGCCAAGAAAGTACAGTAACTTTGTTTCTTGCGCCTGCATCCTTTAAATTTTCTCCGCCACGCACGCATGGATCACCTATCCTCTCTAGCTAGCTAGCTACTCTAACCTGTACCTACCATCATCGTTCATCGATCTCCTCTTGCATGTACCGTACATGTTTAGTCTGGCATGCTATATATAAACACGATAGACTGATCGAGGTATTTGCTTCTGGTTGAGACAAACTCGCAGTGACGCTCGGTTGCTAGCTAGCTACATTCTTCTTTCCTATCATCGATCGGTAGCACACCCAGCTTTTTGTCCAACTGATTAGTGATCTCCATGGCCATGATGGCCGCCGGCAATGGTAGCAGGCAGCTGATCATCTTTCTTCTCAACACAATTCTCTTCGGAGCGCTCGCCAGGGGTGACGCCGTGTCGTTCAGCTTCACCAACGCATGCGCGCACCCGGTGTGGGTGGGCTCGCTCAACGGCGCCACCTCGCCGCCGCTGGCCCGCACCGGCTTCTACCTCGCCCCCGGCGCCACCTCCGCCCTCGCCGCGCCCTCCTCCGGCGCATGGTCGGGCAACTTCTGGGCGCGCACCGGTTGCGCCACCGAAGCCTCCACGGGCCGTTTCTCCTGCGCCACCGCGGACTGCGGCTCCGGCGACGTCGCGTGCAACGGCCGCGGGCCAGCTCCGCCCGTCACGCTCGCCGAGGTCACCCTGGCCGCCCCCGGCTCCGGAGGCCTCGACTTCTACGACGTCAGCCTCGTCGACGGCTTCAACGTGCCCCTCCGAATCGCCCCCTCCAACGAAGGATGTCGTGCAGCGGCGTGCGCTGGCGACGTGAACGCCGTGTGCCCGACGGACCTGCGCGTCATCTCCGCCTCCGGCGATGGGGCGGTGGTGGCCTGCAAGAGCGCGTGCAACGCGTACGGGAGCCCGCGCTACTGCTGCAGCGGCGACTACGGCACGCCAGCTGCGTGCGGGCCGACCAACTACTCGCAGGTCTTCAAGTCCGCCTGCCCGACGGCGTACAGTTACGCTTACGACGACGCCAGCTCCACCTTCACATGCTCCGGCGCCGCCGTATATGAAGTCACGTTCTGCCCTACCACCTAACTAAACTCACACCTAGTTAACCAATCAATTTATTGTCAGTAACTAATTAATCGTACGCCATACATGTATTGCAGTTTATCTTCTTCAATGAAAAACAAATAAATACAGGGTAAACAGGGAGTGCAAATATTTATGGTTCTCATTAGTTACCATTTTGTTATACACAATATAACACGATATATGCATTACGGCTTTGATAATCAGTAGCACAAACTGGATGAGAAACAAAGTCATGCCATGACATCTTTGGGCACTATATACATACACAGGCCAAAGCTTATTTGTTCTTCAGTTTATGTCTTGAGCACCGCGGCAGCAGTGCATCTCCTCTCTTCTCTTATTCTTTCGTTTATTTACCTCGATGATAATACGAACTTGTTCTTTGACCGACACGGTTCTTCTAGAAACTGTGAAATGACTTGTCGCCGCCTCGTATGCGGACTGCCTCAGTAAAGCATCTAATGAATTCACCTGAAAGAACATTTGGATTAATTTTAGGAGTGCGGAACCATGAAAAAACATCAGTTGTTCAGGGTTTGAATGAGATTACGACTAGAACTCTGTTCTGGTTTGTCGATTCATTTGGATTTAGGACCGAGACTCTGAACTATGAAGAATTGTAGGGTGCTCTGTTGTTTAGTGTTATTACAATTGAAAATTGCTAAAATCGGTAACAACTTTGAACTCTAGACTGAACATGATGCAAGATCCATCGAAGCAAGAGGCATGGATATCTAGATGAATGAATAATGAAAAAGAACACTATTTTTGGGAAGATATCTAGTTGAATAATTCACCACTTTCATTTCAATTTCCCACACTGTATAAAACACTAGAAAGATACCCCGCGCATTGCGGTGGGAACTTTTAATAAAATTGTAATATAAACGAACGGACATATGACACATGCAACGGGAAAATTTCTCGGGAAATATTCAGGAATCGATTGGGCACCATAATCGAGAGTCTAGATTAATCAATGTAGAATCTTTTTATATTTAACAACTAAAATTGATGAGGTGTTGTATGGATAAAATAATTTATAATAAGAATAGTTTTCATGAATGGATAGAAAATCATTAATAAATGTTTGATGACATGGATAAATAATGGCTCAAATAGTGGATAATGTGGCTTAAGGAATAGATGATGTGTGATTAATAAGTATTTGGAAAATTGATTGGTTAAGAGAATGGATTATGTGGATGGCTTGCATGTTGAGAAAGAAAATAATTAATGCAAGTTAGTGGGGTTTTGCTTTATAAGAAGTATAGATTACTTTCACCAAGTTGGTTACAGTAAGCAAGGTCAAGGAAGAAGGATGGGTCTGCCTTTGGGTTTACAGTTGAACTCACTGGGAGATACATCAGCTCAATTGGATAGTTTTGGTGGATTCTATTCAATTGAAAGACGAGCCTGGCAGAATTGGGGCCTCTAGTCAGTTTGAAGTGAGGGGTGTGTATCTTCATTTCAGATCAAATGGGGTGTTCCCATACAAGTTTCGCCGGAAGATAAAGATCACACTAAAGATCAAAATCTTCATTTGATTGGTATCGAGGAATAGCATTCTTACTAAGAAGAATTTGTCCGTTCCAATGCACCTTGGACAAGTTGATATGGCAAGAGGTCTTATGTGCATTGGACCTGGCGGGAGATTGGATTTGGTCGTTTCTAGTGTCTCAACACAAACTGGTGCTAAGTGGGCAGGAGATGCTCAGGGGGGTGCAGGGTGGGCGGCCGTAGCCCCCCCCCCCCCCCCCCCCCCAAATGGCCCCCAGCGGGGTATACTATATGCATATGTATTGTATGCCCAACAATTTTTTTTACCAAACATGCACACCCCGTCGATTCCATATAAAAAACCGCCACAAAGTAAAAGGTTCAAAATACAAAAAAAAACAATCTTCTCCATGCAGCTAATTCTCTAAACGAATGAAAACCGAGTGACATTCCCACTCACATAAAAACCTCAAGGTTAAGGGTACCAGAGTAGGAACAAAACTCCAGGGAAGATGAAAGCCTAGATGTCACGCTGTCAGTTTTGTTGTCGTAGGCACCCAGCCATGACTTCCGTCTTCAAGCTTTCCTTAATCTTGAGTCTTGACTTGTTTGACACATCATTTTTCATGGTTTCTCTCTGCATAGCAAACTCATTTCTATTGCATCTTCTTGTTTCTTCGGTCTAGGTCATCTCCTGGGCTCAACATTCACATCAGCACTAGCTCCTTTCTTCTTTCTCTGGTCTTCTGAAACACTAGTCCACTCTGCGCCTTGTCAGCAAAAGAGTCCTGGGAATCAGGTAGATCGATCCCCTCCCTCACTCTCCTATTGTGCTAGCAACTTTTCTTCATTGTCTTCATAGTCTACCCATTCCTCAACTTCTTCTTCCCTTTGCTGCTCTTTATTATCTTTCATAGTAGTACCTTCATCCTCATTCTTGTCTTTCTCAGTTTCTCTCTCTTAACATGTTGCATTTGGCGGCCATTATTTTTTTTCCATCTGAGGTAATTCACTGATTTTTTTAATCCTCATAGTGATAATATTTTCAATCGCAGGGCATAAAAACTAAATAAAAAGCCTTTGGGCTAATGGGCTATGTGGTGGTTGCCAGGAGGCAAGGGTCGCACGCAAGAGGGAATTAGCGATCGCTTCTTCCGGCCTTCCGCTTAAGAAAAATATTAGCGATCGATCGATCAAATCGGCTCTAGCCTTCCTGTTACATTGCGTGTCATTCGCGATCGCCTATACCCATCCCAGTCCCAGCCGCCATCACCCAAGCGCTCAACGTCTCATCGATCTCCCTCGACACGTGAGGTACTGATCCAGGGTTCTTCAAAGTGGATGACACTTCTGGCTTGGGGCTTTCTAAAGTATTGCTTGAATCTATATGGAATTCTTTGGCCTAAATATTGTAGATATAAGGGGCCAAGGCTATGACAATGGTTCTAATATGAAAGGAAAAGACATAGGGGTACAATCTAGGTTACTTCTGATGAATCAAAGAGCATTGTATATGCCATGTGCTTGCCATAGCCTCAATCTCACTATTTGTGATATGGCAAAATCATGTGGGAAAGCTGTTTTTTTTTAATTGTTCAACACATATATGTATTGTTTGCTGGTTCTACGAAAAGGTGGAATATTTTTCTTAAACATGTTCCTAGTTTAACTGTGAAATCATTATCGAATACTCTTTGATGCTAAGAATAAAAGTGATGCAAACAATTTATTTGATGCGCCTGGCCGCTTTGAGTTTCTTGTTGCTACGATTATCTATTATCTCGCATGATATTCTATTTGCAGTGAATAAAGTTAGCAATATGTTGCAGTCTCCAGCCATGTGCATTGACTCTACGACATTGAAGCAAATACAAGGTATAACACAATATTTCCAGAATATAGAGATGAGGGTTTTCTTCTAGTTTGATCATTGGCAAAGGTATTGCAATTAAAATGGTTGTAGAGCCTTGTTCCCAGTAAAAAGCCGTGTTACGAAGAACCAGCTTGATGAAAGCAATGGCCATGAAGAAATTTAGATCTGAAAAAGATTTTCAAGTCAAATATTTTATGGTTTGATTGTTATGGCGATCACTTCTTGAATGATAGATTTAAATAACTCATGGTGTTTAAAGATATATTCAGTTTTTTATCGAGCCGGTCACCTCAAACTTTTTAAATGATAATGAACTGAATAAGGTTGCACAAAATTTGCAAAAACTTCCTCTCATGATGGTCCATCTGATGTCGAGGTATATGATCATATTTATGAATTAAAGATTGTGAGATCCACATTGCGAGATGACGTAATGTCTGATATGGAGACTTTCAAGCATGTCAGAGAAGTTGATTGCTATCCTAATATGCTTATCGCATCTTATCGGCTGAAAGAAGCTTTTCTAAGTTGAAATTATGGAAAAACTATTTAAGATCAACAATGGCTCCATATAATTTAAATGGTTTGGCGACATTATGCACCAAGAAGAAATTATTGGACGACATTAACATCGACCCCATTGTAAATGACTGTGCATCAAGGAATGTTAGAAGAAAGTTTTAAGGTAATATGTATAAATTATTTGATATCGTATTGCTTTTGGATGCATTTACATATTATTGACAATATATTTTTTACACGTATATTGATTTTCTAACTTCTTATAAATCAAAACCCCACTAAGAGGTCATTTAAGTTGTCTATCTTGACATGCAAGCTATCCACATCACATACTATTTTACCCAATCAATTGCCATGTCATCCCACTAACATTTATTAATGATTTTATATATTTACATGCAACATATCCACATCATCAATTGTTTAAGCCATACAATTGTCCATGTAACCAATTTTTGAACACATCATACCTCTTTATTCATTCATAATCAAAATTATATCATCAACTAAAAGAGATGCTATGTTTGGGCTGGATTGTTGTCAAATACAAAACCATTTCATGTCAATTAAATTTAGCTCTCAACTACAATTGAATATCTCATACTTTCGTCGACAAGTTCTTTTTCTTGAAACGGGATTTTGTCATCTTCATATAACATGTGTCTTATAACTTTATTTACACATTAATTTTTGTAAAGCGATTTCCGCGGCAAAGCGTGGGGGGTATTGTACTAGTTATTATTATGTCCGTCCTTCGGAAATTAACACAAAAATTGACCCAAAAGAGGTAAAGCGAGTGCTTTCCGACAATGAGTAGGGAAAATCTCATTAATAATTATTAATAGAAGTACATAGATAGCAAACTTACAAATGTAATACAAGCATGAAAAAAAACTTAGTGCAAAGTAAACAACAATATAACTCAACCAAAAACAGCAAACACGAAAGCACGAATTATCCGTATAGTCGCCAGCCTCATGAGTTAAGGGGAGATGCACGATCAATTCTTGTGGTTTTGATCAACCTCTAGTTGACGAATCTGCACTGCTTTCTGATCTCTCCGGTGGCATTGCTCTTGACCTCGATGTTACCCATCTTCACCATTGCTGCCTTGAACTTTTTCTGCCATCGCCCAGAGATTCTAGCATTGAGCCTTACCTCGGCTACTGTCTCCGACGATGGAGTGCGGCATCTGATGTGAACAACACTTTACGGTCGAGCACATTGCGGTAGTACTGGCCGTCAAGGTTTACAGGGGACACGACGTCTTGCACCACCGTGGGGTCACCGCTCTTGTTGCATTGCCTCTCCACCGACTTGGCTAGTCTAGTGTCCATGGATGTGGGGTCCGAGGCGTTGGCAGGGAGGCGGTCTGAGAAGGACGAGCAGTGAGAGATCCCAACGGTATGCCCCAGAGAGGGTAACCATCTCGTCTGTGGTAAGCCCCTTGGCAGCGAACATATCCTTGAGTAGCTGAAGGTCAGCGAAAGGTGGGGGCAAGTCCGTGAGGGTCTCACTGGCAAGTGACACACGCCCATCATAGCGGCCAGCCGGCATGTTGAAGTTCACCTTCCCGTTGCTGAGGAAGAAGGTGGCGTCACGGCCAGCGAAAGCAACAATGTCGGCGCATGAGACGATGCCCGGACATGCCTTCTCGAGTGCGGCCTTGGCCGCGTCTATGACCTCGAAGCCGCGGAGGCTGGGGAAATTTGGGATTCCAAGCTTCTCTGGCTGCATGTTGGTCGAGGTGGGGTCAAGCAGGACCGACGCATCACATCCCTGCACAAATTAGGAAGATCTCGTCATGTTCGGTCACCAATGCTCGCCACAGTATTGCTACATTTTTCTTTGGTGAAGGATAGAACAGCCTCAGGCCTTTGCATGCATGAGGCCTTTGCATATTGAGTGATGCAGGAGACCATCTTTTATAAACCAAATGGTCAGAAAATACTCTTTAAGCCCACAGCGACAGATGCATGAGCACGGAGGTTTTACCCTGACGAAGCAGTCGTGAAAGAAGAGGCGGATGAGCCCGGCGCCGATGCCGCGGTTGGCGTACACAGCCTTCCTGACGGCGTTCCTCACGATCTTTTCCGCCTTGTAGCACGTCTTGCGGTAGTGACCGATCGCGAGCACTGGCGCAGCAGGAGGAGGTGTCGGGCTTGGCGGGGTTGGGCTCGGTGGAGGGTAGCTAGGCCTAGGCGTGCCTGGGTTGGGATACCCTACAGGAGGAGGTGTGGGGCTAGGCGGTGTTGGGCTTGGTGGAGGGTAACTAGGCGTGCTTGGGTTGGGATACCCTGCCGGAGGAGGAGGAGGTGTCGAGCTTGGTGGAGGAGGGTAGCTTGGCGTGCTTGGGTTGGGATACCCACCGTACCCTGCAGCAGCGTGAGCCAGACAGCCGAGCAAGGCCATCAGGGCCAAGGCGGCAAGCTTACCACTGGCCATCTTCGCTATGGTATTGTGTTGTGCCTCGAGAGACGGGGAGAGGAGGATGGGTTGTGGAAAACTCGCTGTTCCTCGGGTCTATTTATAGCTCAGGAACAAAGATGTGATCGAGCCAAGCTGGATTGCATGAATAATGTTTGGTTGCAATATGTTGGACAGACAAGTCAAGCGTGGTAACATGGCGAGCATAACCTCACAACTCGATCGAACTAGTTGACATTGCATTGCGTGTGTGCTCATCCCTACGGTAATGTGGGTGTCGGTGACATCGATACTTGACCACTGTGTCTAACTGGTAGGTACCGATATGATTTGATATTGGATGGTGTGCCGCAATATAGGGACGAATTCATGCACAGCTAGCGGTGTAGAGTGTACAACTTCCGAACGTCAGGAAATTGTCCTACCGTTGTTAATTTTGTAGTTTATGTTTTGGGGTCGAGTGTATGGAGTGGATAGTTGTTTAATTATATATTGGGGACTGAGAGGAATAATGCATGTAAGGTTCTCGCATTTGACTAGATCACGGACGTTGAGAGTACAACACATCGTATCGATCCATCCACTACTGATATTTTGATATTTCAGTGCAACATAAACTTTGCCGCTCTTCTTATCGGAAGCAAATAAGTAGACACCCCAACCAATTTGGCTTGCTCAGTCCTTTATGTAGATGTTACTGTTGAGAATATATATAGAACAAGAACCTGCGTGTGGTAGGATGGTTAGGAGGGTGGTTGTACCCCAGCCCACCAGAGTTCAAATCCCAGATTTGACATTGGTGTTACTCATTTAGGCGGAATATTCTTCAGTGGGAGGAGACATTCCCGTCGACAGTGAGGCGCCTGTGGTGACTTCGTCAATTTCAAGACCCGACCGCCGGCTCAGTCTTTCGGAGGTGCTCATAGGGGTAGGGTGTGCGTGTGTGCGTTCATAGGGGTGAGTGTGTGCACGTGTATGTAAGCGTCCGTGTTGTACTGTGTTTCGCAAAAAAAAATAGATCGAAATAAACTTTGTACACAACTGTTGTGTTATTTCTCAGGTAAATTCACGCGCAAATTGGAGTACCTCCACCGTCGAATGGAGGCGGCCTCAACAGTTGGTGGGACACGACATTAGCCGGACTTCCAAAGGACAAGCGCCGGGAGTCTAGTGGGGCGATCATTTACTCCATCTGGGGGGTGTGGAGGAAGCGGAATAGGCGGGTTTTCCAGAATGTGGCGATACAACCGCACGCCGTGGCGGCCTTGGTGCGAGAGGAGATGGCGCAGAGGGCCTATGCGCACACTCATGGCCCTGGAGACGCCTAGGTTGTTTTTCCTTTTTGCAGTTTTCTCAGCCTGGTCTCATTTGTGAGACTTGGCTTGCAAATGTAAATAAACTCTCTATCTAATCGAAAGGCAAACGACTGCCGGTTCCTCAAAAACAAAATCATGTGTTTTTGTTTCATGGGAGATCTAGCGAGATATGATTGATAGATGTATATGTTTTCAGATCTGTGTGTTCCGACCAGGCTTCCACTATTTATATGCAGTATTTGGCAAATTTAAACTTAGAGTGTGTGTTTATGTCAAATTAAATTTAGATTATTTTTGTATGCAACAATCCTTAACGTTGATTCTTTTTCCAGCGAAATTGAGTAGTTGCGCGTTTTGGTAGCAGTGTGTATGGTCGATTTAGTAGTAACCATTTTTCTAATGACTTATTAGGTGATGGATTTGTAATGACATAACACAACTGCACATGGTATCATGTGCGCAGACTCATTATCTACAGCAATGGGCATATGGCACACAATAACCAAAGTAGGGGTAACATAAGCTTAGGACAAGCTGCACACAATATTGAATCCCACACATAGCTCACTTGGTTCGGGGACATGATGAACAGCTAGGAGTCATGTAAGAGCGCTAGCTTTTTCATATTTTCCAGTAAATAAACTCTAGCCCCATCTATCCGGTCAAATTAGCCATCTTGGCCATCACGAGTGGACCAAACATTTATCCTCTTAGATAAAACATGAAGGAGATCCAATAAATTGTTTTGACTCTTCGTAAAAATGTTAAAAGTTCTAGAGACGACATTAGATGCCTCATATGAAGTTGGATCTTAGTGTTAGTTTGTGCAGATAGTGTATACAAATTAATAAACAACATATTGTGTAAAGATGCCTCTCATGTTGACTTCATGTACAATATGTCTCAATCGAGCTATTGATTGACTCTACGTTCGGCATGCACATGTGTCGTCCTGGATCTACCTAATTCCCTCATCTAATCCAAGAATATGAAATACAATTTTTGAGGTTTCCCACGATTCATGGTGAAAATATGGCAGAACTCAAATAGAATGGATGTTGTTAATTAGTTCACTAATCGTGGTGCACATAGCGTCAGGACCTTCTAATTATTGGAGACTCCGAACATACGCCGATAATTCTGGATAATTAAGATGTAGATCTAAATAGTAAAGCGGGTTAAAGGTAGAACGAAAAGGAAAGTGAAAACAAACGAAAAGTAAGGAACTATCATTTGGGGTTATGTTTCTCATGCCGCCCTTAGACCCTCTCTCCCTGATTTTATAGTTCTAGAGGATCCACATGTTTAATTGAATTCAAATTACAAACTAACAATTCAATGTCTTAAACATTTGAAAGAAACTCAATGATCTGCACCATACAAGTCGGTGCATCTTGCGCGTATGTTATCCAAGGAAAAAAAATAGCGCGCCATAGAAAAATAGCGTCAGCCTTAAAATATACTACTCCCTCCGTTCGGAAATAGATGTCTTAGCTATCTCAAAATTTGGATGTATCTAGACATGTTTTAGTGTGTACATACATCCAAATTTTGAGATAGCTAAGAGCATCTCCAACCATGGTTGCCAAACCCTCCCTAAACGTCCGGGCGGACAGCCTGGACGCGGTTTGGGCTGAAATCTGCCACCCAACAGCGGCCCCCAAAGCCTCCACAAACGTCCGGGCGGTCCGGCTCCCCCCAAAGCCAGCCCATATGTGGGGAGGGTTTGGGGCCGCCCGGACGCGTCCGCCACGTCGGATCTGTCAAGGCGGCTCCACCAAATTTGAACCCAAATTTCGGCGCCGGCCACTTTCACTTATCCCCTTCTCGACCTCCAATTCCCGCTGGTAATTTTCATTCCTCCCGCCGCGTCCACCTGCAAATCCGGATGGAGGCGGAAGGAGCCATCGACTCGGTCGAGCATGGCGCATCCTCCCAGTCCGTCGAGCAAGCGGCGGACTCGGCGCTGAAGCCGGAGACCGTTGCGCGGCGGGCGCGGCGCCGCAAGCAGCGCCTACGCGAGCTCGCGGGCAAGGAGAAGAAGGAGCAAGCGGCGCTGGCGGCGCTGGAGGAGGCGGATAGGATTGCCAACGCGGAGACGCAGGACGACGAGCCGGCGCTGGCCACTCCCGTGCCCGTGGTCCGGCGCCCGACGCAGGCGCCGGTTTCGGCTGTGGGCATGGCGGCAAGAAGGTCGACATCCTCAACGACGAACCGGGAGGAGACGTACCTCATCGCGGATGAGTACCCGTCGCAGGTTCCGCCGACGCAGGACGAGGAGGCGGTGGGGGAGTCTCCGCCGCTCCAGCGGACGCGAGCTTCTTCCGGCGTCACCGCCACCGACCTCGTCCACAACCTGTTCGACGGAAGTCAAATTGACTTTGCGGTATGAATCTCTATCCGAATTACATAGTTCCCAGTCAATTTTAGGTCCATAGTGTAATTCTTAGCATTCTTAGGATGATAAGCATGAATGTATGATGGAATTGATCCGAAATGGGGTCGATCCGCCATCACAGGATCCGTCGGCACCCACATTTCCTCCCTTTTACACAATGGGTGAGGACGAGCCGACGGAGATTGCGACGGCGGAGGTTGCGGCAAGGAACAAGGCGAAGGCCAAGAAGGTGTACACGCCAAGAGGCACTTCGTACACTTCTTTTGAATATGTTTTGCTTTGCCGAGCTTGGTTAGCCACAAACATGGATGCTATATGTGGAACCGAGCAAAAGGGCACAAGGTTGTGGGAGAAGATACATGCCCACTTCCATCATCAAAAGGAATACGTGCAACCCCACCCAATTGTGTCCGATCGCAATGCCGGCTCTCTCCAACATAGGTGGGCTTCGATCCAAGAAAGTGTCAACAAATATTGCGGTTTTCATGCACAAGTGTTGAACCGGAATCAAAGTGGTGTCAACGTGACTTCCCATGTAAGCTATTGCTTCTACTTGGTTCATTGTCATCTCTTCATTTCATCACATTTCATTGATGTCATTGCTCTACTTTTGTGCTTGCTAGGCTAGTTTGGCCGCCACTTTGTACCATCAAACGGAGAAGAAACCCTTCACCCTCGCACATTGTTGGCTAGAGTTGACCGGGAAGCCCAAGTGGGTCTCCCAATATGATGATCACAAGAATCCGGCCAAGAAATGGAAGACCAATGATGGATCATGTTCTTCCATCCCAATTGAACTTGATGAAGAAGATGGGCCGTCCGAAACCGGAAGTGGCCGGAAGAGGATGATGATGGAGAGGAGGTGGGAGAAGGATCGAGCGGCTCGAGACGGCGCCGCCATGAAGATGTCCACCACATGGAAGGACATCTTCTCAAAGAAGGATGAATCCATGCACAAGTTGGAGAAAGAAAGAGAGGACAAGAAGGCCGAGAGGTATGACGCCTTCTTGACTTTGCAAAGGGAAAGAATGGAGTTTGATCGCCTCCGACTCAAGGACAGGATGGACATTGAGAGGGCGAGGTTGGATTTGGTGAAGGAGGAGGCTTGGATGAAGGTCCAATTGGAGCAAAAGAAGATGGAGGATGCCTATGCGATGGAGCAAGAGAAACTCAATGTTGCAAGAATTACCGAGGAACAAAGGATCATGTTCCAAAACGCTTCCCTCTTGGATGAGCCTAGCGCAAAGTGGATCCTCATGATGAAGAAGAGGATCTCCGACCGTGACCTCGGCCTAGATGCCTCCGGTGGAACCGCCCCTTGAAGAAGAAGAGATCACTCCGCCCCTTGTATCGGACAACTTGAACTTTGTTTGTTTCATTTGAATTTGAACCACTATGTTTTGTAATGCAGATCCGGTATGTATCGGATCGACGTTGCATGGCTTGCATGAGTTTGGGGACAACATTTTAGGGGATGTGGTTGTAGGAGCCCAACTATGGGGGTCGTCCGGTCACTGTCCGCGGACGCGTCCGGACGCGTCCGCGGACAGTTTGGGGGCCAGATTTGGGGGCTCCGCTTGGAGATGCTCTAAGACATCTATTTCCGAACGGAGGGAGTATTAGCGTGCTATATCGCGCTATAACGTGCTATTAGCGAGACATTGCACACGATTTATTTAGTGAGACAATTCTCAAAACACTATAGCGTGCTATTAGCGGCGCTATAGCGCGCTATTTTTTCCATGATGTTATCTCAAAGTAAACATGACTGTCGGTCAGAAGTCTGTTGCGGAATGTGATTTTAGTGGTTATACACAATGGAATAATCATATTCCAGTAGTTTCAACATTAACTTATGTTTGATTCCCACCAATAATCTTTGGCTAGAGGCATTTCAAACTTCTCTAGGCTGTTTTGATAACAAGTTTGTTACCTAGTAGACAATGCATCTGTTTTCTTAGAGCTTCCAATAATGTCATTGCCTCCTTTTCATAAACAGATTTTGTCATTACTTTGGGGCCTAAAATCTTGCTAAAGTATGCTATTGTTCTACCTTATTGCATCAACACAGCTCCCCAATCATGTAACAGAGGCATTTGTTTCAATAATATAAGGTTTGGAGAACTCGGGAAGAGTGAGAACTTGGGGTGTAGTCATTGCTTGCTTCAAGTGAAGGTGTGTTGTTTGTTGTTATTCTTGAGGAAGTTATGTAATGACCTTGTGATTCTTCTATAGTATCATGTTAAACCATGAAATCTTCTCGATTATTTGATGTTATGTGGTACTACCCAGTTGAGGATTTCGAAGATTTTAGGTGGATCAGCTACTACGCCTTATCCAGAAATCGCATGACTCAAACAATAAACATAGCTGACAGCTATAATTTTAATAGTTTGGCGTTGAGATGATGCGGTCTGAAAATTTACTTGGTCCTAGATGTTGATTGATATTCTTGTTGCACACTAAAATGTCATAAAACACAACAAATTTCCTCAAGAATTGTGAAAATATATTGTTCATCAATTGCTTAAATGTTGCTGAAGTATTGGTGAGGCCAAATCACATAACCATGTACTCATAGTGTTCCAGGTGAGTAGTAAAGGTAGTTTTGGAAATATATGAGTCTTTCAACCTTATCCGGTGATAATAATATCTTAGTTCTAACTTAGACAATATAGAAGCACCTTGGAGTTCATAAAGAAGGTCATCTATAACTGGTATAGGGTATTCTTGATGGCAATTCTATATAACTACCCTATAATCCATACATAATCTCCAACACTTTTCTTTTTTCTCTCTTTTTTCTGACCAAGATTGTGGGAGAAGAGTATGGGATTGTGCTTAGTCTGGTTTCAGATTTTTTTACTATTCCTGAATTTCCGGCTTATGAGGAATTTTGTAATATCTCACACTGTGGGGACTTAATCCTTCAGGGATTGACATAGCATTGTCACAAGACTTCTGAGGTGGTAATCCATTGGGTTCTTCAAAGAAATGTGGTAGAAGATACTGGTAGAGGAAAAATCCGATCCGTTTACATCCCTACCTGTCTAGTAGGTTCATGAGGTTTCCATGGGAAAGCATAAATGGAATCGTCTTGTGAATTATCAGATGTTCTGACCCAAATTTGAAGCGCACTTCCTGCATGATAGTTGTTGTGAGCAGTTCAGTGCTGAAGCTCCAGGTTTATTCTTGTAAGGAGATGCTTCGAAATATTCATAGATATCATCCGTAGGTTGGACCATGTAGTTAGATGGGCACTCATAATTTTGGGTGCATACCTAAATAAATTGATTCGAAATTTTATAATTCAGAGAATTTTCTCCAGTAACTAAGATCACATTCGACCATGACATTTGCAAAAATTTCACAACTGATAACAACAACATAGGTCCTTCCCTGACCAGAATTACGACTGACAAGTAAACCAATGTAAGGTGGTTTCCTGTTGGTAATGAACATGGTCATAGCCACACATAACTTGAGCTTTAACTTACGCATATAAGTTACCACTGTACTTTCCTCAAGCTTATGATGCTCTCGCAGTCCCCAGCTCCATGAGATGATATATGACGATGCTTTGTCATTTTGGAAAGTTAAGACCTATCCGTTTGTTACAAGATATACCAAGAAATGTCAGCCAGAGCCTCAGGGTTGCCATCCAGACGAGGTGACCTCAATTCACTACTGTGATCTACCAAGAAAGAGAAAGCAAGTCAAAAGTTAGACTGAATCATATCTGCATTCACACGCAAAACAAATACTCCCTCTGATCCGAAAAGAATGTTGCCACTTATACTCCCAAATTGTACTATCCTAATTCTTTTCCAGCGACAAATAAAACGGATAGGAGGGAGTAGACAATTGAGTATCCACGTCCCTGGCAAGCTACGACAATGCTTGAGGCGAGACAATCCAGTTAGCATTAGTGGCTAAAGGGCAGCACACATAGCATCAACACTAAACTTAGCTAATAGTGCCAACTCATTTGTTTTTCAAGCATAAAATGTAATTTATACAATGTTCGGTAGCAGCTGTAGGTGGTGCAGGGTTACAACAAAAGTTAATAATAATGTTATTTCCCAGATTGGTGGATGATATATTAGTACCTAATTTAGACGCAGTGTGATGCAGATACTCAACCAGGCACGCGAACGGTAACTTCTGGTGAAAACTGTCGGAAGTAGCAAACAAAACCTACTTGTTTATATTGTAAATTATAAAATCAATACGAGTCAACAACCAGAAAAAACTCAGCCAATGCAGAACAAGAACCCCTAATTATGCTTTCTGCCTGGTCCTTTTCCACGTTTGTGACTCAGTCAATGCATTTCAACACCCAAAAACTCTGTCAGCAAAATACTCCGCTAATCCAGAAACATACTCCCAGGTTCTGAGACGTGCCCACGGCCCAAAAGTCTGACCAGGTACTGCAATTTTCAATACTTGAGGAGAATAGTAAGAAAAAGAGGAGAGCTGAAACTCAAACCTACCTCAGTAAGTCTATGCAGCACCAATCAGGTCCTTTAATTCAATAAGGCAGTCATTAAGTGCTTGATACTCCTCTGTACCTGAGAAGTCTGTTGCCTACATAAAGAAGATCAGTCCCAACATTGAGTTGTCAGGAAGACATGGAACAGAAGGAGAACAAAGAGATTGCTTTTCCCAATACTTTAGTATCCATACACAGATTCTCAAGTAACAGATTATATCTATCCATAACTTCTTAACCCCAAAATCTAAGAGAAATGGGCAGGATGTTAGAGTAGAAACGGCTTTTGTTTCCATCATGTTATTCCTGAAGGTATTATAGACATATTGCTGGTGTTGTGGCATTCCACATGTTCATGACAAAAAATCTAGTTAAGGATGGCTAAACGGTACATTGTTACCCATCATTCAATAATTAAGGATGGTGGACAGCACAAGCAAAACTCAGGTACCTGCTTCAAGGAGCTTTTAAGATGCATCTCAGCTAACAATAATTCTCGCCTGCTTCCAGTCGTTGAAGAAATTTCAATGTAAACCTTGCAAAGCTGTAGAGAAGCTTGAGAATACTTTGTGAACTTCTTCTGGTCATGCAATAACCCTGAACCCTGTGAGGACAACAGCCACTAATAAGAGGATGTGATAGAATGAATAATAGAGCATACCATACACAAATTGTTGTAAGAAAGTACAAATGAGCAACTCAGATTAAAAAACTGGATCCAATAAGAAAATAAAAGTCTGCAATTACAGGAGTGCTACTTGAGAAGATAGTGAAGATATACTGTCTAACCTTAATGGGCAGGTGGATATTCGCTGACCACTAAGGTGTGCCTAACCTCAAGGGAATAATTGTGTATTTGCAACTACATGCCCAATTTGCAAATGCCATTGCAAAGAAGCAAATGGATGTATTCTCACTGCCAATTAAATTTCTCCAACATACCCTCCCATCAGTTTCTATAGTGAAGATATACTGTCTAACCTTAACGGGCAGGTGGATATTCGCTGACCACTAAGGTGTGCCTAACCTCAAGGGAATAATTGTGTATTTGCAACTACATGCCCAATTTGCAAATGCCATTGCAAAGAAGCAAATGGATGTATTCTCACTGCCAATTAAATTTCTCCAACATACCCTCCCATCAGTTTCTTCTCCGCAGCTCCCAACACCATTCCTTTTGTTAGAGTTGTATATATTTCTCATGTACTGTATGGGGACGTATCAGGTGCAAATGCCCAAGTTCTGAAAATCTGAAAATTTCTACTCCTGACCCTTCAATCATGTACCAGCGGTGAGATTTGAGGCTTTGTCCCAGCACCATCAGATGCAGCACGTTTTTTCACATAAGCCCCTAATACTAACATATTTTATGTTCCAAGATATCTTTAGCCGAGTCAGTTTGTAGTAGCGAAGCTGGAATTGGCAACGGATGAAATCGCGGTTCAAGAACAGATCTGATCTGATCAATTAATGTGCCGGCCATGATAGAAATTTTGAATCTAAATCGACATAATAAGCTATATTTCTGCAACAAATCTGCCACCATACAAGAAGAAAAAATTCACTTTCCAAATGACAATTCTCAATCTAGAATATACTTCACCGTCCCAGAGAAAAGACTACAAAAGTTCTTACCAAATCTGGGATGATTCCATTAGATCTGTTACATCTTGAGGAAAAAAATGGCAGCAAAGAGCCGTGTGCTCTTACGTGCTGCAGATCGGGCTTTAATGGGAGAGAAGAAGAAAGTAAATACTCTTGCTCCTCTCCCTCCGCCGCTGGTTTTGCTGTCCAGGCCGCCTCCGTTCTTCGAATTGCGGGCGTGCTGGGAGAGATTCGGCTGGGGAGTAGTGAGAATGGGGAATAGACAGAATCACAGAACTCACAACAATGGGAGAGAATGGGGGGCGATATGATTTCAGGGTTCGTTTTGTAAAACTGTCAGGGTGGGTAGAGCTAGGAAAATCTGAGCGTTCGTACACGATCCGACGGTTCCGATAGGCATTTTCAGATTTGCAGAAGTTAGGCCATTTTCACCTGATACGTTCCCTGTATTGTACTATCACCTTTGTATAAGAGGTTTTCTGCATGTTACTGTTGAAGTGTATATGTGGATTGCCTATCCCTTTCCATCAGTTCAGACTTTTGGTTGTGTTGGCTAGTGCATGTGACAGTTACCACACATGTACGCGTACCTATGGCCTCATGGAAGTACAAGTTACATATTTCGTCACATGGTATCAGAGCCTAAGTTGACATCTACAGTTTTGTATTCTTTTCTGGACGCTGCAACCATCCATCTCTCCTCACAAACAGATCAACCGATTTACTTTTTGATCGATCTTCTCTTCCTGGGTCAATTTCTGGTCAATCTCGCCTTTTTTTGATCAATTTTTTTATTCGGTCTCAATCTGCTCTGCTTTCTACTTTGCCCCGATCTACGCTCCGGTCCAGCCATCAGTCGGCCGCCATTGTTTGCAATTGCAGCTCCCCTTGGTCTCAGCCACCTGCAATTCCTTGGTCCACTACTTTGGTGCTTAATTAGACAAAATTCTTCTCGCATATGCACCTTCCTTTGGTGCTTGGTGCTCATCCGCCTACTAAATCAGCTTCTTCGGCAGCTTCCACGGGCGAGCTCAATGCCGAATCCTCCGGCAGCTTCTGCAGGCTGTGGTGACCGCTCTACATCAACTCGCATGGTGGCTTCATCACGCGGTAGTGGCTGCTCTACGTCGACTCCTTCGCGGCTTCCACGCATGGTGTTGACCGCTCTACTCCTGGTGGAGGTCAAGTCTACTTGATTCAACAAGAAGGGGCATCTTCCACACCGCTCTTCTACGAGCTTTGGTGCTTTCTAACTTCAGTTGTGTTGACTGAGCAGGAGATTACACGACTTCGACACCCGCTTGCTGCTTCGGGTTCTCCATCGCCAGGTGCTTCTACCTCAACCTCTTCATTTGTGGCCCTAACTGAGCAGGAGATTGCATGACTCCGAAGCCTGCTTATTGCTTCTGATTCTTCATAGACAGGTTCTGGTACAGACTCTTCCGGAAATAAGAGCACCTTCTACACGGTTGATATTGGAGCGTGTTTTCATATGACTTGTGATTCTTTCACTTTGTCCAATTTTCACCTTGTGGTCAGACTCTTCTTTTGTACGTTGATGACATGATAATCATCACTGGAGATGATCCTGAGCACATTGCCTTTGTGAAGGCTCGTCTTAGTGAGCAGTTTCTTATGTCTGATCTTGGTCCTCATCTTTTTTTTCTTAGGTCTCATGGAAAGACAAGTTGCATATTGCATAACACCTCATTTCTCTGCTCAATCATACCTATGCACCAGCTTTTTTTTCCACTCTAACCCCTCGGTCTCACCCCATGCTGGCATTCACGCCGACTGGCTCATCAGCACAGCAACAACCGTGGTCTTCACATGTTCCCATCCTACTACTGCAACAGCTCGAACCCGAGCCGCAATGGCCCCACGGATCTGAGCAGCACAATGGCCAGGAGCTGTGTTAGTCTGGCTCAAGGAGGCAACTGTCCACATTCACACAATGCAGCATGCGAGTGAAACACCCGATCAACACACTCTAACGGCTACCTACCAAGTCACCGCACATTGACTGGGATGGCTGCCACATGTCACCATATCCACCATAATGAACACACCAATGATATTCTATAGACCGCAGGAATGTCTTATGTTCCAGCCAAGATTTGGATTTTGTATCAAAACAAAAAAATTGAACCAAGATGCTCATCCAGCCACCCTTCAATACACGTAACAATGAACCCAAGACATTGTTTATTGGTGTTAAATAACGTATACATAGGGACAGTGTGATGAGAAATGGTGATTACGTAGTCCTGGATAGCAAGGGCGGCTGATGCATCCTTGTCAACTCGAGTTTGAGTCTAGCCTGGATAGAAAGGGCGGGCTGATGCATCCTTGCCAACCCGAGTTTGAGCCTCCGTGATCACAATTTCAGGTTGACACACGCTCTTCTAATCAAAAAGACCGAGGGGTTTCTTCCCCTCAGGCGTCATTTATTTAATTCAAATTGCTCGTTATGAAGAACTAGATATAGAGAAACATGTATTCTGGATGTTTGATCTCTTAAAAAATCTAGTGTGTCAAACTTGTGTTGTTCTTTAACATATTTGTATTGAAAGATACACTGTGCACTACATGTTCCCTGTCTCTAGCCGCCTAAGTGCACTACGGATAGAGGTAATATGCGCCGTAATTAATTAAGCAAACAAAGAGAACAGAGGAATGAAGTCATTCAGCGTGATAGTAATTTATGCACCTGGAGGGATCGAACTTGCTTCAACAAAGCTTCAGAGCATGCCATGAGATTGCCCTTGCTTTTGTGCCATCTTGCATATAATCCCCATATCTCTGCATTGCTAGCACCACTTCGTACAATCTAAAAACATAACCAGTCAGGTAAACTGCAATCCATGTGGGAATGCAAGAGGAAAAGCCAAGCCACATAGCTTATGAACCTGTTGAAGGATATCACCAATTATATCTAGCAATTGATTCGTTCGCCTGGTCACTTTGTTTGGATCATCTGAAGTGTTGCTTATGGATTCGGCTTCTTGAGTATCATTAAGATGTGCAGCTTGTTCTTCGAGAGTGGACATCACCTTGTCCAATAAATCAACATTGAAACGCTTGTTTGAAGACAAATTCAATACCGTTTTAGCAGCTTCAAGTGTCTGCACAAGATAATAAGCATTATTTTATGTCATATTAACCAATTCAGACAATGTTTTGCTGACATATAGGCCTGAAATATTCAGATGAGAGATCATGTCCGCCCTATAGGAGGATACTGAGAAAAGCTATGTATTCATATGTTCATGTCATGGTGGACTGTTAAGAGTTTTGCTAACATGTGGAAATCTATCATTAAACGTTACCTAAAAATCTATCATTAAAACAGATGAGTACCATCATTTGCTATGGCACTACACCAAACAAGCAAACAAAAAAGAAAACAGATGAAGTACATATCTTACCAGATGAATATTGCATGTGTCCAAAGCAACCTTACTGTAATTTTCCCAAACTTCCCAGCTATTCCTCCTATAAATGATTTATTTAGGATGAATTAGAAATATTTTTGCTAATAAACTTATGGAATATGAGGTGACACACACTTGAATTTTACAGCTTCCTTGAATGCCTGGACTGCTGCTTGGCTCTTTCCTCTAATCATGTGCCTGCAAAGTTAACTATATCAGACAAATGATACGAGACGAAAACCTACACAAAAAACACAATTGCATACTTGGTACATTATAATTTCCATTACAGCTATGTATAGACAAAACTCTAAAGGACAGACCCAGTGCTAGAACCTCCCACACCAGGTGGGGTCTGGGGAAGGATTATACGAGGCAAGGTTTACCCCTGCACAGTGCAATGCATAGAGGCTGCGTCGAACCCAGAACCTCTTGGCACAAGTGGGGAGTACTTCACCACTGCGCCAGGCCTGTCCTTTTTATACACAAGTCTCTCTGCACTTTTTATGAAAGCTACGAAAATACCGGAAAGTGGTTTTTGCACCCGAGCTCCAGTGCTCCTGCTACTTTACAAAAATTGAAAAATATATTTAAAAGTTTTTAGAAAATCTAAAAAATATCATGCATGTTCTCAATGATGTATTGTAAATTTGTCATTTTTGTGTAGGTCGAAATATAAAGTATTCTGCATTTTGACTTTTTACGTCTATAGGATACATCCTCAAGAACATGCATGATTTTTTTTCAGATTTTTAAAAACTTTTAAATATATTTTTCGATTTTTTTAAAGTAGCAGGAGCACTGGAGCTCGGGTGCACAAAATCTCTACTCCGAAAATACAACCTACCATTGTCACATAAAGTCAACATGTCAAAACAAGAACAATTTGAAGTTAGCTTGACCTGGTGAACTAAAAGGAGTTCAACTGAAATAAGGAAATATAAACAGCACGGAGGGGGGGAAAGAATGAAATACAGTCAAAGAACACCCAACAAAACAATAAACATCAGAACATAGTGATGAAGGAGTATATATTGAAGGCAAGCATACAGGCAGGCTATGTTGTTCCATGCTTCTCCGTTTTCAGGATCTATCTGCACAGCACGACTAAAAGCATCCACAGCCTTCTCAAGATCTTTGTCCTGTGTGAACAAAACAAGACAGCAGTTTATGTTTGTTTCAAGAGATAGCTTTTGGAACGTAAATATCAAGTCACTTGTAAGACATCAGGTATATGAAACAGAACACGGAAGGAAATGCAAAAGAGTCCTAGTACAATACAACTATCTCTCCAACAAATAAGATGGTAGGAATTGCTCCTTGGCGAGTGCTCTCTAAGCCATTAGAAAGTAGATGAAATCATTTCGTCATTCATGTCCCAAGTTAATGCCACTGGCAAATAGAAGCCAGAAACATTGTTGCACCAGGGTAGAAATACTCAAATATGTGTCACTGGATCTAACAAGATAATTTAGTTCACACTGCAAATAACTAAAAAAAAGGGCAGCCCGTGTCACTGGATCTAACAAGATAATTTAGTTCACACTGCAAATAACTAAAAAAAAGGGCAGCCCGGTGCAGTAGCTCCCGCTTGCGCAGGGTCAAGGGAAGGGTCCGACCACTTTGGGTCTTTAGTACGCAGCCTTTCCCTGCATTTCTGCAAGAGGCTGTTTCCAGGACTTGAACCCGTGACCTCATGGTCACAAGGCAGCAGCTTTACCGCTGCACCAAGGCTCCCCTTCACTGCAAATAACTAAATTCAAAACAATAAATTGCATGGTACTGGTTATACTCCAATAGCTGGATCTCAGATAGTAGATCATATTCTAATGTTGTGACTTCACGAGTAATCAAATATACATAAACTCCTGTGAAATATATTCTTATATAGGTAGATAATCACATATCCATATCCTCCTGCGGAACATATTCTTATATAGGTAGATAATCACATATCCATATGCTCCTGTCTCAAGAACTTTCAAATATAACATAAAATAGTTTTGAGAAGTTACCTTCCAGGCAGCTGTACCGTAGGCAAACCAGCCATCTGGAAACAAAGAATTCAATGCCAATGCAGATTCCCTACCCAAAGTTCAAATGCAAGTTATTTTCATCCAAGGGACAACCGTAAACAAACAAGTTGCTTAAATTAATCTTTTACCAAAGAATTTTGGATGTATAGAAGTCATTCCTGTTGTATGCGCTGCGAGCCAGAGAACGCTGCACCAAAGGTATGAGACTGTAAAACCAGTTCCAATTATATGAAATCATGAACTAGTAATAGAACCAAAGGCTGGTGAGCAAAACAAAATAGAAGAATACCAGAGCTCGAGCAGATTTGTTATTTGAGACTTCCAATGCTTTCTTATAATGATCATCATTATTTGTAGCGTCGCCAAGTGAACACCTAAATAAAATGAAGTTATTCAACCACACCAATAAATTTCTGTTCCGTGCGAAAAGAAAAAAAAAATAGCACGAGTCTGAACAGATTTATTTGATACAAATATGAGAGAAAGGGAAGAGAAATCGATTAAATCCTTGCTACGGCTGATAAAAGTAATCATTTGTATAGATACAAGCTATTAATCCTTCACTTCGGGAATCATTCAATGTCAGCACGTAAGTAGAATAGTTGTAGATCTCTATTGCAATGATAGTATTACTCTAGCCCATATAGAACTCTCGCTATCTTTGCTGTGTATGTGCAAGTACTACTATGTACAATTGAGCACATGAAACAAGGCCATGGATGCTTGGTGATTAAGCAAATGAGGAAGAGTTGTGGTCGATTGGTTAGGAGATAAATACTGTGTAAAGGAGAAAGAGACATTTATCTGTATTATGGTGATAAAAAGTGCAATTTTGTTGTAACGTGCATATACATATGGTCGCACCATACATGGATGAGACAAAAGATACAAATTCACCATATGTACACGTATTCATATACTTGAATACTGAATGGGACCCCCGAATGGATGTGTACTGGTGGAGGTCACTTTATAGTTTATATAACCTACGCAGTCATGTTGGTAAATTCACATTCGAATTTTAGTATTAGATCATTCGAATTGTTAAAGATATTATGCATAAATTCTCGTGAGTAAAAAGTGTAGCACTAATCTTGATATTTTGTATCACATGTTTAGTTTTAAGTTTTGCATGTAGTTAGGTGTTCATGTAGCCTAATGTAGTCCTGCAAGATGTATGGGTGATGCGTACGAAGGGCGAGTTTCTGCGGAGGCACGCGAGGGCGAGATGCCAGGCTGCCGTGTGATATGGCGAGCACGGCAAGATGCCGATGGCGGCGTGAAACTGTGGTGCTTCACGACGCGGCACGGCACGGCCGTGAGAAGCGGCCAGAAGCGCAAGTGGCTGGGAGTGATGGACTACAGGTTTAAGTTCAGCCAAGTGATTTGGCCAAGTCATAGTTAGTTGATCGCATGCAAGTTGTTAGCTATAGCTTGAGTGCGTGTGTGCATAGAAATGTGTAGTGGCTGTTGTGGTGTGAGTGCATGGTGCCCATGATGTTAGTGGGTGCATGTGTGGGGCTATTTAAGCAGTGTAACCATGTTTGATTTGATAAGAGAAATAGAGTGAAGAAAAGTCGGCCTGTGTGAGGCAGCCGACGACCAAACTACTAGTGTTTTCTTTGTGTTCGTGAGTGAGTTGTATGAGGCAGGCAGGCAGCTGAGAGGAAGAAGGGAGCTGAGGAGCAGCTCCAACAAAAAGCAAGGAAGAGACCACCGTGAAATATATGTGCATGATCCTCACAAACAAACAAATAAAACTATGTGCGTGCACCACCTCTTAAATTTTGAATGCACTGGGCCGTCGGGTGCAGAGCATTGTTGTTGCCCTTGCCCTATGTGACCCATCATTATATGTAGCAACGTGAGGCACTTAATATGCAAGATTCATTTTTTGGAGCAACTAGAAAAGCAGCAGATACACCGTCCAGTTCAAGTACAAGTGAGACTGGGGTAATGGTAGAATGGAGCAAACAGCGGCCACCAAGCAAAAGGCAGAGCTGGGGGTGGGCACAGAGGGAGGGAGGGGAGTATCATGCCTTTTCGTCTTGCTTTGGTGGTGGTTGAGAAAGAGATTTGGGTGGAGGAGAAAGAGAACAGGAGGGTTGAACGGTGGTCACTGGAGGGAGAAGAAGTGGAATGATAACAATTTGTCGTGGCGCAGTCAAGAACTGCACACACCTTGCACTCGACACTAACGTTTTGTCGTCGTGCAGTCAAGAACTGCACATGAATCGCACTCAACACTAAAAGTCATGGTGCAGCCCAGAATTGCACACACATCAGACTCACACACGCATTTGTGAAGTAGAACTCTTCGTTAAATTCCCCTACGTATCCCAGGCACGCTACTACTGATGCATACAGAACAAATTCTATTTGCACACGATGGGTAATTTGTCTATCAAGATATTTTGTGCTCAGTGCATTTTGGCGATATATATAGTGAGCAAAGACTTAAGATGCTAGCATAGTAGGTTGGCTTACTGCTTACTTAACTATGAACTGCACAATAAAGATGCCACACTTTCTCAGTAAAAACCTACGTTATTGCAAGCTAACGTTATGGACTCCAAAAGAAGAGATACCACATATAAGCAGCATCCAGGCATTAAGTATTTCAATTTCAATAGTTAGGAGTAGGATATCTGATGCATCCTACATTCCTATTTTTATGGTAAGTGATGGGGATGGCTACACAAGAAACACCTCTCAGCTATAAAAATTACTCAACTGTTGCCATCACCCACATTTTTCCACTTCCAACTCGTGTGATGACTGATGGATGGTGAAAATTGCGACTGTAGTGCACAAAATAGAGCCATGTGTGCAATAGTTACTCTAGTACTAAATGATTTTAAATTTTGTTGTTTTGGAAGATCCCAAAGCCATGTGAAGTGATACACAGCTGATTCAAGCATCACAAACTCTGAAAGAATATGTGACAGATATAGCTGGAAATCATAATCTAAAATATTAAAGACAAATAAATCCAAAATGATCTCCAAGATCTACCTACCATAACCTTGGGTCATTTGGTGTAACCAAGAGCCGGGCATTTATTAGACTAACTGCATCCGCAACTTTACCTGATAATCTGCCGAAGAACAAACTCAAATTATTACAGTAAAGAATTCAATTGAAAGTATATTAGCTACAACCAGTGGAAATGCATACCGATAGCAATAGATCAGATTATCCCACAATTCGAGATCTTTGAAAACATTCAGAGCTTCTCCAAGTAAACCACAACTTACCAAAAGTTCACCATATTCTCTGTGTTCACACAGAAAAACAAGTCACGTTAGTGATTAGTGTTCCTAAAGATGCAAGAAGGCTCGGGCGTATTAGTACATACTTCCTTAATGCAGGGATAGTCGGCATGTGAACTCCAAAAATCAATTTGGTTCTTTGTGAAACCACAGGAAGTTCTTTGGCGATATCTTCAACCTGAGGAATGCATCCAATTTGCATGTTAGTAGAAGCTTACATTTCAAACTTAATAGCAGGCAGAAAGATGCTTTGTTCAAACTTCTTTAAAATAAGACCCGGCATATTTTACGAACTAATAATTATTCATACTGCAATTGCATTTGATTCTTTTGACATGTTAAGCAGACGAATCTGATCATACCTCATGGTCCTGACTAACAGGTGCATTACATGCCTATCATTTGCTGGCCTGACTGTCAAGCATATGCAGAGAACTTACCCTTTGCTGGTATTGGTAGTGGTCTAGTGGGTACTAACACTGATTGGGAAGGGCAATCAGGGGTTGGGAGCAGAAATTAGAGGAACTGAGGAAGAACAATAAGACGTGGGAAGGATATAAAAGCCCAGAGACCAGACAAGATTTGTGTTCAGCCCTGTCTCCAGGATAACAGAGCTTCTACTGCTCCACACACTCAGCCTGCATGTTACAAACGACATCTCATGGAGCGCAAGAGTTCATCTGCATTGTTAATTTCTGCTATGCCCCGACGAACGTTATGCTCGTCTACCTGCCATCTACTTGCTGTGCCGCCAGCGCCCCAACGACGAGCGCCGCTGCCGTCTTTCTGCCCTGACGACAAGCGCTGGCGGCCACCGCCATCTACACTCTGACCAAAGTGCGCTGCTCCATGGCTGATCAAACTATCCACCTAGTTATTTTGCTATGAACAAACAGTAAAACCAATCAAGTTGAAGTGAACCATCAATTACAAACAAGATGAGAATGGAGGGGAAGAAACCCCTCAGCTTGTCGTCAAAAGGATGCTCGGGAGTTGAACCATGGCTGGCTAGAGGCTAGCCTTGCTAAAGCAGCCCAGGGAGGCTACTCACAAGGATGGGTCGAGCGTTTACAGACTGACTCATAGATGCACTCAATGTCTGGCTGCAAGCCAGCAAACACAAGGACACAGCTTCAGGCCAACTATGACATGGTCATGGACTACTGGCTGAAAACTTAGTAGGACATGCACATGTACTACTATCCTATGACACACGGACCATAGAAGTACTAAAGTGTGGCAGGCTATCGTGTGAAGCCAACAAATAACTAAGAATCTGTGGCACCCTAAGTTTAAGTGTGGCAAACTGCGGCTGGGAACCGAACAAGCCCTATATCTGAAACTTGGAGGAACAGCCACAAGATCATGATCACCTTTTGAGAAAATTTACAATACAGTAGGGACCCAATATGGCACTTACCAAATTCTCCATCATTAACAGTGCCCTCTGTTTTGTCCGACTGCGGGAGGACTCCCACCTAATACGCAGAACATCACACAAGCTACTGACCTGAAATGAGAGAAAGCGTAGCACTGAACTAACAACGGATAAATATGTTTCTCAAAAAATAAGAAATATTAAATTGAGTACATAGCAAAATATCCAGCACGCAGATGAGACCCAAATTGGGGAACCATTCCTTTACCACCTTATGTGCACATGTTTCAAGAAAAGAAATGATGCACGTAAAACATACCACAAAGTAAGATTCGTCCTGAGAGTCAATTGACTCTATGTATGGTGCCATCTCCCACCCTGTGAAGAAATAAAATGAATAAACAAAAATCAGTGATATATGCTATTTCAAGACAACTCATGAGTCATGTAGCTTAGTATTGGGTAAACCAAACTAACTCAAAAACAAATGAAAGTTCACACAAGAAATATCTGGTTCGAAATGACAGAAATAACAAATAAATACTACGTAAAACTACGAAACAATTTGCTATAACCATAACAGGCTGTTTCTTTTCTTTGAGTCTTTTCAATACCTTTGAAAATGCAAAAAAACTAACAAAATATCATTAGGAAATAACAGCTTTTCCATGTATATGTATATGTGAATATAACCATTCAAAGACAAACATAAACTCTAGTATTCCACGTTATGCATTTGCACACACGAATTTTAGCAATTGTTAATGCAAATGAGACATCCCTTTTGTACAGGAAACAGTAGCGGAGGGCCCTGTTGTGAATATATATAAAGCTGTGCTATTCTACTCCTGCGTGTTTGGGCAGTGTGCACTACCTGGTTTTACAATAGTTTACGCCGCCAGGTTCTATGATATTTTCTACAAATATTTGCAATCCAAAATATTTTTTTATCTACCACACTTACATAGGATTCACAATCTAATACACAATTTTACAATCTTGTATGCTTGGTTTTTTACCACATGTAGAGTAAGTGTGCTAAACCTTGTGCCAAATACTGTAGAAGGTATAACCCTAAAATCATTTACTTGGTATTGACAGAATATAAATGTTCGAAAAAATAGTTATATTTCGAAATGTCACCTACTTTTATAAATTTATAGTATTATAGTATATTTAGATCATTTGCCCACAATTCAGGGTATCTGAGACTACATACCTAGATTTCAGAGCATGTATCTAATCCAAGGACCAAGTATACCCTAAAGTATTTAGTTTGAGAGAGATTTTCAAACATATGTACTTTTCAGTATATTTCTTTGTATATATACCCAGAAACGAAATTCCCGAAGAATAATTTCAAATTCTAGTATAACGGTCAACAAGAGGGAAAGTGTTCTTTGCTCCCGAGCTCCCTCCACTTAAAAGAATTCGAAAATTATATTCGTGAGTTACAAAAAATTCTGAAAAAAATTACGGGTGCAGCCAATGGTGTATCTCATAAATGTGAAAATGTCAATTTGAAATACTTTATATTATGGGCTACACAAAAATAACAAAATCTGGTAAAACTTAGAGATTTTAAAATATGCATATTTAGATCCATACTTTGTCATTTTTAAGTAGCTCAAAATACGAAGTTTTTGAAGTTGATATTTTGCACGTTCGTGGGATCACCCAGATTTTTTTTTCAGAAATTTTTGAAAATCATAAATATGATTTTCGAATTTTTAAAATTGAGAGAGCACTGGAGCCAAAAGTCTCTACTCTCAACAAGATCCAAACAAAAGAACAAAGGCAAACCACTACAGGGCAATAGCTAAAACAGAACTAAACATAATCAACAGACAGATCATCCAAAAGGTCATGCCTTTACATCTAATGATTATAGCAATTATTGTTACAAAATGAGCTATCTTTGTGACCCAGTAGTTATGTACTCTATCTGAAAACTGAGATACATATATTTTTTTATACCAATCATATATGTAATATTATAATTACTATAAATGACTAAGCTTTGTTAAAGATAGAACCAATATATATTGTAATGTCTATAAGGAATGAAAATATGACCATACCAGACATTTCATCACTCCGACTCCTCCGACTCACATGTAAACATTGTGCGAGTACAGCAGCCTGCTGGATAGCGGTTAGTGATATATGTGTGCTTGCAGATGGCGTACTCTCACTGCTCGAGTCATTCCCATTTTGTGCCAATCTAGGTGTTCTTAATATATCACAAAATTCATCACTTTCACCAGGAACAGAGCTCCTGGCATTTTTTAAAGCCACCTCATCACTGTGAGCTCCTGTTAGCTCTGCTGATTGTCTCTCATCAGCTGCTGGTTTAGTAGTCTTCGCAACTAGTACCATTTGGGACTTTGCGTCAACCTATACCAAGAGACACATCGTTTCAACAAAAACATAAAAGATCACGGTTCTGCATATGTTGTGCAACAGCCAGATGAATGATATAAATGAAGTACCATTCAATATTAAAGTGACACAAGGCCCTCAAAGAGCCGGCCAGAAGGGCATTAGATGTTATGCAATGATACTAGTTTCAGAGAAAGAAAGTCAAGAGATTCATTTCAAAAGTATGCCTTGGAAAATGAAAATGGTTCCTCTAGCAATCTAGCTCTATAAGTTAAAATGGAAAGAAAAAGTAAAAAGAGGTTGAGTGTAATATACCTGGTGTATTGTTCGAAAACCAAGAATCCCTGTGAGAGAGAGATGAATCCCACATGCCTCTTGAGCACTATCCAGATGCAACCTATACAAACATCAAAACAAAAATTCTTTTATGACAGTATTATGCTAAGATCTTCCATAGGTTTTCTGATCTCATCATCGTTCAGCATATAGGTTGGCTAACTCAGCAAAATTGAGGTGCCCTATGATTGTCAATCAGTCCCCTATGCCATCTACGAGTACAGCACAAAAAAGACATGAATTGTTCTTGCAAAATATCTATGGAGAACATTTGTTTCCAAAGATACCCCAGATCTTCTAACAAAACTTTTAACAGTTTGCATGCACTAAATCAATGTAAGACAGGGTTTCCCCAGCATTTAACATCATGAAAGCCGCAAATAAACACATTCAGTGAGACACTAGCATTATCAACATTTGCAACTAAGAAATATAGTTAACTATTGAAAGAACTGGAGTTATTTATACCCACTAAACTTTATTCACTTAAACGCACCATGTTTATTCCATGTTAAATGTAAGAGAAATTAACTAGAGAGAAGTAAGCGATAAATGAATTGACACATTCTTACTATTGCTCAGTTTACCTCTAGTGATCTTGAATAATCGCCTTACGGCAACTTTAGTGGTATTCATTTAGTTATCATGGAAACACACTGAGGACAAATATCCTCTACGGAACTTGTAATATCAATATATGATTTAGTACCTTGAAGCATCAACTCGACCATACTTATACTCCGCGATTCCAGCTTCTAAAAAAGCAGCTGACACAAAAGATGAGCCTTCTCCATCACATAACAAGGAACCCCAGTAGCTATAGACCTTTTCAAGTTCACCAAAATGGTTCAGCATTTTATTTTTGTACACTTGAACTTGATCAAACAAGGAGGACGATTGCTCATCTAAAATATTCTGCTGGTACATGGATATTCTGCACAACCACCATGACACACTCCAACAATCAGAGGAGTCCAGACTCTTTATGATTGTGAAGAGAAGTTCTGCAAAGATAATGAACTGCAAAACAACAACACAGAAACTAACATGCTCATTATCTGAGATAAGCTAATAAATTCATCCTATATATTTCTATCAAGAATCAATCACAAAATCCAACCAAAAGTACCCTCACACGTAGCTAAACTTTATGTTTCCAAACCTTATACATTTAATACCAGTTCTTAGAAAAAGGTGATCCAGGATTTGGAACAAAAGTATTGGTAACCACCACTATATATACAATCAGAAATTAAATTAAATAGAGCGCTAAGTAGTAGTGACCAGCAGTATAACTGTATAAGTGCAACTGCCAATTTTTCAATCAAAAGGTACAGTATCCTATTTAACACGTCTTTACATATCCATAGCCTTATCATCCAGTATCATAAAAAAAATAAGTGTCAATGTTACTTATGTGTTTCTTTGAGTTATTTGTGCAAAACTAACAAATTTGGACAGGTCAACCTGCACCGCGGAATGGCTAGACTATCATGTGAGACGAGATAACATTCAATAAAAACTCATACAGAAACCAGTCATGGTGTTTTACCAAACAAACTATGTGTTATTTCAGCGTAAAGTAACTGCTTGCGGAAAGATCATAAGAGATACCACATAAAAAACTGAACAAAAATGACAGTTCATACAATACAATAAATCCCATTGCGAACTGATTAATGAGCAAGCGACAGAAAATCTATACCTGCAAGAGAGAAAACTTCCCATGAACATGGGAACCAAGAGAAGCTAAATGATCTGAAGCCCATACATCCCATTTGCCTCCAGAATCACTATGCCACCCTTCATCCAAAGATGAAATCTGGAAAGGGAAGGGTGAAAACTTTCCCGAAGGTCTACAAATAGTTGACAGAAAACAAACACAAAAAATGTTAGCCACATTAACACAAATAAAGCTCGCACAAGTTCTATATAAGCTGACATCATTATCTCGTATATGCATCTTCAGAACAAGAAGTAGTATTCCCACAAGTTTGATATAAGCTGTCGTCATTCTCACGTATATGCATCTTTAGCACACACACACTGCATTAGTTTCTCATTCCCGAGAACCAGATGTGACTCGGAAAAACCACAGACAGCAGACAGTTCCCATGAATTACAAAATCTTCACTACATTTACATTCCCTCACCCATACCTCACTATCCTACATCCCATATCAGTACGGCCCAGTTTCATCTCTTCCTGCCAATCCCAGATGCCCAGTTTCTCTTATAACATGTTTAGCCTTTAAAATGCTACTGTATAATATTTTCATTTTTGGCATGGGCTGGCCTGGGCTTCACGAGGCCGTTGCGGCGAGGTTTTTTTCATTGGTCATTCTTCGGCGAAGTCGGAGCAAGGTTTTTGAATCCACGAGTCGTTCTGGGGTAGCGACTCATGGACTAGTCATGACTAGTCAAGCAATAAGTACTATAAAATACCGTATATACTTAGTAATAGTCTAATACAAACATGGACAATTGCATACAATGGCCAAGGCCTTCCTCTTCTCCATGAACGAGCAGCCTACATGAATGGCAGATAGAAACAACACATCTTCAAGCAATCAAGCCTTAAGATCCATGTCTTCAAGCTGAAACCCGATGTCTTGATCATTTGGTGAATCATCATTGTCATCATCGTTGCTCTCCATATCTTGGGAGCAGCAGCAGCCGATGAAGGAGCAGACCCACCGGCGGAGGAGCAGACCAGCAGCAGACGGAGGAGGGAGAAGCATACCAGCAGCCGCCACAACCAGGGGAGGAGCCTCGGAGCAGCAGCAGCAGCCAGTGGAGGAGCAGATCAGGAGCTAGGAACAGGCGGCGGTGCCATGGGCTTGCGGCGGCGCTGGCCGGCATGCTCGGGCAGCGCCGGCCAAGGGAGAGCACTCGGTCATGGGAGGCAGGATACATTTTGGGTCACGGGTAGGTTTCACGTGGGAAACTGGGCAAGCAATACTAAAAAATATATGACAGGCTAGGCCAATTTTTAGTCGCCGACTCAACAAACTGGACTAGTCGAGACTAGTCAAATGAGTGGCTCGACTCATCCAATTATTCAAGTTGAGACATTGAGTCAGCCTCGGAGTTGTGACTCGTTGACTAGTCGCTCGACTCGAAAACCTAGAGTCGGAGTCGCTGGCTGGAGGAGGAGTGATGAAGATGACACCGATGGGCAACCTCGATGACAGCTCTTGTTTCGGTGGTGTGTGTGAAGCTTGTGTTGGTAGCCAGGTTAGCTGTGTGTGCCCTCGAGACTGTCGTGTTCCATGTGGTGTTTGTGACGGTTTTAGCCCGGTTTTCGTTCTACAGTAGGTCTTATTTGAGCATACATCATCAGCTTATTTAAGGAGCCTCGAATTTAGCTTGAGCATATACCGTTGTAGGTATATTCAAGGGCTTATTTGAGGAAGCCCCGAATTAAGCAAATTGAAAAGCTACGTCCCTAAAGGACGTGGATTAAATTTCAATAGCTCAAGTTCGGAAGTCCCATAGAACATGATGCAACCATTGTCCTTTGCTGGTAAATATGCCCACAAATACTACAATTTTCGCTTTCAAACCTTTCTCGTATTTTGCCAAATCAAGCAAACCGTGTACTGAATAAACCGGTTTTCACTACAAAATGAAAATGCAGAAGGAACAACCAGTTGAGTTTAGCAACTCACCCAGTCACGTTCTGCTGCGCGAACGCGAGCAGCGCAGCCACCGCGGCGCAGAGAACAACCGCGCACCTGCACTGGAACCCGTCGCCCGCCTCGCCATCCCCCTGGAGGAAAGACTCTGCGGCGGCAGCGAGGTCGGCGTAGAGTTGCGCCGGGGAGCCATTGGCGAAATCGGCGGAGGCGAAGGTGGAACCGTGGATGAGGTGCGGGACAGCGCAGGCGAGCGCGGCGGCGTAGTCCCCGGCCTCGACGGCGGCGAGGGCGGAGGCGGCGACAAGGCCAAGCGGGTGGGCTGGGGGAGGCGAGGGGGGCGCTGGTTGGGAGGTCGGGGAGGGGAGGGTGCAGCGTAGGAGGCGGAGCTCGGCCTCACGGAGGAAGGTCGGGCCCGCCATGGGCGTGTCCGGTGGCGAGGTTTAGGGTTTTAGAACGAATGGGGCGAACAGGGAAGGGAGAGGCTGTCTTCTCGTAAACTAAAAGCACGGTGGCGCTACATGCGGCGGCGGCGGCGGCGGAGGGGCACGAGTGAGCAAGATATAGCATCGTCGCTGCGGTCGGCCACTCAACGTGAGGCCCACTCATTTCTTGGGCCTGGGCCTTTGTCTTGGGAGAGATCATAAACGAGGTATACCATGGCCGTCCAAGAAGAAAGCAACTCGGTTAGAAGGATTGTTATCAAAAAAACAAAAAAAACTCGGTTAGAAGGATTTGAGCGTTGTCTTTCGCCGATTCCGGCCACGAGACGTCTCGTCGTCAGTCTTCCGCAGTCGACGATCGCGCGCCACCTGCTCGCTCCCTGACCGGCGAAAAACACTATGGATCAACCCTCGGCCGCCGACGACAGCCATCGGTACGTAAGGAGCCATGGTTCTATCTCCCTTGGTCTCAGCGATTTCTTCTCTCTTTTCCCTCCTTGCACCCACTCTCTCCGTTCCAAATTAATTGACTTGCTTTTGTCTAAATATGGATGTGTATCTATACTTGTTAGGTGTCTAGATACATCCGTGTGTAAGTGTGTAACCAAGTGTGTGTCAATTAAATCTGAACGGAGAGAGTACATTATACGTCTGCTAATTTCCATCGGAAGTTCAAATTATATTTATTTTAGCTATTATTTGCACTTACCTTCTCTTCTTCTCACACAAGAAACAATATGTCCTAAATCTATTGTGCTTGCGTATTCACTCACTAGCAACATTTATTTTTCTATCAGGAGTGAGGAACATGTTGGTGAGGTTAGCAACAGTGAGGGCCCTATAATTACAGATCTGTCAGAATTCAATGCGCCAGCACCGGATGACATGCCTCCTAAACCTCACTTGCCCTATTGGTATGATCATAACTATTTCTGTATTAACCCAGATATGATTTATTGAAATGGGTACTCTTTGATATGTTTTGCACATAGTTGGATTTGTTCAATTCATCAACTTCATAAAAGTAGTTGAAGATTGTTTATGTCAAATTGAATGCCAGCTAGCTAAGCATTGGAATAACCACTGGTTGTGTGGATATTTGTTGCTCTAGGTCCAATTTGCCTTATGATACTTCCAGCAGCGACTCGGAGTCTGAAATTGTGGAGAACAACCCAGTGAAGAGTCGGATTTTGATTTGTACGTATGATTTTTCTGCATGTTAATATTGATCTATTTGTTCTATTAAGTCTTAGATGCATTAGCATCGCACGAAATCTCAAAATACTAAAACTTTGCATGTTTATACATGAACCAAATGGCAAAAGAAAGTAACAGAGCTGCATCTCATTACTGGGTGCATCACCTGTATTTTGTTCAAGTCTTACATGCATTAGTAACGCAAGAAGTCTTAAAGCACTAAAACTTTACCTGTTTATACATGAACCAAATGGCAAAACAAAGTAATGATCTAGGTTGTAACACCACCAGCAAACAAGCAGCCAAAGAAGTGTCTTTGTTCATTTACAGTATTTTTTGCTCTAGAGGGGTAAATTCACTAACCTGATTTGTTGCTTACTTCTATCTATGTGGGCATGTTTTCATTAGGGAGAAGGATCTGCAAGAATGGCAGGAGTACTTGAAAGACCATACGAGCGACACTTTAAGCGAAGCAATGGATAAGAGTTTAGCTAATGAGTGTGCCACTCTAGCAGCTGCGTTTCATAAGATGTCAGCTCAGCATGCCGAAATGACTGTTCGATCTTCCTACTTTAGTAAGATTTACCCTCCCTTATGGCGCCCGCCTTCGCCAGCTGCTTCTGAAGCCCAGTCACTTCAGGCAACAGAACAGGCTTCAAGCGCTGAACCATCGGGGCAGCATTTGCTACGTCGACAACCAAGGTAAACCATCCTTTCTCTTGCTGATATTCGGCATAGGGTTTAGTTTTCTCTAACCACCGTCATTTTGTATCATTGGAAATTTATGAATATGGGTCTAGTATATACATTTCCTTTGTACATCATGAGAAATTCAGCTTGCATGGCGATAGACGAGATGGAAAAACAAGGTTTCCTTTCAGTAATTTAATGTTTGGGTTTGCATAGAATAAAAGTGTAAAGTTCTTCCTAAACCCTGGAGCTGCAGATTCATATCACTAAAGTTGTGTAAGTGGGTTATTGGAAGCTCGCCAGATGATGCTTGGTCTGATTGCCCACTGGTTGGGTGCTGAGATTGTCCGTTGACCACTGCCAGCAATTACCTTTGCGTTTTCAAAAAGACGTATTTATCATCTATGTTTCTTAGAGCAATTAGCAGAAAGTATTGATAACATTCATGCATGCATGTCGATTCGTCTACATACACAACAGTATATTCCCCAACATTCATTTTCTTAGACAATGAGACAGATCAGACATGCAATTTTGAATTTGCTATTCATGCAGGCGTGAAGTTTCTGACGAAGAGATCATTCAAAATGGGAAAAACTGGATGAATAAGGAGGTGATGCTGGCATTTGATAAATACAGGAAATAAGTGTGAATCTCAAGGTCTATATATACAACTTGGAATAATTTGATTGTCAAAACTGCAATAAAGGGGCCAAGGAAATCGTACTAACAAGGACGTTTATCTCGTTTCAGGGACTTGACTGCCAGTTTGAGAAACTATGTCACCAATGTTTTAATGTGGAACATTATAACAAAATTTTCCACCATTACAACTTTACCGTGAAGATTGCGAACCCTTGCTCAAGTGATTCGAGAGTGGCACTGTTCCTCGCCAAAGTACAAGAGATATTCGGAAGAAAACACTACTTTTGCTCTCCTCTGGAACCAAGTGAAAATGGTACCAATCCTCATCTTTCATGATCAAATAGAGAATTAGTTCCACAAATATTTATTTTTTAATAAGAGTTCCCTGTGTTGCGTTCTTTCAGGCCAGTGTTATGCTTGCAGTAACCAAGGAATGGGTGATCTGAAGCATCCAGCTACAGGTGGATATGACCGGGGTTCAACGGATATCGTATTCCCTTTCATGTATATGGATGATGGTGAAAGTTGTTGAACAAGACTTTTGATGGTTCTGAACCTGGTAGTCTGAGACACTAGATCCATAATCCAAAGATGACAATTTAGTTTCAGTTGTTGAATCAGAAATCTTCTGCTATGGGCCTGTGATACTGAGATTATATGTGTCGTACTGTTTCATCGGTCGTGTCTAAACTTTATTTATCAAGAACAACTTTTATATTCTGTATTTTCAGCTGAAGAATATTATATTTATCACACTTGGAACTAGACATGATCAATCGTAGGCGTGCGATATTAATTTTTAAACAAAAGGCTTTAGCCCGGTTTTTTCTATATAGAAATCCAACAATAGCAACCATAGTTTCATACAACCCACCAGATCAAAGCGTGAAGTTCTAATTCTAGCCCAGGTAAGTAAACAACTCGCACACAAGGGCCGAGGCGGCAAAAAGTCTTCTAACCAGTCTTGGTGCCGGCTTCAGCAGCCACTGATCCTCTAGCAGGCACAGATCCTCCTATCTCACCAAAGACAATTAGTTCGTTACTAAATGAGTCTACATGCCCCATCCGATAAGATCGGTTCATAGTCCCTGACTATTGGGACTAATTAAGCATCACTGCCACATTTATAACCTTCGTGTTGAGGATCCCCAAATCCCTGAACATTTTTTGTTTGTGCACCGATGACCGCGAGCGCACAGATCATTGTAGTGCCTAGTGATAGAACCAAGAGAATAAAGATTGAGTTTCCTCCCTTTTCTCGGTTAAAATTGTCACCTATTCTAACTGCTGCCTTATCGTCTACCAAAATGAGCGAACGAGGATAAAGTAACAACAAAAGAAACTAAAACATGAATAAAACAACACGACACAAATACTAAACAGAACACGGATAACGACAGTTCCAGACTAGCGAATACCTAGCAAGCGATAATCTACTAGGTAAGGCAATCTAAAGCGCGAAACCAATTCGTTTGGTATATTTTAGAAAAAAATAGTTATGTTATACCTTTGTTGTTGTTTGTTGCATTGTTCGGATTATTTATATAGAAAAAATTATCAGATTGTAATACTTAGTTATGTGATGTCTTATGGACGCGGCGATTGCACCCACTACCCAAAAAACATTTTTCCAAATGTCAAAAAATTCAAAATAAAAATTTTGCATGTAGTCCAACACATTTCAAGTCAGCACAAAAAGATATGCGAAGAAAAAACTTTTTTTGCAACCTGTGCAAAAAAGACAAATTCGGACATACGGAAATGTACATATACGTGTCGGAATTTTGTCTTTTTTGTACAGGTTGCTAAAAATTATTTTCACCATGCCAATTTTTGTGCTAACACATCACGCTGTAATACATCCGGATTTTTTTTCTGAATTTTTTTGAACTTCTGAATAAAAAGCAAAAAAAAAAAAAGCTAATGGGTGCGTCTAGACCCACCACCCGGTTTGAATATCCGATGTCTTATTTGGTTCTTGCGTCCTTTCAAATTGCCATGTGCATCACAAGATTACAGTGTATTGTCTTGTAGTACCAAGGTATGTACTAGACAAAATGACACGTTTCTTTTTGTTCATAAGGTACACTTTGTAGGACATGTAAGCTAAATTATACTTAGATATCTTATATAGTAAAATTTCTATAAAATTATACTTCACTTCTTGAATTTTGGTCTTATGCAGATTGTTCTTACATGCATGACATATACTATAGTTTGGATGAAATCATAGGATTAATTTTTTTTTCGCTATTCAAAACGTATAGGTTTACTAATAAAAAATTATGAGTACAAAGTAGACTGCATAGAACCTATAAAGCTTATTCGATTAATATCAAAATGTCTTGTTGTTTAATTTTGTGTTCTTAGTCCATGGATTAGATTATGATTTTCCAACAGTGTTCTTCATTCCAAAACCCGTCACGGGGCTCCTCGAGCCAGAGGTAGGTGAGGGCTCGCACGAACGTCGGCTCGGTAAGGAGCGAGCACTAGTACATAATGATACTATGGACACCCCTATGGAAGCGGCAACGACAAGGCGACGGTAATTTGCGACGTGCGCGCGGCCGACGCGGCCCGCTGGGCGTCGCGCCCCGCGAACAGGCGTTCATCAGCAACGAAAGTTTTTACACAACCATTGCCGATATATGGGAAACTGATATATATTACACTCCATGTTCGATATTTTGCTCTACGCAAACGGATATTTTGTCGGCCCGTTTCAAATGGACGGTAGCCTTTAAAAACAGTCTTGTAACCCTCAGTCAAAACCTAACCCTCACTTTCTACCCAGCCACTCTATCCCCATCTACATCTATACGACGTGTGGCGGCAGAGCTCGGGTTCCTCGCTGAACCGCGTCCTTATGAAGGGTGAGACATCGCATCCACCGTGTGAAAGGCACGGTGGCTCCTACTCGTCCTCCGCTCTTCTTCGGTCAGATCTCATCTCGTCGGGTCAGAGGTGGGCTGGGAGGCGAAAACGAAGAAGAAGCATGTGGCAGATCTGTTGCTGGAGGTTTGCCATTTGTCGTTTCGGCGTCCTCTCTGGCCAGATCTGATGCTGAGGGTCGCGGATATGTACCGGAGGACGACGACGACAGATGTGCTCCTGTGAAGTGCATGGAAGGTATAAATCTTTGTGTGACCGGCCGTCGTGCCGCCGAGTTAGGGTTATTTTGTAATAACTGTTTAGATTTACACAGTTGCAAAACCATGTGTTGTTTAGAAATCTGCGTTTACATTAATAATGTATAGCTCCACACTTAGGTGTTATGGCTAACTTGAACTCGTTTGAAAAACAGAAATATATTTCGGTGACAATGTATAAAAGAGACTATTTGATTCTACTCCCTCCACAAGTTGCACCTTAAGGAGTGTCGTGTCTTGATAATTTATAAAGAAAGCAGCGGGGGAGCTCAGTGTAATATTTTTCCCTTCTTTTCTCTTTTTTGTTGTTGATACAATTATCATAAACTAGCTTAATTCGTTATTTGCATGTAAACATGAAATCAAATTATTCCCTTTCACGAAGCTCCCTACTCATGCACCCGTCGCAAATAGCGACATTGCAAAAAACTCTTTTTAAGTAAGAGTGTTTTATACATTGTGACCGAAATATCACATCGGTGACGATATATTAGTTTAGATTTCGGTGACACTAGGGAAAAACATATGACAGAATGTTGGCACCGGCAGCAAGATTTGTTGTCATCAATGATCTCATTGGTGGGTTGGCTTGCTCTACCTTAGTTCTCTCAAGGCATAGGTAACTCTTTTATTTCAACCTTTCTAAACTCAATTTGGTTAATCACAGTATATAAGCATGTTTACTTATTGTTGAATTTGTTGATTGATGCGTAGGGTCGAGCAGATCGGCGGTGTTGGATGTTCTTAGCATAACGTCTTCCTTTGTGGCGGCAACCCTCTCCATGGAAGAATTCAATAACATCCATCCTTTCACCAAGACAGTTGCATAAGGTTTAGTGAACCATGACAATGTGCTAGTCGTCATATTGTGAATGGTTTAGTGAGTGTAATTCGTCATATTGTGATTAAAATGTAATGATGACATTCATATACTTTCTGAATTAAATATGTTATCATCTTAGTTCTTGTGGTGTGAGATGTTTGTTGTGAATTGGACATAAATGAAACAGAAAGACCGTTTCTCATGAGACGCATAAGGAAACGGAGGAATACAGTTAACCGTTGCTAAAAACTTTCCTCATCGGTGAGGGTTAAATCTTCCGTTTCCGATAAGGGGCTTCACATCAGTAACGAGGCTCGGGCATAGGGTTTTTTCGTTGCCGATGATGGTTTTGACCTGTTTCCATAGTGTCATTCTATATTAGTGGAGAGGTTGGAGCCTAGCCGAATAGATAAGCAAACAACTAACAGTTGTTGTACGATTGTACAGCGGGTTAACCCCTATCAGGCATCTTTTTGATCAAGCATGAGAATTCACTCGTGCAATTACGAAAAACCTGCTTCCCTCAACCGAGTACAACAAAACAGTCTATAGAAGTTTTTTTTTGCGGTGATACACTGATATAGCAGCTCGATTCTATTGGTGCCTCACTACAGTCCGTTCAATCGTTCTACTGTTATGTACTTACTAGGGATATTAGCGCGGCAATGCCGCGCCTGTTTGATGAATTCCAAATATATTTTTTAAAAAATTGTTGAATTATGAGTATTATTTGAATTCGAAAAAGTTTGCGCTTGAAAGAATGCTGAGATTTTAAAAATTGTCCGTATTGGAATGTATTGAAATTTGTATTATTTTAATGTTAACAAAATGATCAGATTTGGAAGGCATTTATGTTGGGAATCGTAGGCAGAAAACAAAAAATTTCCTAGCAACGATAACCGTAAACTAGCCAAGATCTATTCTATGCAGATATACTATACGGAAGGAGAACGGAATACATACCCTTGTAGACCGAAAGCGGGATTACGTTCCCGCATGAACGTTGACGATGAAGACGACGTAGCCGACCTCAAGGTCGTGTGGTGGAAGTAGACAGCTCCCAGCGCCAAACGATGGCGCCTCGCGGTTCCACACACGTACGGTGTGGATGACGACCTCCGGGCTCCAGATCCAGCAGAGCAGCGGAAGTGGAAGAGTGGATCTAGCAGCACGGCGGTGTGCAAACTATAGAGAGACTTCTCTCCTCGTACGAAGCTCTAGAATCGGAACCCCGTTCAAGGTAGGAGAGAAGAAGAAAGGAGATGGGCAATTTTCAAGGCATGGGGGCACTCCTATATAAAGGAGAGGGAGGGAGGCCAACCCCCTTGGCTCCCCCATGTGGGACTATTCCCACATGGGGGGTGCGCCGGCCATGGGGGGGTGCGGCTGCCCTAGTGGGCCCCATGTGGCCCACTAGGGTGGCAGCCCCCCTTTTTCCTTTTTCCCTTTTATTTTCTTTTTCCCTGAATGGGCCTCTAAGGCCCATTTAACTTTTAATGCCTTTTAAATTCGAAATTAATTAAATAAGAAATTATTTAACCATTAATAACACTTATTAACATTAGATACATATTATTTAATTCATTCGGACCCCGAAACATATTTCGTGGCCTCCGATCGATCATCGGACAATTACCGGAACACTTCCGGAGCTCCAGAACACTTCCGGAGTTCCTGTTTCTCATTCTCTCTAAATCCAATCTAATCGTCACCCACCCTTAAGTGTGTTACCCCACGGTTCGGGATCACCCCAGACATGATCGAGACTCTCTCTCCGATCAATCGACTAACAGCGGAATCTGGATATCCATGATAGCCCCTGTGTGTCCACGAATGTCTCTTTATTCGTTTGAACCTGTAGACGTCCAGTTTCAATCTCTTGCCTGGTGATACTTACATTGTCGAGTGTCGTTCTCCGGTATCACATTTTACCGAGCTTGACCTCATCCTTGACAATCTATCTTCTCTCGTCTGTGATGTTACATCCCCGTGACCTAGTCACATGCTTGCAAGCTCATTAGATGTAATCTCACCGAGTGGGCCCAGAGTATCTATCCTGCTATGCGGATTGGCAATTCCCGCTATTGATTACTCGCCCCCGACTACTTCCTTCCAATACCCGAAGGTGTCACCCTTATTGTCGTGAGTATGAGACATGACGTTAGGTGCGATCAGCCGTATCTTTCAGAAGCAGCGACTTGATATAATCTCACGGTCCAAGATCTGAAACTACGTTTCTATATATATTTTGGGTAAGTCCATCAAATCATTCACCCAATCATATGACTCCGTCGTTAACCGGTTAATGCCCATGATCAGGAAACCTTGATCATCTGTTACACAACGGACTAGTCAAGTAGAGGCTACTAGGGACCTGGTTGTTTCTATACCACACGTGTATTATGTTTCCGAGTAATACAGTTATAGCATGGTATTAAAACGTATTATGAACAATAAGAGATATGACAAATAAAATCACTTTATTAATTGCCTCTAGGGCATATCTCCAACAATTTAAAATTCCGTAATATGTAAATGTGGAATTTGAGTTGAAATGATCAAATAGGTTTTTAAAATTGTACAATTTGAAATTTATTCAAAATTTAATTCTTTTAGTGTTTACCAAATGATCAGGGGTGGAAGTCATATAAAAATTTGGAATATTCAAATTTCTAATTTGAGTTGGAATGCTCAAATATGATTGTTGTTTAGATTTTGAAAATTGTTCAAGTTGGGGTGTTTTTCAGATTCGAATCATTTTTTCGTTTTGTCAAATGAGTAGATTACGAAGATGTTAAAGATTTTGAAATATGTAAATTTGAATTTTGATTGTATGGCACAAATAATCAGCTTTTTTTGTGAGGGTATTTATAGAAATACTTTCATGTTGTACAAATTGTTCTAAGGAGGAAGTGCATTAGGATTTAAATTTGAATTTTGATTGTATGGCACAAATAATCAGCATTTATTTTTGTGAGGGTATTTATAGAAATACTTTCATGTTGTAGAAATTGTTCTGGGGAGGAAGTGCATTAGGATTTTCTTCAAATATTCACCTATTTGAAATATTGAAACATATTTGTTTTTTGACATAAATAATTAGTATTTACTTTGTTGGATCATTTTGTTGTATTGGGAATTTTTAGAGATACATCCATTTGCTAGAAATTTAATAAAATTGAATGCATGAAATTAGAGGAAGTCAATTTGGATTTTGTCTAGATATTAACCGCACCCGTTGTAATTCGAATTGTTGAAATTCATTTACTGATATTATTAATTCATTTATTGATGTTATTTTTGTGGATTTTTTTTAGTTCAAAAGAGATTTGTGAAATCCATATTTTATAAATTGACGTAAAGGTGTCAAATGAGGCTTTATGTATAATTTAAATTTTCTAGATTTGCAATAATTTGGAAAAGGTTCCAAAGTATTTGGAATGATTATTGTGGTTTTTTCAAAAAAAATAAAGTTGGCCTGAATTGATTTGTAGTTGTGTTTGAAAAGTTATAAAAGTTTTGAATAATAGGAAAACAAAACAGAAAGGAAAAAAAGGGGCCGAGCCAGCCGCACAGAAAGCGGCCCAACCCAGTTAGAAGCCCAGCTCCCCCAGCCCAGGCCCACTGTGACGTCGTCACAAGTGGCTGGACTCTGCCGCGGCGGCGCGGACCACGCCGGCGTCGCGCCACCGCGATTCGGGATGCGCGGGTGAGCGCGTGGGATGCGCCTGGACGCGAGCTACCCGCAGGTGGCGGCGCCGCCGCTTTTAGGTCACCAGAGCGTCTCCGGCGGCGTGGAACGCGGCGGCGGACGCCGAGCGCGGCGCGGACGATTCCGGCGCGCTCGCGGCGTTTCGGCACGCGGCTGTGGGCGAGGAGGGAGAGGCGGCGACGGCGGAGCACGGCGTGTGCTCCGATCTGAACGGGGAGGGGCGGAGCGGCGGGGGCACGCGGCGGCGGTGACGGCGATTCCGGCGTCGCGGGAGAGAGAAAGGGGAGGGGGGATTCTGCGGATGGTTTTGCAGAAAAGTCCGTGGCTTTTCCGGGAATTACAATAGGTCCCTCGCTGCGTTAAAATTTGGACTACGGGGTAATTACTCGGGTTGTGAGTTTGTTTTTGCGAACTTGGTTGCGCCAAAAATCGTGTGCGGGCTCTGATTGGTAGAAAGTCTCGAGCTACAGTAAGCTACAATGCCGCGCTGGGTTTTGGGACGATCTGGACCGTCCGTGAGCTTGATCGGACGGCTACCGTTTAAAGGGTGACGTGGATAGCGAAAATGGGGAGCGAATCTGACCAACTTTCATATACAGTACTATGTCTGATAATGAAATCGGTATCGTGGATCACTCCCAATAGCACGCAGCACGCTTGCTCCGTAGCAAGAGGCAAATCATCACATTTTTTTCTCACAAAGATCACAACATGGTTTCGCCGTCATTCTGTATTTTCGTATTGTCAACCAGGAACATGTCAAGCCAGAGGCTCAAAACTCAAAACACCTGAATCACAAAGATCGCAGCATGGTTTCGGCGTCATTCTGTATTTTCGTATTGTCAACCAGGAACATGTCAAGCCAGAGGCTCAAAACTCAAAACACCTGAACTGCATCATAGGAGTAGGAGTACTAATAATGAAGTAGCATGTCTCAACCATCCAAGTGACAAAAAGACCATAGAGATACAGGAATATTCCAGAAGCACGATTGTACATGAAAAAAACCATCATGGTGACATAGCATGAGTTGGAGATGGCACGTCCACCCAGATGTTTGCGTGTTTGAGAAGCACCGAAGCATCAGTTGGCAAAACCCCACGTGGCTCCTACAAATCCTCCTACTATATACTATATATAAAAGTACGTGCGATTCACCCTCCAAACCAATGTCCACGTCGCCTTTTTTGCCGTGACCGTCCGATCGACGTGACCAACGGTCTGGATTGCTTCAAAATTCGCGCGAGCTACAGTAACACTGTAGCAGTTGGATTTCTACCAATCACGCGCTGCCACGTCGACTCCAGCCCGTCATTTTACAAAAAACCGCCCGCAAAGGACTACTTTGCAATTTACAGAAACGCCAGGGGCTTTCGAGCAAAAACGTCCGCAGAGCTATCTTCTTCCTTCCTCTCTCTCGCACGGCCGCGACGTCGCCGTTGGCCGCCGCGCTCGATGCCGCCGCTCCGGTCCTCCCCCCCCTCGAATCCAAGCACACAGAGGCCTCTGCCGCCGCTGCCTCTCCCTCCTCGCCGGAAATGGCGTGCCGGAACTTGGCGCACGCGTCGCAATCGCCGCCGGTCACCCGGTTTCCCCCGTCGCCTCTGCCCACCGTCATCCCCAACTCCCCGTCGCTGCCCTCTCCTCTCGCTGCCCGTCCATTCCCACCGCCGCCTGTTCCCCAACCCCGAGTTGTCTTGCAGCCCTAATCCTTCTCGCACCACGTCAGAGATTTGAGGCCAAAGGTTGCATTTTTCGCGCCGCGATATGCTGCTGTGCGTGAGGTGCCGGATCTGCGTGCGCCGGTGCTGAATCTTCGTGTGTCCGGCGCTGGATTCTGGAAAAGAGATGTGCATCTGGGTGGCTGGAGCAGCCGATCTGGAGCGGCGGAGCCGCACATTCACCGCCGCAGATTCAGCATCACCGGGGCGCTCTGCCCATCTCCTCATTGATTCGCCCTTCTCCCCCAATCCCCGTGCCTCTCCATCTCCCCAGTCACCGCGGATGGACGACGGCAGCGACCGCGAGCTCTTCTCCAAGCGGCAGCCGCTCGGTGCTGCCCTCCCTGATCGATTTCCCTTTTGCTGCTTGCCTCAAAGTAGACACCAGAAGAAGGACCAGGAAGACACGAATCCCAGCTCAGCTCAAGGTACGCGCTCACCCATCCCCGAATCCAAATCTTCTTCTCCCCAAATCTCACCTGGCCGCAAAATCGACTCTTCCTCTTTCTTGAGCTGCAGCCAAGTAGGCAGCGTCCGTCCTTCCGTCTAGCAGCACCTCCTTCTACTCACTACAGTCACCTCCGCCCTCCTACTCCTGGTCGTACCACCCGCAGCTCCAGCTGCCGCTGCTGCACTTCGAGGATGAAGGATCCTCCGTTGGTTGCTTGTGCTGCAGCGCACCTGCACTTAGAGGAGTCCTCCCACGGAGGCCGGAGAGTGGACAGATTCCCGCTGCACTGCTCCGTCGACATCAAGGTATTCCAGTTCAGGTCCCTCTCCCCCAACACTGCCAACATGACTCAGCTTGTGCTCAATTATTCTTAAACAGAGAATAATTGATAATGAGTAAAATGACCCAGCTTGTGCTCAAATTATTCAGTTAAATGATCACAGATTGAGCTGAAAACCTGTTGTACCTGTAGGCCAAAGATTTTTATGAGATGTTGATGCTTTCATAGAGAACTAGATGATACCAGGCGCTATGCTGCGGTACTTTAAGGAAAACATTGTTTTGTGAATATATTTGAGAAGTTCCGAATATCGCGACATTACAATTGAAACTAAAGCAAAAGAGTAAGAATGGAAAACTAAATTAGTGAAAGCCAGTATGTAGTTTATCGTGTAAAACTTCACATTGGCGACAAACAAATTTACTACAGATACAGAACAAAAATGGTGAAAAATAAATTTACTGCACACACTGAAGGCAAACTGGGTTACTGCTGTACTTATTTCCAACTGTACTTGCTAATCTGCTCTTGTGGAATTAGTGATGGGGAAGCGACCTGCTAGAACATTTTGTAGGAGCGGATGATTAGACGCTTAGAAATACAAAAATCTGTGTGAATAATAGGTGGATAATCACCCACCATCCTTTCTGGAATTCATTCTGCTACTTGCTGCAAAAGCTTAATAAATTTATTGAGGGGTATGTACTGCAGACAAATTGAAGGCAAATTAACTGGGTCACTGGTGTACTTATTTCCAATTCTACTTCCTAATCTGCTCTTGTGGAATTAGTGATGGGGATGCGACCTGCTAGAACATTTTGTACGAGCGGAAGGTTAGACGTTTAGAAACACAAAAAATCTGTGTGAAAAATATGTGGATAATCACCGACCATCCTTTCTGAGATTCATTCTGATACTTGCTATAAAAGCTGAATAACTTAATGTTTGGTATGTACTTGGTGAATTTGCTATGTGCATGTTAATAGACTATTAAACTTACAGATATAGAAATTTATCTCATCGGATTCACTAATAAGAAAGATATACCTCTTTAACTTGATGTTCTGATAATGCATGGTTTAGTTGAGAATAGTGCATCGGTACCTTATGAGATTAGAGCAACCTGACAGCAATATTTTGATAACAGATAAAGGAAAAAATACTTCGATTCTACAAGCAACACTCGGACATATGGATAAGGAATAACTTTAAATAGGAAACATGTATTTTTGTCAGAACAAATAGAGAAAAGCAAGGAAATCAAACCTTTATGTGCACTGTTGTTATTATCGCTTCACATTTTGAGAATTACAAATATTTGATTCTTGATTCCTCTTCTCTGCATATAAAAGAAACACACAACACAACTGTATAACTTAGTGAGTTAGTGTACATGTGAATACTACCGCTGGTTTAGAATTGTACATGTGAACCGCTGTAAAATAAAATCTGAGACTAATGACATAATACAAATAATAGCTACATAAATGAGCAAGTAATAAGTTAGAGGCATATACATCTGTACCAAAATGTTCTAGAGGGAATAAAATCCCAGCCAAAATTCACACAAACCTGCAACAATTTTCTTGGAAAATCAATTCTGAAGATACATCAGTAATAGTTTACGGAGCATAAAAGTGAAAGAGAGGGGAAGAACTGAGAGAGACATTAGGATGGAGAAAGTGGCTGGTTTTGACGACGTTACAAGCAAAAGATGTTGGACTGGCATAATGGGGATCAGAGCTCCCATGAAACTGCTTGGTGACGCAATGTCTTCGATACTCGATAGGGACTTTAAATTCATCCAACCAAGAACGGTGCTGTCAAAAGCTTCTGAATATCAATCAGGAGCGCGGCGACAAAATCTCGAGTATAGTCACAGGCTTCAGATGTGGGGAGGACGGGACGGAGGAACTCTCAAGCAGGGTCACGAGCACCAGGTATGGGGAGACAGGGAGTACAGGAAGGGAGCAGCTGCCCTGTTTAAATTGGAGAGCAACTCTCCATCGGTTACTCCTGCAGTTCTTTAGTGGAGAAGATGAGGGAGATATTAATACATGAGTTTCTTTTGCAGATTAATATGTAGTAGTGGGGAGTAGAGGAACGGCGAACGGTGCCTGGTGGTGCAGAAGGTGAAATTTTATAGGGGAATCAATAATTAGGCGAGTAATTGGGAAGTTAGGAAAGAGTGAATCACACACAGACATGGGACTTTGTGTGCAAGCACAAGATGACGTGGACGTGAGTTCGCTGATGTGGTGGGCCTGATGATGTGTCGTAGCTGCATGTCTAAAGAAATGAGTTAGTGGGATGACCTATTTAGTTATATAGGATTTTGTTGATCTGTGAGATGCTGATAGGCTGTAGGATTTTGCTGTAGATTATATACTCACTGTATTGTGGTGAGTGTCATGAGGTGTATAGATTTTGTGTACAGATGTCGCTGACTCGCTGTATTATGTATTTGATGAATAACATTTGAGTATGTTTGTGCAGTACCCTAACTATAGCTTACTAACTGGTCTAGATTCAAACATGTTGAATAGCTGTTGGCATCTGACTATATGGTAATGGATGGACTCGAAGTCCATTGATTTGTTCAACATGATTGATCTATTGGCTTTCTTCTGATGATGCCTTTGTTGCTGACCAATCCCGATATAACCACCTCGCAGATCAAAGGTGAATCATATGTGTCTGCTGTTTGTTTATTACAGCCATGGCAGGAATTGCATGAGAGGGTTCCATTTAAACACTAAGCATTACGATAGCAAGATGTCAAATTTTTTGTAAGTCATCCCTCTACCTGTTTTATCATAATAGCCTTCAGATGCTATATGATGTGGTTTGTTTCCCCACAGGTTATGTCGATGAAGAGCCAAGGAGCATTACATGCTTAATCTTTGTTTTCATGCCCTTCAGTACACAATAGCAAGCAGCAGAAAGAGAGACATCAGGTCGCTGCGGCAGATCGAGATAAGCAGAGTGGTTGAGCAGAGCTCATTTTCTTGCCCGTGTCCAAGATCCACTAGAGCACAAGATCCACTAAAGCAGAGCACACAATGATCATGTACGAGAGGGCTAGCGGGTTCGAGAATGGAGGAGAAAGCGGCCGAGACAGTGGCGGCTCCGACATGATGACTAAAACTCTGGGGTTAATTAACCCGACAATAACATGTACTTTATCCGTTGGAGGGTATGAAAAGGATAAACAAGAATTACATTCACTGGCCTCAAGGGATGAGAACGAAAAGGAACACAAGAACAACAATCGAATGCAAAAAGGTAATTTCTACGAGATCATCCTTGCCACTTTATTCAGTATTCCTAATTTTCCATGCCACATCTTTTAGCTACATTCTGGGTATAACTGTTAGCTTTGTGCTTAGGAAAAGCATTGACAACAAAATGATTGGCTGACAAATGTTTATACACTACACATATGACTTAAACTTCTGTAATTGAGTTTGCCTGTTGGTTCATTCTGATACAGTACCTTTCATGGTGGACAATCTATTCTACTATATATACATCACGTAGGATTTCATCATCGTCATGGTGGACTCAAGCCTCCAGTCTCCAGACACTTTCCAAATTGGTGTGCCCACTTCGCTGTTGTTAGTATCCGAGTCAGGATACCTGCTAGGAAAGTCTTTCGTGTTATGAGGATTCTATTTCAGTTGTACTAGAAGATGGGCTCTTTACAATAAGGAAAGATAAGATGTGCGGGGAAGACTAAAGACAAGTCAATCAGTAGACCAGCAATTGATCTCTTTGTCATCTGTTGCCCCCTTCATATTCTTAGAAAGTGGACGAGCATGGCGGTCCCTATATCTCTGAGGGGTGTACCACTTTTTTTTAAGACATAGGTAGAACGGTTTGAAAAATAGTTCATCATAGTTCTCTTTTGAACCTACAGTGTGATTTCTAGATGGTTCCTCTTTAGCCGAGTGTTATTTCTCTTAGCATTTAATTTTCTTGCTTATTTTTATAACTGTTGTTAAATTTCTCTTAACGGAAGTAACTTACGTTATGTAGAAAACGAAAAAGCCATGGATGGGTAGTTCATATCTGCTAAGAATAAGGATAAATTGGCTGGGGAGTATGCACTCTGATGTTTACATCTCAATTGGAACCCGGCTTCTGATATTTTGAGGTGTTTCACTCTAGGTGTGTGGGTTGCATTGAAATGTAAAGCACGTGACATATTTGTCAAAGTTTAGATGTTGGTGCTTTTGATATGTTCTTCGGTGTGTCCACATTTATGATGATTTGAGTACAGAGTCATTGTTTGGTTGTATCTTGGCTATGTCTTTTAATGGCATAGCAGTCATGCTCATTTCTGTACCACTTATTCATATAACACGTTTCCTCTGTACTTTGGATGGAATTATGGCCATTTTCTGTACTTTGCACAGAATCTCTATGCACTCGCAATGCACTATTATCCTAGAAATTTACTCAATCTTATCAGTAAGTTTAAATTAGTTCAAAGCATGAGGAATATATGTTCATTTGTTTCTTTTGCAAAAAGAAGAGTTAATTATTTTGTGTGGATCCAAAACAACTGGTGCATTCTACTGTCTCAATCCTTGGGCACATTTTCCTTCCTTTTTAAATAAAAGTATGCATTCTTTCGGTCTAACTACCGATGCATATCAGTTCAAGTAACATTCCGAATAAATAGCTGAAAAATATATAAGGTGGTAAATATGCTACTCCTACCTTTGTTTTAGTTGAAAAATCTGAGGTGGTTAATACGCTACCTTTGTTTTAGTTACAAGTCTGGAATTGCAAAATTAGTTGATTGTTCTTGGACTGAAATAAAGGGACCAATCTAAACTGTCAATGTTCAAATTATGAAATACCAGGAACCGTGTGCTATCTGCTATTATTTTATGTACTTGGTCTGCAGCAAACTTAAGAGGAAACCAAATGCTATTTTTGCAGGAGAAATGCTAATTATTGCCTATTAATCTTCCAAGTCCCATCCGGAATGGTGTGTCGCCGATCTCTTATTCTTAACTACTCGGTGGTAATTTTATGAAATGTTTTACCGGCCTTTCCGACCATTATTAGACTACGATCTATGTCAGTATTTTAATATTTTTTTAGTCCCCGCCACACTTTTCAACTCTATTTCTCTACGGTAAATTCGATCTCGATTTCCTGCCATCCTCGCTGTGCACGACAATATTATTTTTAGCTCATTTTTTCTTAATTTTCAGCCGCATTTTCCCGACGGTATTTCTCCATTATAAATTCGGTGTGATTTCCCCGATCTCCTCGACGGTAATTTCCAGCCGATGATATTTAACCACACCAGACGAGTTAACAGGAAGGGTGCGGCGTGTCGCCGCGCCGAGTTACCTAGTTGTATGCAAGACATACTACAAACAGATCGTCCAACTTAGGTATAATCTGTGGTGAATATTTATCAAAAACAAAATCTCCAAAGTCATTAATGGAAGATCATTGTCCAGAGAGCAGGTTCCAGAAAACCATAAAGAAACAAGGACCGAGCAAACGCCGGACAAAGCTAATGCCATAAGATTATTTTTATATGATTCTAAAAAAGAAAGAATTATGAGTTGCAAGCATTGGACCCTGGTGTTTTTCCTTTCTGATTGTTCTTTCAGTAGAGGGCATCGTTCCATAATACTCAATAGTTATAAAAACAAACTTGCGTAAAAAAATTAAGGAATCGACAGATCCTGTCTGGGTTAAAGCTGGCTGTTGGAGTTAACACTGGCACGAGCAAGAAATTATGCAGAAAACAGGAAAGAACAAAAACATTCACTTATCACAATTCTACCTGTTATAGGGTGAAAACAACTACATCCTCATTGGTTGTCCAATACCAGTGCTATCTAATTAACATCATCTTTATCAGACAATAATTTTCAGCCCCGGACACTGAAGTAGAACTTCAGCATAGCATATAGAGTATAGACAGCTCCAAAATTGTAAGGACATCCGTTACCTACCTGAGATTTCCCCCTCTCTAAAAGGAAGATTGTATGTTCCAACAGAGCTGCTAGAGCAGAGCAGAGATAAACAGTTCAATAGAATCCATCCATTCCATAATAATAATAAATAGCAAAAAGGGACATAATGGTCTACCTCATGAACCCCAACTGCGAAATACCTATCTACATGTTCAGCTAATGATCTGGACTCCTTGACCTTCCGTAGCCACTTCTTCCTGGGGAACGTGACCTGCTCCTCATTCTCCCTTGGCCCTTTGTCAAATCACCACTCCTATATCTGTGCCTGTCTCTTTCAGAATCCCTACCATTTCTGTGGGGACTGCTCCTATACTGTGATCCTCTGTCTCTATGATCATAGGGTTTTTCTCTTTCACGGCTTCGTTCATAGTAAAGATCACGGTCGTAGTCACGCTCCCCAGATTTCTCTCTTCTGGTACCACCCTCCCTGCTCCCATAATCATACTCTTTTTTCCTCTGTTGCCGGCGTTCCTCTGATTTCTTCAGCCTTGCAAGCCTCTTGTTTTCTTTTGCTGCCTGGATAGCAGGAGGATACTCTTAGTACTTTAAAAAAGTAAAGTCGTATTACTAATTTGTAGCAATGACTTCACCTTGCATTCAGCCAGAAAATCTCTCACTAGACCGTAACCAATATGCTGTTTCCCAGTCAAATGGGACTGAGACCTCTCGAGAACATCATCGGATACTAAAAATGAGCCACATATTTCACAAAGTTCCATCTTCTTCTCTTGGAGCATGAGCATTTTGTGATCTGCTTGGTTAGTTAAAGCTGTCTTCTCAGCATTTAGAAGGTCAACCTGCAATCCAGAAGAGACAATCTAATGAGTAATCAATAAATAATTTTGAAACAAGGTAAAGGATTAAGATGGATCTTGTACATCATTACCTTCTTCATAAGTGCCTCAGCTTCATCCACTTTACAAGCCTCACCAAGCTCCTCAATTTGCTCCAACAGCTTCTTGATCTTTTCTTCTAGCATTGCCAGCTGCTCAGATGTTTTCCCAGGGACGGGAGGTGGCACAATAGTATCTTGCGACAACCGATCTCGACCACGCTTTATTTTTCTATCCAAATCCGTTACCTGCGAAAAAAGAAAACAAATTTAAATATTCTGGTTACGAAACATTGTAAGAGCAAGTGAAAACTCACCAATTTCTCACACTGTTGAGCTAGTTCTGTCTCAAACCTTCGCAAATAAGCATCATGCCTTGGAGAACTCTCGAAGCTGCAAGTGCCAAGAAAATCGAGTTTGAAACATATTAATAATTATCTATATATACATATAGCTAATCATACATATAAGAGAGCTGAATTATACGTCACAGAAAGATTCTACAAATTAAACAGCTGAAATTGCAAAGCAAGCACAATCAATGATAGTCACCTATTATCTAGGAAGATACACGACATGGTTAATCCAGCTAGACATTCGGCCGTTCAAGGATGCTGTAGTTGCATGTCAATTCGTCAGTTACTCAGAGTGAATTTGCAAGGATGCAGACTCTGCATTATACATGATTTCTTATTGATCCAAATAACTCTGAAACCTACGAACCAAGACACTAGGTGACATAGAGCTGGACATATCACTATTCCCTCAAGTACGATCCCTATAGTTAAGCTCAATAGCGTTTGAGTGTGTGCAGAGATGTAAAAAATAACATGTCAAATTCAATCAAAATAAAAAAATGGTGTTAGTCGTGGACTACTTTTGGGTGTTGTACTGTACTATTCCCTCGTTGCAAAATGTGGGGTGTATTTTGACTGTCCAAACACATGCTTTGACCAATAATTAATCCAATAATACTTGGGCTATGTTCAACAAAATGTGATAAAATTGTGATTTTATAAAAAATACTGCACATGGATTTATGGTGAAAGATCAAAAAATGGGGCAGTCAAAATATGCACTACATTTCGTAACGGATGGAGTACTATTAAAATAAATAAAAACTTTTGAAGTATAGAAGGTAAGGATTTGTTGGACTAGCAAAGACAACTAGGCCATTACAATCATTTTGGTTTGTTCATCAGCTACTCCAGATTTTGACACTATTCCTGCATTCCTTTAATATGACGTCATGATCAAATGATGCCTCATGCACACCTCTTTAAAACATCTCGCACAATATTATGAAATTCTGCATTCATGATCAAATGATGCCTCATGCACACCTCTTTAAAACATCTCGCACAATATTATGAAATTCTGCATTCAGGTTGTAGAAAAAACACCTACATTGGCTCCCTCAATCCAAGATAAAGAGTGTTACACCTACGATTTCTTACGCAAAGATTAGCCAATTTATGATATTTAGATATGTTATGCTAGGTAGACCATACTAATATCCACTGAGTTTCCATATACATAAAATATCTCAACATTACAGACGACACTTTCGTCATGTTTCGTTCGAGGAAGATACCAAGATGAACCGAGACATCATTATATGAGACGCCCATGAAAAGCTAACAAGCTCTCTTTAGGGGAGTTCAATGAAAATAACATGCTCGATAGCTCACAGCACAGAAGAAACAATCCATACGATTTTGAAATCATGACCTAACCTCGGACAAAACTAAAGAAACTCCCTTCACAGTTCCCACCAACCCAAATATACTCCAAAAACACAACAAACTAATTACCAGATATGTCAAAGTTTCAAGGAAATCCAGAGCCTTACCTCTCCTTGAGCTTGGAATCATGGATCTTCAAGCAAGGCCCTGCGAACAGCAAACGGAACAAATCAGCAAAACAGACCACGAGCCGATACAGAAGTAGGCGAATTGGTACAGATGAGGAATGGGGCAGAATGGAAATACCCAGGTTGCTCTTGGTGTTGACAAATAGGTCGTGGGGGCAGAAGCGGACCATGAAGGGCCCGCACACATCGGGATCGTCCCACTTCACCTCCCTGTGCCCTTTCCTCTCCTCCTCCGTCAGATTGCGGGCTGCAAACACCGGAGCCCGCGGCGCGATTAGGTTAGGATTAGAATTCGAATTCGCGAGGGGCTTTAGGGTAGGGAGGTCGAAGAATTCGTCAATTACCTGTGCCCATGAGCTCGTCGAGGAGAGCTCGCTGCGCGTCCATGGCGGAGAGGGTGGTGGGGCTGGGAGAAACCCTAGCCTTGCTCTTCTTCTAGCTTCTTCCTTGGTCCGTTGGTCGGGCTGGGGACTTGTGTGTAATAAAAGCATTTCTAATAGGTGATGTAAAGTAAAGTAGCTTGTAACCGTTTTTTTTTAGGGAAGCTTGTAACCGTTTTTTATATCATCTGGGTAAAAAGTGGTCTCCAACAGCTGTCCGCTATGTATATTTTGGCCATGGCGATGTAAAATTTGCCTCTCATGATGTAAACTAGAACGACACTCCGCACGATTGCGGCGGGTATCTCTTAAGAAATTTAATAAACACATGAAACCTAAAATTGACTAAAGAAATATTCAAGATTTAGTTAATCAAGACAGTCAAGAGGCTAAAATTATTAAACATCGAATATATGTGTGGTTTATAATTTAAACTATATAATATGTAAACGACCGTGGCCGCGTCGTACATAGTTCTCTCTTCGTCCGTCTAATCTTTTGTCCGTGTCCGGCTCGAGCACCATCGACACAATCTCAAACTAACCATCGTACGTGATAGCCAGACTGCCAGACACGCCACGCGTGATCGATCGAACACCCAGCTGCCGGAGGCTCGCCATGGCCAGCGACGAGTGCTGCTACTTGGAGGAAGTCGATGACGAGAAGGGATTGGAGCCGGACGAGGACGACGTCAGCTGCTCCTACCGCATCGCGCCGCCGTACCCAGCACCCCGCCCTTCTCCTCACGCTCGGCGTCCTTCTGCCCCAAGCCGGCGCCCTTGGTTCTGGGACAGCCGATGGAGCTGGAAGATCGGATCTCCTCGACGGAGGATAGCTCGGCGAGCTGCGCCCGGGAGTCGACGGCGGGGGGCGAAACTTGGAGCTCCTCTCGCACGCGCGCGACCTGCGCGGAGGCCCACTAGTGGAAAAAGCGGCATTAGTACCGGTCTTATTGGGCTACCCCTTTAGTACCGGTTGTATATACAACCGGTGCTAAAGGCCCTCCACGTGGGCGAAGCTGCGCGCGCGCAGCTGAGGACACCAACCGGTACTAAAGGTTCCTGTTTTTTTTTGCCCCCCCGCATATGTTTCCAAAATTATTTTTTCCGAAATTTTATTTTTAAAAAAATATTTTCTATTTTTTTAATTTTACTCTAATATTTCTAATTTTGTTTTTTTTAATTTTCCAAATAGCCACACACATAATCTCTAATTACATATTAGACACTTAATCTCAGGTCAAAATACTTACCCCGGTCAAACTTCCGTTCGGTCACCCATCCTTAAATTGCTCCAACCCAAGCACGCTTAACTTTAGAGTTCCTTCCAAATTACCTGTCAAATGAGATGTTAGAACTTACTGATATTAGTATCCTATCAACCATATTAACCCCTGGGTCATGGTGTCACACATTTTATTGTTTAAATTTTGAAAATTTATTTGAATAAATAACAATGATTATGTAATAATAATATTTGAATAAATAAGAATAAAATTTATTTTACTTTATTTTCTCCTTTTTACATTTAATATGGAATAATTCATATCTTTAAATCCGTAAATCAAAATTTAACAAATAAAATGTCTAAATCGATTAGAAAAATGAGAGGAATCCAAATATGATATCCATATCATCTTTTTCATCATGTATATGACTTTTTGCAACATATTTTTGGTACTTGCTTAATAAAAAAGACATTTTATACATGTTTATAGATGATTCACTTTTGTGTGAAGAATTTTTTTGAAAACTTTGTCAAAACTCATGTTTATCATTTTTCCTAGCAACTAGTACACATAAACGGACTTCATGCCAAAGGATTTCATTTTTTGAGTATTGTTTCACTTTCTTTTATTTTGCTGAAAAAAGGTCAAAATGCCCGTCGTGTCTATTCATCCAAAGGGGTTGCATTTCTCAAAACTATCGATAGTTCTGTGATATAACCACTATTGGTGTAAATTAAAATGATTTTTGTAAAATTTTCAGAGCAAACTATCATACACTTGTAGTTCAAAATTGAATTACTTTCGGAAAATAGGCATAAAGTCATTTAAATAGGCGAAATGAGGTAGAAACCGAGAAAATTCCTAATATTGCTAGATTATCGATAAAATATGGCCTACTTTGTGTGATAATTGGATGGGTGTCATTTTGCACCATATTTGTTGTACTTGCTTCACAAAAAATGCCATTTTTGACAATTAAAAAATGATATTTATAAACATAATTTGAAAAAACTCATTTCTGCAACATTGTTTGTCATAACAAGACACACCTATGTCTCAAATATGGGCACATTCTCACAAACTATGGCACGGGGATGATCATATCTAGGTCATTTGACTCGAAACTTATACATGTCTATAGATGATTGACCTTTTTGTGAAGAAGTTTTTTGAAAACTTTGTCAAAACTCATGTTTATCATTTTTCCTAGCAACTAGTACACATAGAAAGACTCCATGCCAAAGGATTTCATTTTTTGAGTATTGTTTCACTTTCTTTTATTTTGTTGAAAAAACGGTCAAAATGCCCGTCGTGTCTATTCATCCAAAGGGGTTGCATATCTCAAAACTATCGATGGTTATGTGATATAACCACTACTGGTGTATCTTAAAATGATTTTTGTAAAATTTTCGGAGCAAACTATCATACACTTGTAGTTCAAAATTGAATTACTTTCGAAAAATAGGCATAAAGTCATTTAAATAGGCGAAATGAGGTAGAAACCGAGAAAATTCCTATTATTGCTGGATTATCGATAAATATGGCCTACTTTGTGTGATAATTGGATGGGTGCCATTTTGCACCATATTTGTTGTACTTGCTTCACAAAAAATGCCATTTTTGACAATTAAAAAATAAAAAATGATATTTATAAACATAATTTGAAAAAACTCATTTCTGCAACATTGTTTGTCATAACAAGACACACCTATGTCTCAAATATGGGCACATTATCACAAACTATGGCACGAGGATGATCATATCTACGTCATTTGACTCGAAACTTATACATGTCTATAGATGATTGACCTTTTTGTGAAGAAGTTTTTTTGAAAACTTTGTCAAAACTCAGGTTTATCATTTTTCCTAGCAACTAGTACACATAAAAGGACTCCATGCCAAAGGATTTCATTTTTTGAGTATTTTTCACTTTCTTTTATTTTGTTGAAAAAACGGTCAAAATGCCCGTCGTGTCTATTCATCCAAAGGGGTTGCATTTCTCAAAACTATCGATGGTTCTGTGATATAACCACTACTGGTGTATCTTAAAATGATTTTTGTAAAAATTTCAGAGCAAACTATCACACACTTGTAGTTCAAAATTTAATTACTTTCGAAAAATAGGCATAAAGTCATTTAAATAGGCGAAATGAGGTAGAAACCGAGAAAATTCCTATTATTGCTGGATTATCGATAAAATATGGCCTACTTTGTGTGATAATTGTATGGGTGTCATTTTGCACCATATTTGTTGTACTTGCTTCACAAAAAATGCTATTTTTGACAATTAAAAAAATGAAAAATGATATTTATAAACATAATTTGAAAAAAACTCATTTCTGCAACATTGTTTTTCATAACAAGACACACCTATGTCTCAATATGGGCACATTATCACAAATTATGGTACAGGAATGATCATATCTAGGTCATTTGACTCGAAACTTATACATGTCTATAGATGATTGACCTTTTTGTGAAGAAGTTTTTTGAAAACTTTGTCAAAACTCATATTTATCATTTTTTTCTAGCAACTAGTACACATAAAAAGACTCCATGCCAAAGGATTTCATTTTTTGAGTATTGTTTCACATCCAAAGGGTTGCATTTCTCAAAACTATCGATGGTTCTGTGATATAACCACTACTGGTGTATCTTAAAATGATTTTTGTAAAATTTTCAGAGCAAACTATCACACACTTGTAGTTTAAAATTGAATTACTTTCGAAAATAGGCATAAAGTCATTTAAATAGGCGAAATGAGGTAGAAACCGAGAAAATTCCTATTATTTCTGGATTATCGATAAAATATGGCCTACTTTGTGTGATAATTGGATGGGTGTCATTTTGCACCATATTTGTTGTACTTGCTTCACAAAAAATGCCATTTTTGACAATTAAAAAATGATATTTATAAACATAATTTGAAAAAACTCATTTCTGCAACATTGTTTGTCATAACAAGACACACATATGTCTCAAATATGGGCACATTATCACAAACTATGTCATGAGGATGATCATATCTAGGTCATTTGACTCGAAACTTATATATGTCTATAGATGATTGACCTTTTTGTGAAGAAGTTTTTTGAAAACTTTGTCAAAACTCATGTTTATCATTTTTCCTAGCAACTAGTACACATAAAAAGACTCCATGCCAAAGGATTTCACTTTTTGAGTATTTTTTCACTTTCTTTTATTTTTTTTGAAAAAAATGGTCAAAATGGACCCTGTGCCATAGTTTGTGATAATGTGTCCATATATTGACACATATGTGTGTCTTGGTATGGCAAACATTGTTGCCAAAAACAATTTTAAAATATAATTATAAATATCATTTTCCATTTTTCAGGTGCCAAAATGGCTTTTTAATTAAGCATGTAACAAAAATATGTTGCAAAAAGTTATCAACATGATGAAAAAAATGATATGGATGTAATATTTGGATTCCTCTCATTTATCTAATCGATTTACACATTTTATTTGTCAAATTTCGATTTACGAATTTAAAGATATGAATTTTTCCATATTAGATGAAAATTAGGAAAAAAAAAGGGTTATACTGCCCGAGACCTTTAGTACCGGTTGGTAATAACAACCGGTACTAAAGGTCTCGCAGTGGGGCCACTGATACGTCTCAAACGTATCTATAATTTTTGATGTTCCATGCTTGTTTTATACCAATTGCTACATGTTTTGCATCTACTTTATATCACCTTTATACATTTTTTGGGACTAACCTATTAACAAGATGCCGAAGTGCCAGTTCCTGTTTTCTGCTGTTTTTGTATTCCAGAAAAGCTAGTCTGGAAATATTCTCGGAATTGGACGAAACTACACGGGGGTGCCTATTTTTCCAGAACACGCCTGACGGAGCGAAGGAGCAGCAGAGGAGGGCCACCAGGAGGCCACACGCACCCAGGGCGCGGGCCCCCTTCTGCCGCGCCCTAGGGTGGTGTGGGCCCCTCGGGGGTCCGCAGCCGCCGCCCTTTCGCCTACTTATTCCCCCCGACGCGAAAACCCTAAGTACCTGAGCAAATATCCACGAAAAGATCCAGAACGCCGCCGTCGTCAACCCTAGCTCGGGAGGGTTCATAACCTCTTCCCGGCACCCTGCCGGAGGGGGAATCGTCACCGGAGGCTTCTACATCGCCATGCCTGCCTCCGGAGTGATGCGTGAGTAGTTCATCCTTGGACTACGGGTCCATAGTAGTAGCTTGATGGTTGTCTCTCCACTTTGTGCCATCATGTTTAGATCTTGTGAGCTGCCCTACATGATCAAGATCATATTATTGTAATGCTACTTGTTGTGTTTGCTGGGATCCGATGAATATTGAATATTATGTCAAGTTGATTATCAATCTATCTCATATGTTATTTAAGATCTTGCATGCTTTCCGTTACTCGTAGATGCTTTGGCCAAGTAGATGCTTGTAACTCCAAGAGAGAGTATTTATGCTAGATAGTGGGTTCATGTCTCCGTTTAACCTGGGACAGTGACAGAAAGTTCTAAGGTTGTGGATGTGCTGTTGCCACTAGGGATAACCTAACGATGCTATGTCCACGGGCATATGTGTTTGTTTACATTACGCACTTTACTTAATGCAATTATCCGTTGCTTGCAACTTAATACCAACGGGGGACTCGATGACACCCGGCGGTGGATTATTAGTCATAGATGTTGTTGGATAACGATCTATGTATTATGTCGTAATGCCCAATTAAATATCATAGTAGTCAACATGTCATGTATATGCATTGTCATGCGCTCACTATTCGTCAATTGCCGAGCTGTAATTTGTTCACCCAACATGTTAGTTATCTTTTATGGAGAGACACCACTAGTGAACTGTGGACCCCAGTCCATTCTTTTACACTGATTAAACAACCACAAACTGTAAACTGTTCCTTTTTCATTCTCTGCAATTTAATACTCATTTTCCACACCATACGTTTAATCCTTTGTTTTCAGCAAGCCAGTGAGATTGACAACCTCACTGTTTCGTTGGGGCAAAGTAGTTTGATTGTGTTGTGTGCAGATTTCACGTCAACAGTCCAGACTCCCTGCGACAGCTATTTTTCTGGCGCCGTTGACAACCTTCTGAAGAGTTGCTGCTCCTACTGGTTCGATAACCTTGGTTTCTTTCTGAGGGAAAACTTGCTGCTGACTACATCATACCTTCCTCTTGGGGTCTCCCAACGAACGTGTGTTTCACGTCATCAAGCTATTTTTCTGGCGCCGTTGCCGGGGAGACAGTAGTCTTCTGCAAGGGGAGTTTCACGCTTCCAATCTCTTTACTTTGTTTTTGTCTTGCTTAGTTTACTTTTATCCAGTTATGTTTTGCTTGTTTACTTGGAAACCCATAAAAATTATAAAACTGAAAATCCTATAAAAACTTTTGCTATGGAAGAATTTACTAGAACCTCTATGTTGATGGAAGCTAGAGAATTATATATAAAGTATAGAGAATCAAGAGAGGGTAAAATCATGAGAGGCATGATAAAAAAGTTAAATCAAATTGCTGAAATTTTGCTGGAACGCCATGATATAAATTGTTGCTCTGAACAGGATACTAAACATCTTAAATTCCAATGTGGCTTTAGTGAAAACGTTTTAATTATGAACTATCATTGGAATAACTATATTCATTTGGGAGTTGAAGAAGTAGAACAATTTGTTTTACTTATGGGAGCTTCTGAAATAGACTCCTTCATGGCTAAAAATTATGAAACTTGTGTTGCTTGCAATAAACTTAAAGATACGGTCTCTTTTATTCTTGATTATTGCCTAGAAAATTTCAGCAATAATTGTTATATCATTGATTATAAAGAGAGACTCATTAATGCACAAGAATGTACTCACAATTTGCAGGAACCTGTGGAAGAAGAAATTGCTGAAGCTGAAATCTCATTGGATGAAAAAGAGGAGGAGAGTGATGAACAAAAGGAGGAAGAATGGATTAGCTACTCATGCCTACCTTCTAATGAGAGTAACTCTTTAACTCTTACATTATTTGATCACCCTCCATGCTTGCCAAAGGAGGATGAATGTTATGTTCCTGTGGATTCTCTTGAAATATTCCCTATGAGTAAAACTTGTGAGAATAATTATGCTACTGTTATTTATGATAATCCATGCTATTTTGATGAATCTTATGATAATCCTTTATTTGTGCCTGATATCGAAATGCATGGTACTAAAGAGTTTTGCTTAGAAAATGTTTATGATAAAGCTCTAGATGATGGTCCTATATTGGTTGATAATATTAATTGTACTGCTAATGAAAATGGGATTGGAGAGGTCTTGACTTTATCTAGATGGAGTCCCATACCTCTTGAGAATGATCAATCATCTTGTTATAAAATTGTTAAAAGTGGGTTTGAAAGTTTTAATCCCACTATTTTTGAGCTTGATAAAAATTATGTGTTTGTAGATCATGAAAAGCATGCTTTATGTGATAGTTATATTGTTGAGTTTGTTCATGATGCTACTGAAAATTATTATGAGAGAGGAAAATATGGTTGTAGAAATTTTCATGGTACTAAAACACCTCTCTATATGCTGAAAGTTCTGAAGTTGCTCTTGTTTTATCTTCCTATGCTTGTCACTTTGTTCTTTATGAATTTATTTGTGTACAAGATTCCTATGCATAGGAAGTGGGTTAGACTTAAATGTGTTTCGAATTTGCTTCTTGATGCTCTTTTTGCTTCATTTTCTATTTTATGTGAGCATCATTAAAACTATCAAGCCTAGCTAAAAGGCGTTAAAGAAAAGCGCTTATGGGAGGCAACCCATTATTTTTTTCTGCAATTTTTCTTTTATTGAGTCAAGGTGTTGTTTACTTCTGTAGCAACTCCTTTGTATCTTTATTTTCTCGCATTGTTGTGCCAAGAGTAGCCTCTAATGATAAGATGATGCTTAATTTTGATTGCTGCGCAGAAACAGATTTTTGCTGTTCACTGTACGAAATTCCTAAAATCACCAGATTGTTAAAAATCTGAAATTTTTGTGCGTAATCTTTATGAATGTCTGAAACTTTCATTAGTTCAGAGTTTCTCGATCTGAGCGTCGTAAGTGCCTCGAAAAAATTCGTCTTTGCGGACTGTTCTGTTTTAGACAGATTATGCCTTTTTATTTTTGCATTCTCTCTTTTACTAGTGTTGAGTGAAATTCTTTTTTGGGTGGAAGAGCTTCACATAACATCAGTGGCTGTAGCTAATGTTTAAAGTAACAAATCATATTGCGTCTTTATAGAACATGTGAATTTTTGATTATGCACTAACCCTCTAATGAGATCTACTTTGAGTTTGGTGTGACGGAAGTTTTCAAGGGTCAAGAGAGAAGGATGATATAATAGGATCAAGAAGAGTGAAGAGCTTAAGCTTGGGGAGGCTCCCATGGATCTCCCCAGCATATTTCAAGAAGACTCAAGCGTCTAAGCTTGGGGATGCCCAAGGCATCCCCTTCTTCATCGTCAAAATTATCAGGTCATCTCTAGTGAAACTATATTTTAATTCTTTCACATCATATGTGCTTTTCTTGGAGCGTCTGTGTGCTTTTTATTTTCAGTATTGCACTTTTATTTTCAATAAAGCTTGACTGGACCCTAGCATTCTTGATTGGGAGAGAGACACGCTCCGCTTTTTCATGAGAATACTCCTATTCTTCACTTATATTTGTTGAGTATTCATATCTAGCGCTGTTCAGCTTTTAGCTCTTGTTTTCATGTATCTCTTGTCAGAGCTATTAGCTTTCTTTTGTAGAAAGTACTCTCTTGCTTCACTTATATTTGTTTGGAGAGTTGATGAAATAAATTGATTGGTGTTTGGTTGGTTCAGAAAATGTTGCATGTGGTAATTGGTATAAGGAAAAACTTGCTTAATCTTGTAGATCACTAAAATGGATAACTTGATGCTTGTCAATTGTTTTGAGTTAACAAGTAGATCATGATTAAATTGTGCATCACATGAGTTAAGCCTATTAGTGAAGAACTACCGTAAAGCTTGTTGAAAATTTGGTTTGCATCGGTGGTACCTCTAAGGTCTAGATATTTTCTAATAACAGGGTTTGGTTAACAAGGAAGACGGTATGAAGTCTTATAACGTTTGCAATATGTTTGTCATATAAAACTTGGTGTACGGGTTGATATTCTTGTTTGCTTACATAACCTTGCTAGCCTAAACTCTGTACTGAGAGGGAATGCTTCTCGTGCATCCAAATCCTTGAGCCAAAATCCATGCCATTTGTGTCCACCATAACTACCTATATGTGGTATTTCCTTGCCACTCCAAGTAAATTTTTCATGTGCTACCTTTAAATTATTCAAAATGTTATTATTCCCTTTTTGTGTCAATGTTTACTAGCTCATGAGGAATTAGTGTGGTTATTCTTTATTCTATTTGTCGAGTGGACTTTTACACCTGGACTAGTGGCATATACATCCGCTTATCCAATAACTTGCAAAAAGAGCTGGCAACGGGGTGCCCAGTCCCAATTAATTACAACTTTAACCAATTAATTCTCTTCACACTTTTGCCCTGATTCATCAGTAAGCAATGACAAACAGTGAAATACCTGAATGTGTGTAAACCAAAGAGAAAGAGGGATGATCTGCCTTGCTGGTAGAAATAACGTCCTTCATGGGAGCCGCTCTTAAAAGTCCGTTCGACAGGTAGAATACTGTTCTCACCCGCTACCATTCGTTGACAATTAACAAACACCTCTCAAAAATAGATACTCCTCCATGGTATGTGATTGATGGAAGGCACCCGAGGATTCGGTTAGCCATGGCTTGTGTTAGCAAGGTTGGGAGGAGTATCAAATATTTTATGCAATCTCTATATGCTTTCAAAAACCTAAAAGCTCTAGCACATGATTTAATCCCTGCTTCCCTCTGCGAAGGGCCTTTCTTTTACTTTTATGTTGAGTCAGTTTTCCTATTCTTTCTGTCTTCCACAAGCAAACACTAGTGTCAACTTTGTTACAACATGCGTTATATGCAATGTATTGGACTTGTTATACTACTTTGTGTTGACAATATCCATGAGATAAATATGTTGAAAGTTGAAGCAAATGCTGAAACTAAATTCTTCCTTTGTGTTGATTAAATACCTTTTGTTAGAAACTATTGCTTTATGAGTTAACACTTATGCAAAACTGTTTGATGCTTGTCTCGAAAGTACTATTCATGAAAACGTTTAGCTTGTGTGATTCATTGTTTACTCATTATCTATTTGGTAGCAAATTATAGACCATTGACTTGGATCACTTCATTCATTTACATGTGCCTTGCAATATTATATGATCAAGATTATGATAGTAGCATGTCACCTCAAAAATTATTTGTTTTTATCGTTTACCTACTCGAGGACGAGTAGGAACTAAGCTTGGGGATGCTGATACGTCTCAAACGTATCTATAATTTTTGATGTTCCATGCTTGTTTTATACCAATTGCTACATGTTTTGCATCTACTTTATATCACTTTTATACATTTTTTGGGACTAACCTATTAACAAGATGCCGAAGTGCCAGTTCCTGTTTTCTGCTGTTTTTGTATTCCAGAAAAGCTAGTCTGGAAATATTCTCGGAATTGGACGAAACTACACGGGGGTGCCTATTTTTCCAGAACACGCCTGACGGAGCGAAGGAGCAGCAGAGGAGGGCCACCAGGAGGCCACACGCACCAGGGCGCGGGCCCCCCTCTGCCGCGCCCTGGGTGGTGTGGGCCCCTCGGGGGTCCGCAGCCGCCGCCCTTTCGCCTACTTATTCCCCCCGACGCGAAAACCCTAAGTACCTGAGCAAATATCCACGAAAAGTTCCAGAGACGCCGCCGTCGTCAACCCTAGCTCGGGAGGGTTCAGAACCTCTTCCCGGCACCCTGCCGGAGAGGGGAATCGTCACCGGAGGCTTCTACATCGCCATGCCTGCCTCCGGAGTGATGCGTGAGTAGTTCATCCTTGGACTACGGGTCCATAGCAGTAGCTAGATGGTTGTCTCTCCACTTTGTGCCATCATGTTTAGATCTTGTGAGCTGCCCTACATGATCAAGATCATATTATTGTAATGCTACATGTTGTGTTTGCTGGGATCCGATGAATATTGAATATTATGTCAAGTTGATTATCAATCTATCTTATATGTTATTTAAGATCTTGCATGCTTTCCGTTACTCGTAGATGCTTTGGCCAAGTAGATGCTTGTAACTCCAAGAGAGAGTATTTATGCTAGATAGTGGGTTCATGTCTCCGTTTAACCTGGGACAGTGACAGAAAGTTCTAAGGTTGTGGATGTGCTGTTGCCACTAGGGATAACCTAACGATGCTATGTCCACGGGCATATGTGTTTGTTTACATTACGCACTTTACTTAATGCAATTATCCGTTGCTTGCAACTTAATACCAACGGGGGACTCGGATGACAACCCGGCGGTGGATTATTAGTCATAGATGCTGTTGGATAACGATCTATGTATTATGTCGTAATGCCCAATTAAATATCATAGTAGTCAACATGTCATGTATATGCATTGTCATGCGCTCACTATTCGTCAATTGCCCAGCTGTAATTTGTTCACCCAACATGTTAGTTATCTTTTATGGAGAGACACCACTAGTGAACTGTGGACCCCGGTCCATTCTTTTACACTGATTAAACAACCACAAACTGCAAACTGTTCCTTTTTCATTCTCTGCAATTTAATACTCATTTTCCACACCATACGTTTAATCCTTTGTTTTCAGCAAGCCAGTGAGATTGACAACCTCACTGTTTCGTTGGGGCAAAGTAGTTTGATTGTGTTGTGTGCAGATTCCACGTCAACAGTCCAGACTCCCTGCGACAGCTATTTTTCTGGCGCCGTTGACAACCTTCTGAAGAGTTGCTGCTCCTACTGGTTCGATAACCTTGGTTTCTTTCTGAGGGAAAACTTGCTGCTGACTACATCATACCTTCCTCTTGGGGTCTCCCAACGAACGTGTGTTTCACGTCATCACAGAAGTGTTCAGAGTTGTACCTCACCTTGTAGTGGATGGCAATATACGAACCTTATCATCACGAGGTTTACCCATGATGAATGAATTGCAGCGAGCAGTATGACTCCCTGGGGAGCTTATAAATAGAGCTATGCTCCCCGGCAACGGCGCCAGAAAATAGTCTTGATGACCCATAAGTATAGGGGATCGCAACAGTCTTCGAGGGAAGTAAAACCCAAATTTATTGATTCGACACAAGGGGAGCCAAAGAATATTTATAAGACTTGACAGATGATTTGTCAGTTCAGCTGCACCTGGAAGTAGACTTGCTCGACACAGTTTATCAGTAGCAACAGTTTTATGACAGTAGCAGTAGTGAAATAATAACAGCAGTAAAGTAAAGGCAGCAGTAATAATTGAAGTAGACAGCAGGATTAAAAATACTGTAGGCATAGGGATGGATGAACGGGCGCTGCATGGATGAGATAATTCATGAAATAGTCATACACAGGGCAATTGCAGATATATAATAATAAGGTATCCAAGTAATAATCAATCATAAGCATGTGTTCCGTATTTAGTCGTACGTGCTCGCAATGAGAAACTTGCACAACATCTTTTGTCCTACCAGTCCGTTTGCAGCGGGGCCTCAAGGGAAACTACTGGTAATTAAGGTGCTCCTTTTAATAAAGCACCGGAGCAAAGCATTAACACTCCGTGAACACATGTGATCCTCACGTCGCAACCATCCCCTCCGGTTATCCCAATTTCTGTCACTTTGGGGACTCGGGTTCCGGACAGTGACGTGTGTATACAACTTATAGATATGATCCAAAACAATAATTATTCTCATGATTCAATAACATGTTCAGATCTGAGATCATGGCACTCGGGCCCTAAGTGACAAGAATTAAGCATAATAAGTTGCAACAATGACATAAAATACTACCGATGGATACTAGGCACCAAGCCCTAACAAATCTCACAACTATTACATGAATGATCTCATCCAATCCATACCATCCCCTCAGCCTACAGCGGGGGAATTACTCACACATGGATGGGGGAGTCATGGATGGTCGATGGAGAGGTGGCGGTGATGATGATGGCGATGATCTCCTCCAATTCCCCGTCCCGGCAGGGTGCCAGAACGGAGTTTCTGATCCCCGAAATAGGGTTTTCGATGGCGGCGGAGCTCTGGAAGGTTTCTGGAAAAAGCGTCGATCCCCCCGAAGTTTTTAGGTCATACGCTTTAAGTAGTCCGAAGGGGAGCGCTGGGGCCACACAGGGGGGCCACACCACCCCTGGGCGCGGCAAGGGCCCACCCGCGCCCTGGGTGCGTGTGGTGCCCCTGTGCACCCTCCTCGCTTCGTCTTCTGGCTCCGTGGGTCTTCTGGAAAAATAGAATTTCTGGAATTTTTCTGGAATTTTCCTAAAACTTTGACTTTCTGCACAAAAACGAGACATCAAGGCAATTCTGCTGAAAACAGCGTTAGTCCGTGTTAGTTGCATTCAAATCACACAGATTAGAGAAAGAACAATAGCAAAAGTGTTCGGAAAAGTGGATACGTTTTGGACGTATCACCGACACATAAATGAGTAAACACAATTCATCTGGTCACCAACACATAAATGAGCAAGCACAATTCATCTGGCCACCAACACATAAATGAGCAAGCACAATACATCTGGCCGCCGACACATAAATGAGCAAGCACAGTTCATCTGGCCGTCGACACATAAATGAGCAAGACAGTTCATCTTGCCGCCGGCACAAATAAATGAGGAAATACTGTTCATCTGGCCGCCAACAGAATAAATGAGCAAAAAACACAATTCGGTCGCCGGCACAATAGGACAAAAACACGCACCTCGCCAAGCTGCCCGACCATGTTGGCGCCGCTCTGACCAAAGAGCTGGCCGCGGGAAGCCGTCGAGTCGCCGAATCTGGATGTCGTCCGCCGCAGCGCCGAAGACTCGTCAAAGCCGGTCTCGTCGTTTAGGTCGATGCCCACTAGATCGTCGAGCGAGTTGGAGAAACGTGACTTCTGCGTGGGGGTGCGTGGCCATGCTTGGGGTCGTCGAAATAACCCAGGGCAGACGGCAACCCGCAATTGTTGGGGGCGGCGGAAGTAGAGCTGGTTTGGCTCATGGTGATCAGCATGTCGGCGGTGATGTTTGGGTCATTCGCCACCCTATTCTTCACCCATAGTCGCCGGTCTTGTCGACCTTGCGAAGAGCTTGCGAATCTGCGCCTGGGTCAGCAGACCCAGCGGCAGTGACACATCATCATGCGGCTCCCGCTTCATCAGCTTCTTCTTCGGCTGCATCGACGCCGGCGGCTTGCGAGGTTTCGAGAGACTGACGCTCTTTGTCGGCATGGTCGACGAAGGCGAGGAGGTCACGGCGGCGGCTGTAGGGTTTTTGAAATGGAGGGAGATTTGCAACTTTTGACGCTCGGGGCAGCAATGTAGACGGAAGGGGGAATTGCGCGCCGGCCCTATGTGTATGACGAGCGGACCACGTCTCTCGGATGGTGTCCGGGCAATGTTCAGCACCCAGAAGAGGCCCAGAATTTGGAGGGCCTCTCAGGGGTGTCGGACAGAAATCGGCTCGACCCGGACAATTAGAGATGCTGCTGTGAACGTTTTTTTTGCGTTCAACCCTCATTGGCTTTTTGGGGTCATTTGAGGTGTCGGTGGAGATGCTCTAAACAAACAGAGCTAACTTAATCATCGCATGATCACGGATTGGAATATCTTACCATATCCCCAGGTTGATTGTAGTGCGGAATCGTGTCGACCGGCCATGTGCCTGGACTGATGACGGGCAACACAGGGAGATGCTACCGAGAGATGCTGATGAAACTGCTGCTGCGGCCTTCGGCAGCTCGATCTACGCTTCAAACGAGCTGCCACGTATGTTTTAAGTGAAGTTCTGTGCCATATCATTTCCAAGAAAAACGCATCCGCGGTTGTATTTCTCAGTTTTATATGTTGTAGTATTTTCTTTCAAAATGAGGATCACCCACTAAGGTGATGTATGCAAGTAATTATTGGGAAAGTCATTTTGTCTACCGAGATCCACACATTTATCATTTTTTTCTAACTCAGAATATAAAGTATTTTAAATCGAGATTTTGCACGTCTATGAGATACATCATTAACAACATGTAGGATTTTTTCAGATTTATTTTTAACTTATAAAAAGAATTATTTTATACTCCCTCTGTTTTTTACTAGGCAGCTACACGTGCTTTGCACGTTAAAAACAGTCGTTATATCAGATAAACCCATCTAATTTCGACCCAAACAGCATTACAAAGCATCAAGTGTAGAAAACTTGTTGTGCAGAAATGTAAATTGATTCCATTCACGTGCGCTTGAATATACTTTTTTTGCACGTCTTAATTATGTACGTTTTCTGGCTACCTTGCGACTCATCTTCATTGATTTCTCGTCCCATCCATATCACCCATATGTATTCACTGCCCGATGCGGTGCAAGCGAGCTGCTCGCCACGCGGCTGAACATGCACATGCAAACGATAACTCGGTTTTCTTATTTGAACTGGACCCGTTTGGGCGACTAATGTGTTGCCCCTCGTCAAGCTATTGATACAGAGAGCAAAGGTCTAACCAGCGGACACCGGTGGCACACGGGCATATTAAGCAAGGGTCGAACCGAAATAACCGGGATTGAATCTGAATAGACCGAAACCGAGAAAATCTGGTCACTCATTCGGTTCAGCACTTGTCGAAAAACGAAATTATTTTGGGAAGTTCGGTTTTGTCATCAGTTAACCGAAGTGATCGACAAAACCGAAAAGATGTGTAAATTCCTGAAGTTTACCGTGATTCAGCCCATGGTCCAATCCATCTTACTCCTCGTAAGTTATTTCCTTGATTCCTTCTTTAGTACGCAGGGCCCAATAGTCCAGCAACTCCACGTATGTGCCTCCACTCCCGATTCCCCACCCTAACACATGTGCGCCGCCTCTCCTTTTCTCCAGCATAGCAGCTGACGGTACTCTACCCCGGCGGCGGCGGTGGCCTGCAGAAGATGCTCCTCTACACCTTGGGCGGACAGCGGGGGCCAGGCCCACCTCTAGCCGTAAGTTTCTCGTCGAATGAGCAGCAGGCGTCGCTGGCGGAGGGAGCGTGGAGGGCCGGCTGGAGCAAACTCGTGGATGTTTCCGGAATGATGTAGAGAAAGGTGGATGCTACTGTAGCTGCGAATCCCAGCGTCCTAAGCCGTCGGATGGTGTCCAATCAACGGTAGAAGTTGTATTATGATGATTGGATTCGAACTTTCAAAATTGGTACACTATATAGGAGTATAGAATATAAGATGTTTTAGGGGTTGCACATGTTGTCTAGATACATACTCCCTCCGTTTTTTAATATAAAATATTTTAGCATTTGTCCACATTCATATGTACACAAATGTAGGTAGATATGTTTTATTGTGCATATTCACTCACTTTAGTATTTATCTAGACAACATGTATAACAGCTAAAACATCTTATATTAATAAACGGAGGGAGTACTAAAGTAGGTGGGCACACATATTAAAACATGTCTACATACATTTATACACATAGGAATGTGGACAAATACTAAAACATCTTATATTAAAAAACGGAGGGAGTATTTTTTAAATAGATAGAGCACCGGAACCTGAGAGACAAAAATCTCTACTCGTAATTATTGTCTTACATACTGTCAAACCTACAAGTGTTTGTCTAAAGTAAAATACGAAGAAGTCATTTGGTAGCTATTATTCTGAGGCGGAATTATGGAATTTAATTGATGTTCCATACCCAATCTTTTGGCTGTGATAAAATTGGACAAGTCATTTCATTTAAAATTTCAAGGAAAGCCTATTTTGTGTTGAGTCAATTCCTATCGCTAACTCTGTCATTTCACTTTTGGTAAATGAAATGAAATGATGGGGAAATTAAATGAAATGATAGCTGTCAAACGAGCTAAAAGGAATTACATTTTGGATTGGAGGTAATCCAATATTTACTAAACAGTTTAATATATCGTTTCCCTCACTGTGGCTACAGGAACCCTATGCATCGCCCTGTGATTCTATCTGCACCATTAGCCTTTCCGCATGCATCCACCATTCAGCGTCATCGCCACTGTCATCCTCCTGCACATACAATGTATCACGGGTCTAATTAGAACAGTTGAACTGACCAGTTACGGCAGCAAAAGCAAGCAGTGGCGCAAACTACTAACCAAGTTGCAAAAGGCGGGAGCATGATCGGCATTCTCGACACTGTCAGCATACTTCACAGCTTCTTCCCACCAACTAGGGTCCTCCTCACCGCTCTCCACAACAGAATTACCATCACACAGAAACTCATTCCTGTTGCTGCCTTCGATATTGATTTCTACAACTTTCCCCTGATAATCTCTCTGGGCCGAATCGGCTGTGGAGCTGAGCTCAGGAATCACATCCCAGGGTACAGCACGCAGTGGAGAACGGTATCCTATTCCAAAGCACTGATGTTAAGACGAAATGATCATACGTGAACTGAGAGTTACTGGAACAATGTCCCTTGCTTACCTTGACAATCAGGGTCATAACACTTTTGGTAATAGGCAGCTCTTTGAGAATCCACAATGTACATAACTGTTACACCGTCAGAATTAGTGATTAGCTAATATATGTGAACAACAAATAGCGACCTAGTTCAGATGATAGAACTGCATGGGGAAATTGCTGAGTAACATTGCAAATATTCATATAAACTGGAAAGCAACATCTAATGAAGGCTGGAAGCGGGGCTAGGTCCACGTATCAGTGACACACAGTTATTGTTCGTGAGAATTTTTAGAAAAGATATATTTTTGCAGCTATTAAGCTAACTACTACTAGCATCTTAATGATAGAAAATATGATTTTTCAGCAGGGGAACACAGCTTGAAATGATTGTACTGCTTACCAAGTACTAGTATTTGGTCAAATATTGAATACTGAAGGCAGAGAACAGAACACAAAGAATACTTTTCTGCAGCAACACATGGCCATTGTACGAAATTATGCATCCAAACAACACTACAGTAGCATATACATAATACAATATAAACTTAATATATATTTATTAAACTTATGGGTTATGGTACAGAACTGCCAACAGCGTCAACGAAGACACAAAGTAATGTAGTGCTGTCCAAGAAGGTCATATACAGAAAATGATAAAACATTACCATGATTGCTCTTATGCTCTCTTCCAATATGCTCACAGTATCTACTCCTTGACATGCTATAAATAATTAGACCATATTGTGAAAACCAGTACCAGCATCGAATTTTTCCTGCAATTAATAAATAAATGTTTTCGTTATTGATGAAAGAGTACAACTCACATCTCCCAAAATGCCGCATTTATTCGCTTTCAGCATAAATTAACCAGACAAGAGAATAAAGAAACAATGTACTAATAATATATTGCAACCTTATTTGTGGAAATCCTTAAATTTTGCAGCCTTCAGCGAAAGAGGGTGGCAAACGTTCAGGAACGCGCAGAGTCTTTTTTACCGTCGAGAGGGCTCAGGTAGAGACATATCCAACTGAAGGAAGTGTGTGAGGCATCCCAGCATGCTATGGTAACCGTGTGCCCTATTCATACAGCACCCCAGCAGCACTAGCACACGGCTTGCACATTAAATTGTTGTGGTATTATTTGGACATTATATGCTTTGAAGTACTTTCAATAACATATATTCATTTTTGTTTATTTTATCTTTTGCATTACTTATGGGTTTAATAGTTTTAACTGACAACACGACAATACTATTTAACCCTAGCACTGTCCTAGCATATTGAAGTCCTGGTCGATCGACATGTAAGTCAAAATAGTATCTCTCAAGGAGTGCCAGGAAAAGGTGGTACCACTCTGAGTAGTCCAAGACCTGAATGACCAAACAACGAGGGCTTTGTTATTGCAGGCATGGCACGCTAGAGTAGAAATGGCAGTAAGCCAATAACAGATGTGATTCATGTGGCAGAGCCAAACAATGCCACCAGATGTACCATCACTTGGTCAACTGTCTTGGCTTATGGTGACTTCGTGAGAGACTGTGGAAAGAAGATGTGATAGACCTAACACCACTCCAATACCATGGTAAAATGGATAGCTGAAATGCACACATCGTATTTCCTTCATTGACGTTTAAATAGATTACATTGGCTGAGCACGAGATAGAATAGCTGAATACATGGATGGGCTACATCCAAGTAAGACATGCGCTAATGCTGATGGGTATTGAGTCGCGCGCTGGTCATATGAATACAGAATGTTGGTGTGGGGATGTGCGCAATTGTCCAACCGTACCCAAGTCTATGTAGTTACTAACATGGTGCACAATGTCTAGATGGAGATAAGCAAATCTTTCCTATTATTTGTTATATTGCATGAAGGGTTTGCCGAGCCTACCATTTTGAATCTTCAAAATAAAAACTACTTTAATGGCAACCGCAACTACTATAACATATTGCGGAACCACGTTCTTTGACAGGACTATGCACACGAAAACAGATTTCAAATTTTCAAAAAGACTGCTGGTCGTTTATATAACACATACATGTACATTAGAAAGATGAATAACTGACTAAAAGAAAAATACGATGTCCAGAAATATAAGGCGCTTCTCAAGATTTATCTTTGACTGTGAATTCGATTAACAGTATGTCGATTATGGAATGTGAAATAGAAATCATTGGATTCAAATTATAAAATTACTTTTTAATAGCATTGATTTTGCATAGATAATCTACATATAGTTGGATTATCAAAATTAAATCTAGGAAAAACGTATGTGCCTTATATTTCTGAACTGAGAGAGTAGAAGGATTTCTGTGAGGAAGAACCAAAAACCTGAGACACTTCCAAATGAAGCTATAGATTCAATAAAGCCGTCCAGAGCTGGAAAGGGAGATCTCCCATAAGTATATTCTTGGGGAAAATTACTTCGGTAAGTATCAATGGCATCTGGCCAGTTTCTTCTTTGAATCTAGTCATGACACATTATAGAAAAATAGTATATAAACTCAACATACTAGAAAAAATATATGCATACATATATGATCGGCATATTGACAAAGAAAAATGCATCGGTAATGCAAACCGCAAATACTCACTCGTGGAACGCTGGCTTCAGAGTGAAAATGCAACATTTTCTTGCATTCCAAATCAAGTTTGCAGATCAAAAGTTTATCACACTCATCATCTAATCTACAAATAAGTGACTCCATAAATAGTTCCTTGTCGTTCTGTAAACAATTAGAACATGCTGTCAGCCTATCAGATGCATCATGCAATATTGAGATAAATACAAATCTCCTGAGTGTTTCAAACGCATCAAATACACAGCCAAATCTGGCAAGTTTGCATGTGGTCAACAGTGAATAACATTACGGGGAAAATATACAAATGACGCTATAACAGCCAAAGGATACCAGAGACTATATAGCATCACAATCAAATGAAAGCCTGCATTTTTTTTAGTTGATTTTTCTGCAAGACGCACATAGAAACTGCGGTGCAGACAAAAATCTAATTGTCAACTGCGTATCAGCACTTTTTTTTTTGCGGGGGAACTGCGTATCAGCACTTAGTTGAATATATTGGCCTGCACCGTTCTACTTTAAACTGGCTGGTTTGGGATGAATTCCCAGGTCATTTATGGAGTGTAATCTCCTCATTAAGTTACGTTTTATTTGGACACTATGCTTTTAAACACTTCCTGATATAAATATTCATTTCTTTAATTTACCTTTTGCAATGCATCTGCATTTTATAGGTTTAACTGGGAACAAGACAGTGTTATTGTGGCATTCAAGATTTAGTACATGTACAAAAGAGAACCGAGCATCACTTGTATCGGACAGGTGCATGTGTGTACACACCTACCCACGTGGGTTTGGGTCCTGGACTCTGCAGCATTTCATTATTTCAGAATAATAGTTTGGACCATCAAACTTTTAGAACTTATTGAAGGCTTCCAATTGTTCTCCAACCCCCGAAGTTGCTCTACCATCAGAGGTATATAAAAACATATATATGCAGGAAATCACCATATAAAGAGCTTAATTTTGTAATAATGATTACGAAATTGTAACAAGTTCAACATGTTACAAACAGAACGAATTTATACTGTACACTTAAAGTTGTATTTATCTAGGATAAAAAGAAGCCTGTAGTCAAGAGCTACTCACCATGTTCTTACATTTGAAACGTCCAGAAGCCATAAGAAATGACTTTTTCCCAGACTTCGACGAAAAGGCTAAACGGAAACAACGATTACGAGAGTAAACAGCAGTATCCACAAAGAGCTGTTCAACAGGTTCTGCACAGCTGCTATCTTTTGTAATATACAGCTTATCAAGGTTGGGATTGGCTGCACGTTGAGCTGCAATCCGCGAGCAGATCTGTGGGAAGAATAATATTTCAGTGTGGAAACAGGAAGAAACAATACAGTTTGCCAAAGATAGGACATGCAACACCCTTGAACCCCAAAAGGAGGCGCAAATACAATTTCACTGAACACAAACCCCATTCCCCAAAAAAAGAGCATCTTAAGCATGCTGGAAAATATATATTATAAGCAGAAAGAGTGGAAATGAATTGCTAATCTGATTGAAGTGTGTGCTATTATATTAAAGCATAAAGATTTTCTGGTCCTGCTAACGTCGGTGCTATATTTTCATTTCAAGAGAAAACAGAGGATGAATTGACTAGTTGTCAGTCCTGAAGTGTGTCTAATACTAAGATAGTTTACTATTTTACTGGCAATTTTAGAAATGCCAGCAGATCGAAGAAAACACCACTGCAGAGCTAGCACGCTGTATGTGCATACATGCACCAATATTGAAGGTGACTTGATGAGATGTAGGTCAGCCGCATTGCCTATATATGTCGAGGCATGAGACAGTCTTCTCTAAAATTGAAGGAAGCAGGGTATATGTTGTTTAGACTGCTGAAGCAATAGCTATAGACACGAGAAAAGAGAAATAAAAGATAGATATATACAACAAAAAAATCAGCTTGTTCTAGATGGACCGATTGGTCGATGGTCAATCCATTGCCAAGCTGGCACTGGTGGTTTTAACAGCTGTCGGGGGCCTTGATTGTCCGGGGTTCTTGATTCCTTCACCTTGACAAAAACTGACGTCACCTGCAGCATAAGCCATGGGGTTGATGACCAATTCACCTGACGATGAACCCCGTCCGGTGAGTAGTCGGCTCAATCATCCTACATGACCCTCTTCGCAAGCACTGTCTGACTCCCAGCTTTGTGACCCACCTGGGACTGGGTACCCCAGAAATGTAAGATTTTTTGTTTGCATTGCAGCTGCAAATCACTACTGGATGGCGAACTGCCCTGCTAGGTGTGGCCTGGAGCACCTGGAGGTGTGCCCTCTTTACGACCAGGTAGAACACAACTCATGACTGAATGCGTCTTCACACGGCAGATATAGCAACAAGGTGCTGTCCAAGTTGGGTCTTCACTCTGCGGGGTATTACACCTCAGCCCGGCAACAAGTTCTTTTGATAGGTTCCTGAGCATGGCATATCGATCTGATGGCGACAACTTCAAGGGAGCATGATTCTTTCTCATCTTAACCATGTGGAACATCTAAAATCTGAGCAGTTCTTGTGTCAATGGAGCCAAACCGAGCTGACAGGAGAATGTCGATTCAATCCTCTCAGGAGCTCAACTGTGGCCACTCGCTAGTTCCAAGGCGTTGCATGCCAAACCACCTCATGCTGCTACTAGAGCAAGACTTTCTGCTATTTAGCTTTTTGGTTTCTGTAGATAGCTTTTCTAGTTTGTCTTATAGGGTAGCAGTTTTGTTTGTTTTTGTTCAGTTTGCTGTAATTTCCGATGCATGCTTTCGATGCATGTTCGAGAAAAAACAAAAAAGGCGGTTGGGCAGATCAAATGGGACAGTGATCGTCAAAAAGATGGGATATGACTGATACATATTCTATGGCCTTTGTAGAGCAAAAAGGATGGATAATACTACATTCTCTTGTCATTGATGGAACAAGCTGTTCTTCATGGCATATAAATACTCTTGAATAACCCAAGAAATTTAGGAGATAACAATCATGCTATCCAACTATTTAATTAACTCGTTGAACATTGACGGCCATGTTTTTTATAAAGATAACATACAACCATTTATCTTTTATAAAGGGGCTTTCCATCTCTTACTGGAAGGACAAAAGGACTGTAATTTTCACTTGCTGGTACGGAAGAGGCTTTGAGTAAGTACATAATATACTGAATATAGTTGAGTGTGTCTGCCCCGTGCCGTGCTTGCTCTATTGGTGGTTCGCTGCTATGCAGTACGCACAGAAGTATATTTCAGATATATACTTCCATCGTGTGCTACTTAGAACATTGTCAAAAAGTATAAATTTGAAATTGTTGCTTCTTTGTATATAACCGGTACAGTAAGCTAAGAAGTAATTGACATTACAGATATAACCAGTATAAAAAATATTCAGCAACTGAAAATGAAAAATCTACAGATAGCAACAAAACTAAAGATTGAGTAATACCTCAGAGACAAATGCACCAACATGGGAGTTGTCCTTGAATGCGGTCTTTGGTATACGAATGATCAAATGACGTGAAAACTTTTCTAAGCAAACAGCAATAGTTGTCATGTGAGTACGATTAACTAGCATAGAAGTTCATCATGACAAAAGACTAGTATATAATGTAAAAATAAATAAGAATAAAATCAAGGTGCAAGCACTTTCAAATAATAATCAGCAAAAGGCAACTTCTCTCTGCTTTCACATAGTTCTACTTCTTGCAACTCCTCACTTGTAGAATAAGTAGTTTGTGGTGGTAAAGGCGTGCATTACTACATGAAAATAAACTAATGCTCCATATTAACTCTTGCTCCCTCCGCTCCTAAGTATAAGATGTTTTAGCCTTTCTCAGTTTTCTCAAATTCGTATGCATCTAGACGCATTTTAGTGTGTATATTCACTCATTTTAGTCTGTATATAGTCCACATTGCAATATCTAAAACATCTTATAATTAGGAATGGAGAGAGTAGAAAATATGCATCTGTATTCTGCAGATTATTTTGCTACAACTGTTCTAGGAACATGATTATAGCCTATGGTCACCATGTCCTAGACAAAATACTTAATAAAAAGTAGTACCTTCTTTCTTGCAAATAACTATGCAAGACAAATCCTCTAATGAAGTTAGAAGATAAAGAATCCATAGCAACCAGTCAATCAGAACATGTTCATGTGAATCGTGTTCACCATAAGGTGATCCCACTGATCTTATCGGAAGCAATTTTCGAGGGTTAAAACAGGTTTGAATCATGCGAAGGGAGAAAAAATGGGCCACCTTCATTAGATGAGTCTAATTCTATGATCCATTCTTCTTGTCCTTCGATGGAATATTTGTCATGCAAGGCACTGAATGTGACAGCCACCAATAAATCGACCATTTCATCTGCATCTCTGTCCTGGTTAATTTTTGCATTGAACTCGAGATCAAAGTATATGTGACAAGGAGAACCCTGTGCATCAATAGAAACGTTATATTTGATATCCATGGTGTGGCTATTTGTGGTAAAATTCGTTCATGAACGTATGTAAACTAAAAAAAAGGACAGTCCCAGTGCTAGAAGCTCCCACACCAGGTGGGGTCTGGGGATTAGTCAATCGATTATACGAGTCAAGCCTTACCCCTGCAAAGTGCAATGCAGAGAGGCGGAGTCGAACCCAGGACCTCTTGGCACAAGTGGGGAGTACTTCACCACTGCACCAGGCCTGTCCTTCCATGAACGTATGTAAATTGATTCATCAAATTTAAAATACAACAGTATCTTTTTTTTCTGGAAAGTATTGAATCCCCTGGCAAGATAGATTGCAAAAAATGAACAAGAAACTCTCAATTTAGTGAATGTGGCAAGGATAATCTACATGTATTTACCAAGTTCATGAGTTAGGAATTATAAAGGCCAAAAGGCATTTATGTCCTACAGAGTCTTTCCACGCATTCTCCCCATCAGAAAAAGGAAACCAAGGTGATAGAAGAATTTTCTGTGTAAGTTACCATGTAACACATTATTTAGGACCATTTCAGCATAGGATCAGAGACTTGCCTCCTGGATAACTTCATAGTGATGGCGAATTTGTGGATCCATATTATTATACCTGGAAGAAGACGGTATCACAGAGCAGAATAAATGTGTTGATCAAAATGGTTGACCATTTAAGGAAGAGAACATGAAAAATCCAAATAAGGCACAAAGTAACAGATAATGCATTTCCATTTATAGGGCCCGACTTGCTTTGCCCTCTAGTAACAGGGAAACAACAGATCGAGAATAGATAGACAGGTATAAGCTATAATGTACGTATGTAAGAATTGGAAAGATTGAAAATGTAACAAGGTCTCAACCTTCTCCAGAACTCGTCGTATGCAGACACAAGGAATCTTCTTTGCCCGCTCAAATGATCTTGATAGCTGAAGACTTTGGTTTGCGCATGTTCCTTGGAGAACCTTATTGCCTCATCTTGCCTAGGGAATGTAGCCCAGACAACGTCCCTGCATACCCAACAAGGAGAACAGCATTAAGAACAAAGCGAGCTCATTTGCCACAAACAAATGCAACATCGACTGTACTAGACACCTGGAGATCAAATTAGTTTCCTTCTTCAGATCAATGTGGATTTCACGAAGCAGCCTCAAGAGGCTCATAGGCTTTTTCACTGGAACGCCTTGAGGTGAACCGTAGAACACAATTGGAGACATCTGCTGCCGGTTTCTGAATTTGATCGCCGCTGATGATGGCTCCTTGTGCTGGAAAGAAGAAAGAATCGCAGAAGATGACTTGCTCGTTCATGTTTCTTCAGTGAAACTAAATTTAAGTTGGTCACCTCGATCTCCTTTTTCCCGGCTTCCCGTGTGGAAGCAGAAGCGGAGCTGCTCCCCGCGCCGTCGCTCAATGCCGCAGACGCGACCCGCAGCTTCTTGCCCTTCCGAGGCGGTCTCTCCCTGGCCGCCGACTCTAAATCCGTCCAAGTCCAGTCGAATCGAATCGAATCGACTAAGTAAATCGATAAGTATTGAGGGGAAATCGCCATTTTTGCGGAATAGGAGCTTACGGGGAGGGGAGATGCCGCATTTGAAGCAGGCGAAGAGGCGATCGACGTCGTCCTTCGAAGCCCCCATCGGATTCGACCCGATTCAAACTCCGATGTGGCGATGTTCTTGATCTCTTTGATATCTAGGGTTTTCGTGTTTTGAGATAGAAAACTACTGTATTTCTTTGACTGATTTTGGGGTACAAATTCTCCTGAGCGGGAAACAGGTTTTCTGTTAGCGCGAAAGGGCTAGCTCAGGCTAGCTCGGGCTGCCGAAAACATTTCCACCGCTTTGCTCTACCGTATCTTCTTTTTTTCGCGAATTCAGAAGTTTTAATTTATTGATTAACCACAGGATTACAATCACTCGAAAGAGAATCAACCAGAAAAAGCCTGGATTATAATTGATCACAGACATCTCCTCCTACCACCTCTAGCTTGTTTAGCACAAAGATGGGTCGCATTATTAGCTTCATGACCAATATGACATATACTAAAACTAGTAAAAACTCTCTTAATCTCCCTCATCTCTTGACAAATAGCCATGACTCCGACCTGTCAATGATTTCGTCGTTGCACAGATCAACAACTCCCTTGGCATCGCTTCGATAATCGCATTTGTGTAACCTCTTTCAATTGCAAGTCTCGCACCATCACGTCTAGCATGGGCTTTCACGAAACAAGCTTTCGCCCCGCTATATTAATATAGCAACCAACCGATACAACTTGCAAGGCCACTGCTGGACAAGCAGCACAAAACATGCCCAAAAGAAACAAAAAAGAACAACGAAGAGAAAACAATGCCAGCATCGGCGGTTCGACGAAAACGGAGATGACTCCCTACCGTTGCGCCCTCCACCAGGCTACTATCACTCCGAAGTGCCACGTACCAAGCAGCACTCCAAGAAGGGAGGGACGACGATGACGTTGCTGCCCGGATAGTTCCTAGGGTTCCCTCCGATGCGTGTCCTATGGTTTCCCCCGGTACGCTAGGGGGTGGGAAAGAGGTAACCCCGACGCCCTTCAGGAAGGATGGCGACACCCACATGCGTCACCGCGTCAGTGCCGAGACGCCAGGGATTTCTCCAGACCTCCAAAAAAACCACACCCCCGCTCCACCAATCTTGCCGCCCACCAGCGCACGCCACCACGGTCTTGCAATCATCATCGTCGTCTCACCGTGGCCCATGTCGCAAGGTCGGTAGAACCGAGTAGAAGGAACCCCGCAAGGGTCGGCGATACAGTGGCATGCGGGAGGGAACCTGCCTCCACTGCCGGAATGCAGTAGCCGACCGGATGTAGCAGCAGAGCAAAGCAATCCCTCACCGGCTATCATAATAATAATCAATCCGTTGCTATTGCTATCAGTCGCCATACCCACAAGAGGGTAATTTATCCAACTCCCCGTGCGAAAGCAAGCCCCGCGTCAGCAGTGATTCGAGTTGTTCCTTGAGAGCAGGCTTATGGCATTCTAGGTAAACATAACAATATGAGAGAGAACTCCGTTCGGCTTATAAGTATTCGATTAAACCAATTGTTTTTCATTTCCCAGTAGGTCACGTTGGGCCAGCTGCTGACTTTCTAGAAAGAGATAAGGAAGTCGATTCAACATAAGGGAAGAAAGAAAGACCCCCTGCGGCATTTGGTACCTTTCGAGATAGTTGCCTTCTATCGCCCGGCCGAGCCCAAAAGGGCATGTAAAGCCCCGACGTCGTCATCCCTAGCATAGGCCGCCGGCGTTGGCACCGCACAGGCAGCGCCCGGCGGACCGACCTGACGGCGGCAGGGAGGGAGAGGGGAGAAGGGGGAGTGGGGAGGCGGCGGGGCTAGGGTTCCCCTATTCGCCCGCGCAGGGGAGAGACATGGGAGAAGGGGGTCTTCTTCTATCATATAGCATGGGATTTCATAATTCGAGCACTTGCAGCGTGATCATACCACAATGTGTAGGCTCTTATTAGACCTCCTTGTTGATCATACCACAGCGTGATCATAGAAAAACCACATAAATCATAAAAGCATAATCAAAATTAAAATAAATGTAAAGATGTGATAGAGCATCACCGCATACGCTCCCGATAGCACCTTGATGGCGTGGATCACACGTTCGTTGGGAGACCCCAAGAGGAAGGTATGATGCAGCGTAGTGGCAATTTTCACTTGATACAAAACCAAGGTTTAGCGATCCAGTAGAACTTGGAGAAGGCTTCGGAAAGGTGTCAACGGTGCCATTTACGATTGTTGATGTGCACCTGCGTACACACGAACAAACTACTTTGCCCCAACGAAACAGAGAGGTTGTCAATCTCTCCAGCTTGCTGAACACAAAGGATTAAATATATGTGTGTAAAATAATATGAGAGCAAAAATTACCAGCGAGCAAATGATTAGGAAAAACTATGAAAACGGTTGTAAACAATATAGGAAAATAGGGCCGGGGTCCACAGTTCACTAGTGGCATCTCTCCAAAAGATAAACATGCTGGATAAACAAATTACAGCGAGGCACTTGACAAACATAGGCGCACCACAATATTATCATGACACAAAGTTCACCGTTTCATCTAATATGGGCATTACGACAAAATATATAGACCGTTATCCAACTGCATCTATGACTAATAATCCACCTCGGGATCGCTATCCAGCTTGTCACCCGAAAGTATTAAGTTGCAAGCAATAGATAATTGCAATAAGCATGGTGCGTAATGTAAGTAATGGTTACAACATATAGCAATAAACATCGCTGTTTTATCGCTAGTAGCAACAACACATCCCAAGTCTTAATCGGTTTTGTCAACTCGAGCTCAGACAAGAGAGGCATGAACCCACTCTCTACCATAAATACCCTCTCTAAGATACTAGCAATTACTTCGGCCAAAGCATCCACAAGCATCGGAGAGCATGCAAGGTCATAAATAAAACATATGATAAATAAACTGAACAATAATGTCATGACTCCATAATTCATCGGATCCCCGCAAACACAACATGTAGCATTACAAATAGATGACCTTGATCATGTTAGGCAGCTCGCAAGATCTAAACAATGGAGTAAAAGGGAGAGAGACAACCATCTAGCTACTGCCATGGACCCGTAGTCCTGTGGTGGACTACTCACGCATCACTCCGGAGGCAGGCATGGTGGTGTAGATGCCTCCGGTGACGATCTCCCCCTCCGGAAGGGTGCCGGGAAGAGCTTCAAAACCCTCCCGATCTAGGGTTGGCGACGGCGGCGGCCTCCGATGTTTTATGTAAAATATGATCGGGTCTCGAGGGTTTTCGGGACGAAGGCGATTTATAGGTGAAAGGGCGACTCGAGGAGGCACCAGAGGGCGCCAGGTGGGCCCCAGCCGCGGCCAAGCCCTGGGCCGCAGTTGGGTGGCGTCTCGGGGCTGTGCCCCCCCCCCCCCCCCCCCCCGCAGCTCCCCTCCCGGGTCTGGATTTGTTTCCATGTAAAAATAATTCCTGTAAATGTTTAGCCGATTCGGAGAAACTTCCCCGACAAGCTTTTCTGAAACAAAAAGACAGCAGAAAACAGGAATTGGCACTTGGCATCTTGTTAATAGGTTAGTTCCATAAAATATGCCAAAATGATATAAAAACATTATAAAAGCATGTGGCAATGATATATAACAAGCATGGAACAATCAAAAATTATAGATACGTTTGAGACGTATTAGCATCCCCAAGCTTAATTCCTGCTCGTCCTCGAGTAGGTAAATGATAAAAAAATATTTTTTGTGGTGACATGCTTCTAACACAATCTTGATCAAATAATATTGTAAAGCACATGAACTGAATGAAAGCGATCCAAGACAATGGTCTATAGTTCAAATAAAGTAAACAATGATTAACCATGTATAACATCTAAGCAAGAATTTTTCATGAATAGTACTTTGGAGACTTGAAAATTATAAAATTCGTCATGCTTGATAGCTCACAAAGCAATATACGTTTGAAAAGGTGCTCAACCAACACGAGGAAGATTTAAGTTTTCAGCAAGACCTTCAACTTGTAACATACTTATCATTGGATAATGTCAATACAAAAGTTTACACAGTTAAACGTAAAGATAAAATGTAGTAGACTTGCACCAAAATTGATACTATGCGTTTGCTTGAGAGATAAAGATTGGAAAGAAAAACTAACTCAACATAAAAGTAAAAGAAAGTCCCTTCACAGAGGAAGCAGAGATTAATCGTGTGCTAGAGCTTTTTAGTTTTTGAAAGCATATAGAGACATAAATATATTTAGTTAGAGTGGTGCATACTATGGTCAACGAATGGTGATGCGTGTAGACACACGTTCATTGGGAGACCCCAAGAGGAAGGTATGAAGCAGTGTAGCAGTAGTTTCCCTCAGTATGAAACCAAGGTTTAATCGAACCAGTAGGAGCAAGAAATCACTTCTGAAGGTTGTCAACGGGGCCAGAAAAGAGCTGTTGCAGGGAGTTCTGACTGTTGACGTGGAACCTGCACGCAAGACAATCAAACTACTTTGCCCCAACGAAACAGTGAGGTTGTCAATCTCACCGGCTTGCTGAAAACAAAGGATTAAACGTATGGTGTGGAAAACAGTAATAAAATGCAGAGAATGAAAAGGAACAGTGTTTGCAGTTGGTTGTATTATCAGTGTAAAAGAATGGACCGGGGTCCACAGTTCACTAGTGGTGTCTCTCCATAACAGATAACTAACATGCTGGGTGAACAAATTACAGCTGGTCAATTGACAAAATATTGAGCGCATAACAATGCATATATATGACATGATTACTATGATATTCATGTGGGCATTACGACAAAATACATAGACCGTTATCCAACTAAGTCTATGACTAATAATCCACCGCCAGGTTGTCATACTGAGTTCCCCGTTGGTATTAAGTTGCAAACAACGGATAATTGCATTAAGTAATGTGCGTAAAGTAAAGAAATGCATTAGACCTAACGGCGTACCCTTAAGCTAAGCATCGGTTATTTTATCCCTAGTGGCAACAGCACATCCACAATCTTAGAAGTTATTGTCACTCTCCCAGATTACCGGAGGCATGAACCCACTATCTAGCATAAATACTCACTCTTGGAGTTACAAGCATCTACTTAGCCAAAGCATCTACTAGTAACGGAAAGCATGCAAGATCATAAATAACATATAAGATAGATTGATAATCAACTTGACATAGTATTCAATATTCATCGGATCCCAGCAAACACAACATGTAGCATTACAATAAGATGATCTTGATCATGATAGGCAGCTCACAAGATCTAAACATGATAGCATAAAGTGGAGAGACAACCATCTAGCTACTGCCATGGACCCGTAGTCCAAGGATGAACTACTCACGCATCACTCCGGAGGCAGGCATGGTGATGTAGAGCCCTCCGGTGATGATTCCCCTCTCCGGCAGGGTGCCGGGAAGAGCTTCTGAACCCTCCCGAGCTAGGGTTGACGGCGGCGGCGTCTCTGGAACTTTTCGTGGATAATGGCTCGGGTATCTAGGGTTTCGCGTCGAGAGGAATAAATAGGCGAAAGGGCGGCGGCTGCGGGGCCACGAGGGCCCCACACCACCCCACGGCGCGGTTGGGGGTGGGCCCGCGCGGCCCCATGGTGTGGCTGGCTCGCGGCCCCCCTCCATGTCTCCTCTGGACTCCATCTTCGTGTTGAAAAAATAGGAGGTTCTGTCCAAGTTTCGTCCAATTCCGAGAATATTTCCAGACTAGCTTTTCTGGAATACAAAAACAGCAGAAAACAGGAACTGGCACTGTGGCATCTTGTTAATAGGTTAGTCCCAGAAAATGCATAAAAATGCTATGAAGTGTATATAAAACATGTAACAATTGGTATAATATCAACATGGAACATCAGAAATTATAGATACGTTTGAGACGTATCAAATGGCAATAGAGTTCTTGATATCTTCCATACCAAATAAATTTGAAGAGCGGCTCTCATGAGGAATGTTATTTCTGCAGCAAGCAGATCATTCCTCTATCTCCTTTGTTTACACATGCAGATGTTTTACTGAATTCTCAGGAACAAAATGTGAGGAGAGTTTTTTGGTGAAAGTTGTAATTTATCTTTTATGGGGCTAGGCACTCCGTTGCCAGCTCTTTTTGCAAAATTAATAGACAAGTAGATGAAGCATACACGTCCTTGGAAAACTTATTTGGCATGGAAGATAAGAAACCCAACTACTACTTCCTCATGAGCTTGGAAGCAGTGGCACAAAACAGGAGTAATAACATTTTGAAATTTTAAAGGTAGCACACGAAAAATTTACTTGGAGTGGCTAGGAAATACCACATGTAGGTAGGTATGGTGGACACAAATGGCAAGGATATTTGGCTTAAGGATTTGGATGCACGAGAAGCATTCCCTCTCAGTACAGAGTTTTTAGCTTAGCAAGGTATCAAGCAAGCACACATAATCAACCCAATACACGAATGACCACAAGATATACATTAAGCATAACCATTAGACCTCATGCCGTCTTCCTTGTCAACCAAACATGCTTTTACAAAAAGAATATCTAGACTTTGAGAATATACCAATCAAAACAAGTGTCATAATTTAAGCTTTATGTTATTTCTCCACTACTCCATTCTTAAGTAAATGATCCACAAGTTTAAACATTTAATCTAATTCATCTCTCAAAACAATTTACAAGCATCAAATTATTCAAGACAATGACCTACAAGATTATGTAAACTTCTTTTACCACTTCCTACATGATAGTTTCCCTTTCAACCAAACACCAATCAACTTATTTGAACAAAACTCTCTAAGCAAATACGCATGAAACACAAGAGAGCAATTCCTAACTACAAGAAACTAATAGCTCTGAACAAGAGATACATGAAAAACAGGAGCTCGAAGCTAAAATAATAAAAGGCTAAACACTCTACACATATAAGTGAAAAACAGGAGTATTTTATGAAAACGCGGATTGTGTCTCTCCCCCACACAAGAATGCAAGGATCCATTATTGAAAATGGTCAGCAAACAAAACAAAACAAAACAAAACTGAAAGCAAAACACTAATGACGCTCCAAGAACGGCACATATTATGTAAAGGAATAAAAATATAGTTTCATGGGATCGACCTGATTAATTGTCGATGAAGAAGGGAATGCCTTGGGCATCCCCAAGCTTAGACGCTTGAGACTTCTTGAATATTTAGTGGAGGTCCAGGGGAGCCTCCCCAAGCTTGAACTTTAATATACCTTCTTGATCTTCTTTCATCACCTCGTTCTCTCAACTTGAAAACTTCCTTCACACAAAACTTCTCACAAACTGATTAGAGGGGTTAGTTCTCAAACAAAATAATCCACCTTCAGTTCTCATTTGGAACATTGCATAAACTTGTTCCTAAACATTGGCTACTGCCACAAAGATATAAGTGATGTTCCGTGAATAAAAGAACTCCACTTTACTCGTAAAAGATGCAATGCAAAAACAAAGACAGAATCTGTCAAAAACATAACAGAACGTAAAGATGATTTTGTTCGGGATACTAGGACACCTCAAATCAGAAAACTTAAAACTAATGAAAGTTATACAAAACCCAGATGCTTGCTCTCAAAAAATTTCAGCTACAGATCACGTTCTATGATATTTTAGAATTTCGTACGGTGATGGACAGAAATCTGTTTCTGGACAACAACTCAAAAATTTACTTTCCTCTCATTAGAGGCTATTCTTGGCAGAAAAACAAAAATAAAAAGGAGAAAAGTGAGTTGCTACAGAGGCAACAACACCCAAACACAAAGAAAACAAAAAGCAAACTGAAAATAAAAACGATGGGTTGCCTCCCATAAGCGCTTCTCTTTAACGCCTTTTGGCTAGGCACAATGGCAAAAGTCAAGTATTATCAATATTAGCATTCAAATCATCACTTGACTTAACAAAAGACCCAAAAGATGGCCTCATTCTCTTCCTAGGGAAATGTTCCATCCTTTTCGTAAGTGGAAAATGAATTTTAATATTTCCTTCTTTCATATCAATGATAGCACCAACGGTTCTAAGAAAAGGTCTCCTCAAAATAGTGCAAACATTAGCAATCTTACTAGTTTCAGCAATTTCAGCTTCTTTTTCCTCTCTTTCCCCCTAGCATGTAATTCGGCCAACATCATTATGTTGTTATCAATTTTAATTTGTATAGCATTCAAAGACTTATATTCCTTAATATAAATAGGCAAAACTTTTATTTTAAGCATCTCAACATCATGAACAAGATTATCAATTTTAACACTAAGAACATTTAACTTTCCTAGCTTTTCCTCAACAGTTTTATTGAAAGCTTTTTGTGAAGTAATAAAATCTTTAATCATGCTTTCAAGATCAGAGGACACATTTTTATTGTTGTTGTAGGAATTACCATAAGAATTACCAAAATAATTACTACCACTTGGAGGATATGGCTTATAATTATTATTACCAAAGTTATTCCTATAAGCATTGTTGTTGAAATTATTTCTAATGAATTTCACATCAACTTGTTCTTCTTGAGCAACCAAAGAAGCCAAGGGAACATTATTAGGATCAATAGGAACTTGTTTATTTGCGAGCATAGACATAATCATATCAACCTTATCACTCAAAGAGGAGATTTCTTCAACATAATTTACCTTCTTACCACTAGGAGCTCTCTCGGTGTGCCATTGCGAATAATTTGCCATCATATCATCCAAGAGCTTTGTTGCTGCATCCAATGTGGTGGACATGAAGGTACCTCCAGCAGCTGAATCCAATAAATACCTTGAAGAAAATTTTAAATCTGCATAAAAAGTTTGGATGACCATCCAAGTAGTCAGTCCATGAGTGGGACAATTTTTAACCATAGATTTCATTCTTTCCCAATCTTGAGCAACATGTTCATTATCAAATTGTTTAAAGTTCATAATGTTACTCCTCAATTGTATAATTTTTACAGGTGGATAATACTTCCCAATAAAACCATCTTTGCATTTAGTCCAAGAATCAATACTATTTCTAGGCAAAGATAATAACCATTCTTTAGCACGTCCTATCAAGGAGAAAGGAAAAAGTTTCAGTTTTATAATGTCACCCTCTACTTCTTTATATTTTTGCATATCACATAACTCAACAAAGTTATTTAAATGAGAGACGGCATTATCAGAACTAGCACAAAAAATTGCTCCTTCATGACAAGATTTAGTAAAGCAGGTTTTATCTCATAAAACTCGGCTTGGGCAATCGGTGGAGCAATTGGTGTACATATAAAATCATTGTTGCTTGTGCTACTGAAGTACACAACTTAGTGTTCTCAGCTGAACCCATTTTAGCAAAATAAAAAAAAGATACTAAGCAAAACAAAAAGAAACTACTTGCTGAAAATTTTAAATTTTTTGTGTTTTTGAGTTTTAAGGCAAACGAAAAGCAAAACAAGACTAAAAAAATATACTAAGCAAGACAATAACAAAATAGAGTGTAAGGACGTGCGAAACTCCCCTCGCTGAAGCTTGCAAGTCACCGGCAACGGCGCCAGAAAATATGCTTAATGGCGTGGATCACACGTTCGCTGGGAGACCCCAAGAGGAAGGTATGATGCAGCGTAGTGGCAATTTTCCCTTGATACAAAACCAAGGTTTATCGATCCAGTAGGACATGGAGAAGACTTCGGAAAGGTGTCAACGGCGCCGTTTACGATTGTTGACGTGGACCTGCGCACACACGAACAAACTATTTTGCCCCAACGAAACAGAGAGGTTATCAATCTCTTCGGCTTACTGAACACAAAGGATTAAATGTATGTGTGTAAAATAATATGAGAGCAAAAATTACCAGCGAGCAAATGATTAGGAAAAACTATGAAAACGGTTATAAACAATATAGGAAAATAGAACGGGGTCCACAGTTCACTAGTGGCGTCTCTCCAAAAGATAAACATGTTGGGTAAACAAATTACAGCGAGGCAATTGACAAACATGGGCTCAACACAATACTATCATGACACAAAGTTCACCGGTTCATCTAATATGGGCATTACGACAAAATACATAGACCGTTATCCAACTGATATATGACTAATAATCCACCCCGGGATCGCTATCCAGCCTGTCACCCGAAAGTATTAAGTTACAAGCAACAGATAATTGCAATAAGCATGGTGCGTAATGTAAGCAATGGTTACAACATATAGCGATAAACACCGCTGTTTTATCCCTAGTAGCAACAACACATCTCAAGTCTTAATCGTTTCTGTCAACTCGAGCTCAGACAAGAGAGGCATGAACCCACTATCTAGCATAAATACCCTCTCTAGGATACTAGCAATTACTTCGGCCAAAGCATCCACAAGCATCGGAGAACATGCAAGATCATAAATAAAACATATGATAAATAAACTGAAAAATAATGTCATGACTCCATAAATCATCGGATCCCCGCAAACACAAAATGTAGCATTACAAATAGATGACCTTGATCATGTTAGGCAGCTCACAAGATCTAAACAATGGAGTACAAGGGAGAGAGACAACCATCTAGCTACTGCCATGGACCCGTAGTCCCGTGGTGGACTACTCACGCATCACTCCGGAGGCAGACATGGTGGTGTAGATGCCTCCGGTGACGATCTCCCCCTCCGGCAGGGTGCCGGGAAGAGGTTCAGAACCCTCTCGATCTAGGATTGGCGACGGCGGCGGCCTCAGATGTTTTCTGTAAAATATGATCGGGTCTCGAGGGTTTTCGGGACGAAGGCGATTTATAGGCGAAAGGGCGACTCGAGGAGGCACCGGAGGGCGCCAGGTGAGCCCCAGCCGCGGCCAAGCCCTGGGCCGTGGCTGGGTGGCGTTTGGGGGCTGTGGGCCCCCTGCAGCTCCCCTCCCGGCTATGGCTTTGTTTCCATGTAAAAATAATTCCCGTAAATTTTTTGGCGATTCAAAGAAACTTCCCCGACTAGCTTTTCTGAAACAAAAAGACAGCAGAAAACAGGAACTGATACTGGACATCTTGTTAATGGGTTAGTTCCATAAAATATGCCAAAATGATATAAAAATATTATAAAAGCATGTGGCAATGAGATATAACAAGCATGGAACAATCAAAAATTATAGATACGTTTGAGACGTATCACACCCCCCCCCCCCCGAAAGGTCCAATGGAAGTCCAGACAGAAAAATTCAGCCCCAGCGGCACCCTATCGGTTCGAGCCATCTAAAAAACTTTCTGAACTTTCGGGGCCGGCTCTTGGGTGCCGGACACAGCCTTTGACGAATGGCAAAGGCGTGTCATTGACACGGGGAGGTATAGTGATTAATGGTGACGCGCAGGATGCTGGTCCGCGAGTAAGATGGCACAGGAGACCGCCTCATCCTCTGGCGCCACACGGGACGTCTGCTCCTTCTCCATGATCTTCTACATCGACAACAATGATGGTGACAACAATACCGACTGACGCGGGTTCGACGCCGAGGACTAGAGTTATGTCAGATTAGGGGAGCCGGCGACACCGGTTTAGGTTTAAATTTGATTCAAAATCTTGTAAAATATTAACAAAAAATGAATGGAATTTTGAACCTTTTGCTTAAATTTTTTGTCAACTTGTTTTTGGATATAATTTAGGTGGGGTGGTTTGGGGCGGCCCGATGCAGATGCTCTTATGCTATGCAACTTATGTCATTTGACTTGTTCTTGTGTGCGCACGAACATTAAAAATAGGTTTGATTGGAACCTAAAGCAGAACAAAAAAAATTGCTCCATTCTTAATCTATGCTACATTCTTGAATTAAATGGGTGAATAGTGTCATCAACCCAGAAATTTCTATTCATATTTTTTTCTTCCACTATTTTTATGAATCAAAGAGACCTTGTAAGTGAAACATGGAGAATTGCAAAAATGCATAAACCCTTATAAAAATATAGAGACATACGAAAAATGTAATGAACATAAAACATTGTGGAGTGAATTATCGAAATTCCTATATATCACATGTACAAATACAGTCAATGCAAATCTCGGGGTTATCCTTCCTTTGACTAAAAGGTTTCTTTAGAAAATTCCTTTAACTAAAAACCAACATCCACTATTATGTATACAGCTATCAGGCCTCACATATATACAACTAGAAACAAAGTGCATATAATATTAATCCAATAGATCTATTGGAAAAATATTCTCTCCTAATGGATCTCCATTGACGATAGAGGACAAGCCCGTCAATGGTGTACATAATCATTGCCTCGGAGGTCGGCCGAAAGCCTGAAACTACTTCGATTTGAGAGGTGCTAGCCTACTAGGTTACTTGACAACGGGATCAACACCAGGTGGGCCCAAGTCCAAGGTAGGTTCAACAAGTTCAACATGGATCAAATCAATGGTGTGGCCATTTCGGGCCAAATGACCCATGACAAGCACAAGGCTGCCATCAGCACAAACAAGGCCAACACTTCGACCCAAGTTAACCGGACCGACTCCTCAAAGCATCACTCGAAATACCTGCTCTCGAAGCATCATCCCGGTGTTGACTTCTCCAATCGTCGCCATGAAGGCATGCATTACCAAGCATTCAAGGTGGACGTTTCAAGTCGGCGCCGCGACACATTAACACGCCAGCTACCAATGTGATCATAGCGAATTATTACCCCCTACGTCATCATTGTAACCCAGTTGTGGCACGCTATATAGGCAAGTGCTAAGCGTCAGTCAGGTGTAGCAACCCGTAGCTACAGCCACCTTCCACGCCGTCCGATCCACTTAAGTGAATCGATCCCGCGCGTCCGATGAATGTAAAAAAACGATTCGTGTGTAGCATTTTTTTTCCTGTGCACGTAACATCTCATGTAGCAAAAAAATATTTCAAAAAAAATGCTCCGATCTATGTAGCAAAAAAATGAAGAAGCAACAAAAAAATATTTGCATGTAGCACGGTGTGTAGCAAAAAGTTCAGATCTATAAAACTTGACTTGTAGCAAAAAAAGATTGTAGCACTTTAAACACATTCATGTAGCAAAAACCGACAATGTATGCAACAAATTCCCAAAAATATGAACCGGCATTTCACCGTTTGCTACATTTTCAACACACTTATGTAGCAAAACGGATATGTTCTTGTAACATGCCAAAACATCATATGTAACATTTGCATATCGATTTTGTCACTGACCTCGAACCATCAACAATGGAGGTTGGAGGCACCTGCCCTTCGCCGATTCGGGCTCGGCAACCACGATTCCACCCCCTAGAGGCCCGTCGAAGCCTGATCGGGTGAGCCCGACGAGATCCACTTGTGGTCATCTTCGGTGACCTGTGTGTGTAGATCTGATGTGTGGCATAGGAGGAGGCTAGCGGAGGTTGTCGGAGGGCACATTCGGAGGCGAGGTCGAGCTCCGCGGCGGCAGCCAAGCACGGACGGCGCATGCGCAGGGGAGGTCGAGCTCCGCGGCGGTGGCCGACGGCGCATGCGGAGCAGCGGAGGGGAGCCAGGGACGCGAGGGCTCGGGAGGAGCATGGCGGCGGCCATGGTCGTGCGATGGAGGAGCGCGCAGCCGGCAAGCCGGCGTCGGTCGGAGGGAGATGCTGAGTCGGGCGAGCGTGGCGGCGCGCCGCGCGCTGGTGCGAGCAGGGGCAGGAGACGCTGGCCGGTTGGGTCGCAAGGTGAGTTAGGGATTGGGGCGCTGACGTACTGAAGCATGTGCGACGCGAGCCGCGGACCGGCTGTAGCTACAGCCGGTCGATATATAGCGTTTTCCCGCTATATAAGACACGACCTGAGATTCATCTAGACAGGATCTCACAGAACACCAAGATTCCAACAAGCTCCGATATACACGTTCCCATTGTAATCGAGATATCGAAATCCAACCAAGCAGAAGTAGACTGGGCCGAACCCTGGTAAAACCTGGCGTCTATCCCGTTCCCTGATCACCACAGCAACCTTCCTCGCAATATTCTCACGACGATGGGCAACTCTATGGCTTATCACTCGAGTTTCCCTCAACATTTACCACCAATGGTGGGGCAAGTTGCGGCTGGAGCTGCGATCATGGCGGGAACAATCCCCCCCCCCCCCCCACACACAACTCATTCATATGCCAATTACCTCTATATATTAAGTTGGTGCAAAACCGCGGCCTGAGAGCGCCCCACTCTCACTGTGCTACTGTAGCTAACACTGTTCCCCGCTACAGTAGCACAGTAGCGCGATCCAGACCGTCGGCCGCCGATCCGACAATCCACAACGCACGCCCGTGATGTTTTTGCAAACAAACCCTCGCAATTTCCGCAAAATAACCCGCAGTCCAGCTTTCAAAGCTGTGATAGACCTGTTTGCGAATTCTTAGAAACACACGGACTTTTATGTAAAAACGCCCGCAGAAATCCTCTTTCCCCTCTCTCTCCCGCGAGCAGCGCTGAGGCCGCCGCCGCCACCGCCGTCACCGACGTGCAGTGCCGCCACTCCATTCCTCCCCCTCACAAAACGAAGCCCACAGGGAGCTCCGGCGTCGTCGCTTCTCCATCCTCGCCGAGGATCGCGCATCGGGACGCCCGCGGCGCGCCGTCCCCCTTCTTTCTTCGGCCGCCGCCGTGCTCACCATCGGCCGCCGCCAATTTGGCCGCCATCGTCGACACCGGCGACCAAACGGTCCGGCTCCGCCGCCACTCGCCTTCCCGCGCACACCTCGCGTGGATCCATGCAGTCCAAGCCTCCGCGCGTGCTCCCATGGTCGAGCGTGATCTCGGCGGAGCTCCGCGGCGCTCGGCGGAGCAAATGCATCCACCGCCGTGACGTCACTGCTGACGCCACCACGGGCCCGCATGTCAGCCCCTTCTCTTCCTATTTTTCCATGAATAATTTTACCACTACTAAAATCCTTAAATGTGGGACCCGTCTGTCAAATATTTACCAAAAACACATAAAACACTATAATTTGTAAAATTCATATTTTGTAACATGTAGTTCAACAAAAAAAGCAAATAATATATCATAAAATACTAAAATTTGCAAAATTCATAATTTGTAATATGTAATTCAAAAGAAGTGCAAACAATATATAAAAAAATGCAGAAAAAAGCAACCTTTACAACTTCTACATATGTGGACTTGCAACCCCTTCCCTCGCGATCGTGCCCTTGCTCCCTCCGCCAGAAAAAAGATCCGCCAAAACAATATAATATTGCAAAAATCAATAGTTTGAAACATATCCATCAGAAAAATGTGACAAAAAAAATATATCAAAACATCAGGAAAATACATGCTATCTACTTACATCAAAATACAAACATTTTTTGACATATTAACTTTGCAAACATTTAAAGAAAACCTAAATGCATTCCGTCTACTTTGTGATTACAAAAAAAAATGCAAGAAAAAAAAAAATCTTTTACTCTACGGTTCAAATTATCCGACATAGCGGTAGGCCCGGTTAGTCAACGACTTATTCTTTCTCACAAATATTTAAAAAATTGCTAAATCCCTGACATGTGAGCCCACTTTGCTTACACAACTACCAGAAAACAAAATAATATTGCAAAATCAGTAATTTAAAATATATCCATCAAGGAAAAATGACACAAATATCAAAGTATCCAGAAATATACATGCTAACTACTTACAACATTTATTCTACGGTTCAAAATAATACACGAAAAAAAATGTAAAACTTTCAAAATTCAACAAACTTTTAAACTTTTCCAACAACAATTTCACCAAAAAAAAAAACATTATGCACACACTAATGCAAACAATATATCAAAAACCTTCAAAGTTAACGAATTTCCAAACTTTCCAGATGAAAAATTACACCAAAAAACAAAACTTCCACATCTCTTTACAAAATATAATATGCAGCTAAAATAATAGAAACAAACCATTAACACAAAATTTATCATCAAGGGCGCGGCGTGCCGTCGCGCCTAATTTACCTAGTACATAATAACAAAGTTACACGAATTAGATTATTATTCACACAACTCATGCCTATGTCCACGCATAGTGATCAAGCCACACATACTAAATTATTATCGACACTCAAACTCATATACATATATGTCCATGCACATTGATGAAATTAACCAAGCTAACACACTAAAATGCACATTTGTCAAGGGTCCACGTCTCTACGCACTGTAAACCCGCATTGAACTTATAAACATTACCAGCTGCCACAGTGACCATGGCAACTTGCTCGCCATAATGCAGTCGTAAAACTGAATTGTTTCTGTTGTTAGACCACACCACTGCTTCCTGGAGCTCCTCTTTCCCCCAGCAGATGTTGACGGTGGTGTCACCCCGAGCCCTCAACCCTTTAACACACCCTTCAGGCCACTTGTCACGCGGGAGGGCAGGCAACAGATAGAGGTCAGTGAGAGTGCTCTGAAGCAGCATTTCAGCAATCGCAGCTGTGAATCTGCAGGACAGTACAGAATTAGAGATGTTGACAACTAGCGCACCAGATACAAGTATTTGCTATCAACGTGATTTTGCTACTCTTCGTCATAAAACCTTTTCATATAACAGGCATATACTCAGAGTTGGTTAATGCGTAACTAAGCTACGGAAACTGTCAAACTGATCAGACATAATGAAGCATAAATGGAGGCGTATACTCGAAAACTAGGAACATTTCATACCCAAAGTTTGCATCGATCTGGAATGGTGGGTGTGCTGTCCACAAGTTGCTGTACAGTCCTCCTTCGAACTGAACGTCATCACCAGGAGGAACCAACGTGATCAACTTTAGAATCATTCTATATGCATTTCCGCTGTTAAGAAGGCGTGCCCACAAAGCCATCTTCCACGTACTTGACCATCCAGGACCATCTTCCCCTAATAAGAAACAACCATGTATTTAATTTTAATATTAAAAATTAATTTCAATCTGCGGAGAACTGTCCCTTTTTTAGTAGGTGAAACGTAGCAGCACTACGAAAATTTCTTCTTGCACCCTTTCTTAGCAAAATACATAGTGACACAAAGCTATGTCTCACGTTTTCTCTTGATAGTCGCTGCTCCTAAGTCACAACACAATAGTAAACCATTGTAACAATCAAGTATAACTGTACGTGTCTTTATTTGAACTAGCACAATGCCCGTCTATTGCCACAGATTAAAAAAACACACTGCACGATTAAGTCGATTATAGTGCTGTACTGCTGTTTGTGCCAGATCACATCACCCATACCCCGCTCTTATCCCAACCGTTTGTGCCATATCCAACTCCAACAGTTGATATGGTTCAGAATGATATGCACCAATAATTGTCCAATTCTCGGAATATTGTTCGATGATTGAAGAAATAGGACAGCCAAAAGTAATGAACGCATGGCAACAGATGTAGACATGTTGTGTAGTGAAAATATAAGTTACTTTATACTGAGACACATTAAAACATTAGACTACTGATTTGTTATGCCCAATATTATATTTGGTTCTTTGTTTAGACTATGTGTATATAAGTATTTGAACATGTAATTATTGTAAGCTTATAGCCTGATACTAAATTATTCTGCACCTTAATTTACGGTCATAAGTACTACATCGCATATCCAGGTCAATAGAGCATCAATATTCATTTATCTATGTATAATACATCAACATTATGGAAATAATACAGTAAAATAATTATCCATAACGTTATACAAACCTCGTTTGTGAAGACTGTTAGCAATAGCTTCACAGATCTCAGGATTTTTCTGCATGGTTATAGTATGACCAGGATAAAGACCGAAGAGATGTGACAGGTGCCTATGATGAACTTCAGGGTCCTCGAAATCTTGTGCCTCCGGGCAAAGTACCAAAATCAATATTTATGCAGAATCATACTAAAGATAGAAAGAAAATCCACAATGAAAGGCTTGAGCATTTACCCACTCCATGATTGTTTTGTCTTTAGCAATCGTAATCGGAGGGAGCCTTGGAAGCGCTTTCTTGATCTTCTGGACCAAAGCAGTATCAGATTTTCCTAAGATCTGTTGTATAAAGGCATCAATAGTATCATACAATCATTTCACAAAACAAAATGTTACCGTTACACTGGCATAGTCTTTTTATCTTTGTAATTACACTTTATAGCATTCTAACTGGTACTGCATGTAGTTGTTACCTCTGCAGAAGAAATGACTGCCATGAATATCTCTTTGATGATTGAGATATCCATCGTAGTTGAATAGCTTACACTAGCTTGCTGGCCACCGGTTCCAGGAGCAACGAAAGCATGTTCTGGAGAAGTAGATGGGTTTGTTTCCAAAAGACCTCGAGGTCCCTCAATCAACCAATCAGCCAGAAACAGGGCGCATCCTTCCAACAATGGATATGCAGTGTTCTTCAAAAAATCCTAAATAAATCATAAAAGAATAAGAAGAATTCGGAACTATGAAATGCCAAATAACACTACTGTAGGAATGATTGGACATCCTTGATATAGTTCAAATGTTCTAACCAAAATATTGTTTCAGAAAACATACAGTTGTTGCAGAACCCATAATTATGCGAGAATCAACGTAGTAAGGAATTAAAAAAAGATACACAATACAATAAGAATGCAGTACCATAAAACTTAAGCAAGATTGAGACTTTGAAACTAGGCTGTAATTGCAGAATATGATCAGGACGTAGTAAGAACACACCTATGAACTAGCAACATGAAAGCACATATATTTCTTACTTTATCCAACAAATACTTGTAGTGTTCCCAAAGATGTGTACAAAGCCAGGCACCCCCCATTGGCCACACTGCATATTTAGCATCTTCATCGAAAGCTGATGATTTTGCCCAGATGTCTGAGACGTGGTGAGTTACCCAGCCACTTGCTTGGTAATTAATCTGTCACAAACACAGCATTCCACCAACAATCGGATGAAAGAAATCGGACGGCATATTCCCAATGTTTTAAATTTATACACTTCAAGGATTCTCTAAAATGACAAGAAAACACTGGTGTCATCTAGGTAACTTTGCTTTTCGAGTTTGGAGTTAACAAGTGCCAAATTAATAATAAACAAAAAAAGTATGCTATGTCTGTGGGATATGACCTTCTTCTATTATTAAAAATCAAAATCAAATCTGAAGTTCAGTGACTATCTTTGTATCATGCATCCAAATTAGACTGTCCCATGGTCAATATTTCTCATTTTGTGTTTGAGCATGTATGTGTATGTGTGTGCTTAGCTGCTGCGAGAAATTACGGCTCTACCGCTCTAGTAACCTTCACCGGACCTAAGAAAAATAAATTTCCAGGATGCTACAATGATTTCAATGATGCCTACATAGTTGATCATGCATCTTTTGGTGCCATATAACCAACTTCTCCCCAGTATAACTCCCTCAGGTATTAGAACCCAAACAAGCAAATGTTGACCTATTCTCATGCTTGTCATATGTGTAGTAAACCTCACTGCCTCGCTAAAATCAAATAATGAAAGCCACGGAACTTACTTTCGCAGTCTTAGTTCCGTTAACTGCAAGAGATGCTATGAAGTCAAATAGTGGTTCTTGGCATTCACTAAGGTTGCAAGGAAGCGTTGGCCAGTAATTCATCTGAAGATTAATATTGAGGTGTGGAGCAGACCTGAAAAGTTAAAGCAATATGAATATTTGATCCTTAGTTAGAATTTGAAACTAAATCCCCAAAACTCACCCCTAATCAAAACAATGAAACACTGCCTAAAATGGATCACATGAAAAAAAGAAGCAAAAATGTCATCACGACAATGGAAGCGTCCCCAGAGAAATACAGGCCTCTAGCTTGCTTTAGTTAGCGAGTCATAAATTTTCTAATCAGTAGTCGGTAAGTGCATGTACTCGAGCAAGTAGTTCTCACAGTCTCACCTAATATATAAAAATCAGAAAAGGGAAAAGAAACAAAAATGATATCGATGCAAGAACTTTAGAACAAAAAAAAACTTACTGCCAAGCAGGTGCAAGATCTTGATTCCAAATTCCTTGCAGATTAGATACTTGTGTTCCAGGTCGAGAGCACGAAATGAGCAGATATCGACCATATTGGAATAGAAGTTCAACCAAAGAAGGATCTTCGTTGCTTCTAAAACTGTTGACTCTTTCTGCTGTAGTCTTGACAGCTTCTTTCAAGTTTGTTTTTTCAGAAGCTGGCGCTTGTGATAGTTGCAAAGTGACACGGTGAAAAAGACCCTGATAATCTTTCAAATGAGCAGCTTTGAGCTGATCAAATGTGACATTCTTGCTCATATTCAAGGTCCTCAGAGCTGCTGATACAGGATCTAGTTTTGAGTCTGAAGGATTCACAAGAGGCCCGTTGAATGAGGATGCAGCTGTAACAAGCAAAAGTACCCAATCTGCATTGTCAATTCTCAAATTTTGATCTTTCAAAACCGCAGCTTTTGCTGCAGCACCACCCATCTGCAGGCTAAGGATAGCTGCAAACCCGATACCAGTAGCATCATTGGATTCATGCTGCTCCAGCACGTGTCTTTGTACTGGACAGGTGCCTTCCATGATAATCTCATTTGCATTTATTGCATGAACTCTGTGGTCTAGTTGACTATCTAAGGATAAAGTGAAGGACACCTGTCCTGATTTGTTTGCAGAAATCTTGGTGACAATGACCTGGTGCGGATTTGAGCAGAAGTGCTCCCTTGTGTACTGCACTTCTCCAATGTTGTACGTGGTAAGCGTGGTCGCGGTATGTAAATCAAGCTCTCTTTTGTAGGAACTATACTCCTGATTGGATGTGCTGAACTCTAGATTTATATCTCCAAGAGGTTGGTAGACCTTAATAGCAGGAACAAAGATAAAATAAGTTTTCCTCTAGTGCACCTCCTAAGAAAATGTGTGCTTGTCGATGAACTCCTATTGCAGATGTGTAATGCCATCATTTTAGATTGTACATTGCTGAGACAAACTACCCCTATCATATATAATCCGAGAAAGGGCTAAGGAAAATGAAAATTTTGCTAGGTCTAGCCTCGCTTCAACATAACAATCAAGAGATCTCAACAATGAATAGCATGCTGTGATATGCTGCATGGCAAGGTCACATCGAATATACCTCTGTCGGTCCACCGTAAAGGCCCGAAGCCGTGTTTGTGGCCTCAACAAACCGTCCGTCATTGACGAGCTTCCTGACTGCAGCAAGGGAAGCCGGCGCTTTTGGATCGGTATAATTTCCCGGCACACCGGTCCACAAAGTATCAACTGCAAGAACATTTGAAGAGATCACATTTATAGGCTTATAGCTACTAGCATCGCTTGCCTTCATAACCAAAAAAGGAGATGCATATGCATGGTATGGTTGGGGCATTTGGTCGAACGCCCTCTAGGTGCCGTTCTTGGAGCAGCCCTCTCGAGTCAGGACTCAGGACCCTTTCGTAGCTGATCACTCCCGGTGCGTCGGTACGCGCGTGCCCCCGTTTTGAAACATCCATCATGAACAAGAATGAGAACATAACTTGGAGATCAGGGCAAAGCGCAAGCAACGGAAAGGCCAGTACGTACGGTTGAGCTGGAGCTTCTCGGAGGCGACGCCGCCCCAGACCATGGCGCCGAGGCTGCCATTCCCGATCGGTGCCGCGTCCGTGAAGTGCTCCGCCGGGGACGCGAACACCACCTTCAGCGGCCGCTCCTCCTCCTCCGTCGGCCGGCACGCGCGGATCCGGTCGCCGTCCATGGCTGGAGGCGTGGAGGAGAAACGAAGTCTGGGGGAAAGAGGTGCGGAAAGAGAGTGCTTTAGCATGTGCTGGTGTTTTCTGGATGGCAACCTTCCATTTTCGAAGTTGGTTTCTTGGTGCATTTGGTGCCAACGGAACGGAGAGGACATATCCCTACCCGGCGATGCTTCCGTTTTGGGCTTCTGGTTTGGTTTTGCCACGTTTTGTCATGAAAAATGCTTATGTACCTCAACTTTTTACCTACTTATATGTTTTTTTATGGATATAATGAAATTAATTGGTCAAGAAAATAATGACGTATCACCGCAAGTTTCCGTTGTAAGCTTTTTGCTTTGATTGTTGTGTTGTCACTGTATTGCTCACCCTCTTTTGTGATCATTATGCATATCTGGCAAGACTACTAACTTGTTCTCATGATCTAGCATTCATGTTACTGAGAATGGATTGCACCCGAGAGTGGAGTGCACGGCACATCGATATCATTATAGGCCATGTACATGTATATAGCTTATGCCACGTTACGAGTAGTCCTCAATTGGTACATGTATAAATCTACCGCGCAAGAGATAAGAACAAAATGCCTTCAAGCCGTAGTCGGATCAATCGTTTTAGAGAAACTCTTCACCTTTGTGAGCTGCATGAAGTTCACCTTCAAAACCGCCGGTTCACCTGGAGCAATGGGAGGGCAAACCCAACTCTGAGCAAGCTGGACTACGTCTTTTGCACTTACGAATGGGATGTTGACTGCGGCAACCACATCCTCCACGCCCTCTCTTCTTCGCTCTCGGACCATTGCCCCCTTCTTCTTGTCGGGGAGGTTGGCCCCCGTAGGCCTAGAGCTTTCAAGTTCGAGAATTTTTGGGTCAAGATGCCGGGTTTTCATGAGGTCGTGAATGAAGATTGGTCCGAACCGATACCGCACTCCGAGCCATGCCATGTTCTTTTCCACAAGCTAAAGAAGCTTGGCTGCCGCTTGCGTAAGTGGAGCTCCTCCTTCACCTCCCAAGCCAAGCTCCACCTCCATATGGCCCTTGAGATCATTCTCCGCCTTGATGTTGCGCAAGAAAATAGAGGCCTCTCTCCGACGAAGTTGATTTACACAAGAGTCTCAAGCGGAGGATCGTTAGCTTGGCGGTCTTGGAGAGATCGAGAATGCAACAACGTGCCCGCTTTAAAAACTTGAAAGAAGGGGATGCTAACACCAAGTTTTTCCACAACAAGGTGAATGGGCGAAGACGCAAGAACTACATTCACAAACTCTCCAATGGTCTGGGCTGGGTCACCGATCATGATGGCAAGCAAGACTTGGTCAAAAACCACTTCTCCCATGTGTTAGGCCGCGGTCCTCCAAGCTCCAAGGACTTCAAATGGGAGGCTTTGAGTTTTCCAGCTTGCGACCTCTCTAGTCGTGGCGACGATTTCTCGGAGGAGGAGGTATGGTCGGCCATCAAGTCCATGCCAAGTGACAAAGCGCCGGGCCCGGATGGCTACACCGGGGCGTTTTTTAAGGCGTGTTGGCCTACCATCAAAGCTGATTGGATGCGAGTTATCCAACAATTCTCTGATCTTCGCACCGGGGGGTTCCATTGGCTCAACACGGCAAATATTGTGCTCCTGCCAAAAAAGGAGGGTGTCGAGGCAATCTCCGACTATCGTCCCATCAGCCTCATACATGCCATTGCCAAGCTTGTCGCCAAGATGATGGCCTCCCGCCTCGCACCCCTCATGGATATCCTAGTTCCCAAGTCTCAAAGCGCTTTCATCAAGGGGAGAAGTATTCATGACAACTTCATGTGTGTGAGAAACTATGTGCGGAGAATGCACCGCACCAACACGCCTACCATCCTCCTCAAGCTGGACATCAAGAAAGCGTTTGACTCCGTGCGGTGGTCTTTCTTGCTTGACCTCCTCCAGCGGCGCGGATTTCCCGCAAAATTTCGGAATTGGGTGGCGGCCCTGCTTGTTACTGCGTCTTCATGCGTCATGCTCAATGGAATTCCGGGATCGCCTATCTTGCATGGGCGGGGGCTGCAACAAGGAGACCCCCTCTCACCGCTCCTTTTTGACTTCGTCATCGACCCCTTACAACAACTCCTTGACATGGCCACGAACAACGGAGACCTTCACCGGCTACGAGGTCGCGGCCCCATCATCCGCACCTCCCTCTATGCCGATGATGCGGCCATTTTCATGGCCCCCTTCAAGGAAGATTTCAGTACTTTGGCGATCATTTTGGAGGGTTTTGGGGAGGTCACGGGGCTGGTTACCAATGTGCTCAAGAGCCAAGCGGTGCCAATTCGCTGCTCCTTGTTGAATCTCGACAACATCATGCAACCCTTCCCGGTTCAGCGCTGCTCCTTCCTCATAAAATACTTGGGCCTCCCGTTAACACATAGGCGCCTCAAGACCATCGATGTGCAGCCCTTGGTTGACAAAGTGGCCTCTAAGCTTGTTCCTTGGCATGGCAAGAACATCGCAACGGCTGGGAGAGGCACTCTTATCAAGTCGGTGGTTACATCGCAAGCAGTCTACCACTTGACGCCTCTTGTGATCCCCCGGGCACCCTACAATCGGTGAACAGGATTGAGAGGGCCTTCTTTTGGGCAGCGGCAGAAAATGTGTCTGGTGGGCAATGCAAGGTCAGTTGGAAAATCGTTTGTAGGCCCAAAGACAAGGGTGGACTGGGTTTTATGGACCTTGACAAGTTCGCTAGGGCGCTTCGGCTTCGGTGGCCGTGGCTTCAGTGGAAGGACCCCAGCAAGGAATGGATTGGCAAAGAAAACCCTTGCAATAAGGAGGACATGGATCTCTTCTATGCAGCCACCACTATCACCATCGGAGACGGCCTCATCGCCAATTTTTGGCACTCCCCGTGGCTGAATGGGGTGAAACCGAGTGCGGTGGCCCCTTCCATCCTTGCACTCTCCACTAGGAAAAACTTCACCGTCAATAAGGGAATCACGGACGAGTTTTGGACCACCAACATCAACATGACTGAGGGCATCACCGCCCAACATATCACCGAGTTCATCAATCTCTGGGCGAAGGTGAGTGAGTTTCACCTCGTGGAGGGCACTCCTGACAACATTACTTGGAAGCTCACCAACTCCGGCGTATATTCGACGGCCTCCGCCTACAAGGCCCAGTTCGAAGGCCTAACGAGACCCACTATGCCGGAGATGGTTTGGAAGAACTGGGCGCCTCCCAAGTGCAAGCTTTTCGCTTGGCTTGTTCTCCAAAACCTGGTATGGACGGCTGACCGGTTACGCCGTCGTGGCTGGCCAAACTGCGGTTTGTGTCAACTTTGCAAAAGGGAGGATGAAACAGCCACACACCTTTTTTTCAAATGCCGCTTCACCGTTCGTGTTTGGAACATGGTGATCTCTTGGCTCGGGCTTTCCACGTGCAACATTAGTCAGTGGCACTCCTTCGACTCCATGCATGCTTGGTGGGAATCCGTCATTTACAACAACGGCACACGGCGTAAATCCTTGGCTTCTCTCATGATGCTTGTTTGTTGGGAGGTTTGGAATGAGAGGAATGCGCGCGTCTTCCGTCACGTTTCTACCATGCCAACGGTGATTTTTGAGCGGATCCGGACGGAGGCGGCGTTGTGGAGCGCCGCGGGGGCAAAGCACTTGGGTTCCATTATTCCCGGAGAGTAGTTCTTTTCTTGTTTGTGCGGGCGAGAGTTGTTTTTTTCTCGCTACGCTGGGATTGTGGTTCGAGCGTCTCTTGCTCGTTCGGCTGGGTTGTACAAGTGATGTAAAACTCCTTCTTATTTAATTAATAAGGCAAGTCTTTTGCTTTCGTTTCAAATTGGTGCATTCTGGACAATGCGTGTGGCAAACAGCAATATTTATACCTGAATGAAAGACTTATGCGATTGACCCAGAAATGATCATCGCATAAATTAGTTTGCTGAATGCCATGTAAGTTTTTGAATGCTGAAAGGAAAGGCGGCAGAATCCGTTCATATAGTTGAGCCAGATGGCAATACATCTGCCAGTTCTCGGGTAGTGCTCCATAGCATTATACGGTCCCTAAACATCAAAATAGTTCTGTTGGTTGCTGTTTTAGAAACACGAGTATAACATAGCTGCACGGATAGCACTTTTTTTTTTGGCGAACAACACACATTATGATATGCACACTACCACATAACGTATAGTACAACATCAAGATTGACAAAGTCACCATAAACATCTTCATATAAACAAAGAAGTCATCTCCTACATAAATAATCAAGGGAGAATCAACTGTGTTAATAAGACATTCATAACGTCAAATTTGGGGTCTGGACGATTTGATGGGATCAAGACATGTAGTTATTGACGCAACATTAAGGAGAGAAAGCCACATGCCATTAAATCATTTTATCTCTCTTCCCTTTTAGCCAATGGTTGTAGAGTGGAAAACACATGCATAGGTGGCATGCATATTTATACACATAGATATTATATAGAATTAAAGAGGGAAGACAGTTGATGCAAGAGAATTAGAGAGAGGGGCCTTACATACACACAAAAATTGAACAGAACTTACAATCTCAAACGGAGGGAGTACTTAAGAAGTTGAGATGCATAGAGAATAATGGAGAGTTTCGATCTGCTGACTTTGTTTTGTACATGGCACTACTTATTGTCATCTACTCCCTCCGATTCGAAAAAAGTGACGCGACTTGTACTACCGAATTATAGGTATAGGCAGTTCTTTTTCTCCGATACTAATATCGAATCTGAGGTAGTAGTATTATATACTTTAGACTTGCCTTTTTATATGAAGATTTTCGATCGTGAAAAGGAAATAGGACCCAATATATTGTTGTGCACGAATTTATACATCTCGGTATTACAAACTAAAGATTCGTTTTTGGGCCAATGAAAATGTGGTGGTTACGAGGAATCCATAAGTATGGTGTTTTTTGGGCAGTTCTTGTTAAAATCAACCAAAGAATGACCAGGCTTTGAGTAGCTTTTTGATCCACGGACAGAATGCAGAACGAACCGACAAAGTCATTCTGTTCACTAGCTTTGTACGGAAAGAATAAATATTCTGTACAGATATCTAATAGTTTAAACTACATGTGAGATGGTCGTATTGTGCAACTAGACTGTACTGTCGAATGTCGACACAATGAGTGGCAGTTATGGCACTGCATCAGAACGAGTCGGGAATTCAAGGCCTTGAATTGCGGTAATGTTGCGCAGATCCTCGGTGCAGTACATAGGAAGAAACCAGAGCAACTTTTTGGTGCCAAATATCTACATCACACAATATTTCAGAAGGTACGAATGGAATTAGGGAGATAGGACCAATGAAAATGCCAGAAAAAGAACCTGTTCCAAGTTTTTTCTCCATCCTAGGTCATACTTCCATGCGCACGATTTCTTTCGCTCGTACACCTGGAAGAAATTTGACCAGTGCAAAAGCATATCATTTGGGCATTCTAACAGCAACAAGTCACTGTACAACCAAAATGAAGTCCTAAACACGATGATCTGCAGTTCTTGAAGGAAACTGAAGCTGGAACCTAGATTGTTACTATACTCCTGTACCAGTAATTTCAACTACCAAATCAACGCCATGAAAGAATATAATGAGGTGTGTGGTATTATTTGAACAGAGAGAGGATCTTCCTATAATAGGTTACATAGATAGTTTTATGTAACACGGCAAAAAAAAATCCAAATTTGCAGATCAACATGTAACTCAGTTAAGATGGAAATACAAAGCCTAGCCATTCAATCGAGGGATTTAGTGAACTCATGAACTGTGGCACACATGGAACCAAAAGAATTCACAGTACACAGCCTTACCTCTATAGAGGTTGTATTACTCACAACAAGAGATGTGTGAATACATAGGAAACAGAGGAGGCTCAGCACAAACACTAAATTAAGAACTGCAATAAAAGCATAAGAGTAGGGTAAGTACAAGCAAAATATATGTTTGATGCTTCCATGGACGAGAGCTTACCAAAAGCGAGAAATAGAATGGCAATATCGCTGGCTGAGTTGGAGCGCCCACTGTCATCTTGAAAGAAGGTAATAAAGCTTGGAAGTAGTACGAATATATCCAGCAGAGTCTCAAAGAAAGTGTACACCTATAACAGAAAGATAATGCACTTACAAAACAATAAATAACAAGAATTAGGGAAACTAAATAAGCAAATGGAGAACATAGTGTGTAATAATAAGGCTTGTTTAGTTGTTTTTCTTATGCCCAATGCTTATCAACAGCTAAAGCCAGCCAGAGCTGGTTCGCACGCATAGACAATACACAATACAGCACAACCACTGTTATTCTTGGTAAGTCCACACTTACACGACAATCTTGAAGGCTTTGATTACAACTTATAGGTTCTCTAATTGCAGAAAAATAAAATTATGCTCAGCATGCAGGAGGAACATTTATGAATCTATATTTGTGTGTCTTTTTCTCCTAGCTTCGGACTGAAAAACAAATACAGATTAGCAAGCCAATGTTCTTGAACATGAAAAATTGTGCCTGGACGTATCAGATAATATCACAATAGAAAAATAAATCCTTAATGTTATTGAGGAAACAAAACACAAATATATGGCTACAAGCCTACAACAACATGATAACAAGACAATGGATGGCATAAATTTGTGAAATGTGCCTGAAAAGGCAAGCAAATGATCTAAGATGGTTACAAAAAAATAATAACAAAACCAATTGGTAGTTTCATAAAAGCCTGTTTTCTTCATGTTGATTACCTAATCTAGCTGAACAAGGTTGAATTGGTTAGCCCATAAAATTAGTTCAAACGCAGTTTTCCTACAGCAGAGATCCACACAACCCGTGGGGGTGTTGTTTGGAAATCAAGTTTTTATCAAAATAAGATTATTTTTTCTTACATTAGATTTAGGGCCTAGCAAGAATCGCAGATCATGCTTGTCTATGGTATGACAAACTTGTATAGCAAAAGTCAGCTTTGCCAAAAATAAAAGAGAGTACAAGTTGTCTGGAAATCACTCTTACATGGTTTTCACAAACGAAAAAACATCACATATAAGAGACTTAGCTTCAAGACAATATATGTGCAAAACATTTCCACTGCATCCTATCTGAACCAAACAACAACTTGAAGTCCATATTGCTAGAGTTAACACAAAATTGTGCTGTAACAAAACTTTTAAACACTATCCAATATCAGTTTCCCAACAAGTCCAATCATACCAGGAAAAGGAGAAAATACTTGTAGTTCCTTGCTCCGACACAATTTACTACCCAAACACAGTGATGATCCATTTTGAGCACACATCTGTCACCTGAATAGTCAAACACATAATGAGAAATGTGAACTAACGAAAAGATGACTTTTAACACATCTACAGAACGTTAAAGGAAAAGCACACAAGATCATAGTCATCATTTGAGCTGTGATAACAAATGAAAAGAAAGAGCATGCAAACTATGTAAGAACATTTTTGTGCTCTTCGCCACTATTACTTTGGCATTTCTGCAGCAACTTCACAGATTATCATTTCTTAATTCTTTGGACAGCGACACTAACATAACATCAGATCAAGTTCAGGGACTGATCAGTGTGGCACTGTGAGATCATTCACATCATGACCAACCATATTGGAGGGGGAAAAATAAGTCCCCTCAAGTATTTAGGTTGGTTTAAAAACAGTGGCATTTTATAGATTAATAGACACCATGAGGAAGGCTGACTTACAGACAGAACAATGATGACAACGTGGAGGTTTGCCATTTTGACAACGAGAGCAATATCTAGGTGCATGCCCTTGCTCCTCTGAAATGGATAATGGATGATTCACACTATCTGTAGCAACATTGTTGGCCGTACTGTTGTTCACATCCATATCATCCTCTTCAGCAGCATGTCTCCAGTTTTCAGGTACCCGTCCAGGATCCGTGACAACAACCATCAAATAGCACCATAGCATCATTGCAAGCTGCACAAGAAACAACATCCCTGAAGAAATTTTAAAAAACAGAAACAAACACAATCATGGCCCATTTTCTCCTTTAAAGAAAAGAAAACGTCCATGAAAGCAAATAATGCGAAGTGTTTCATGCATATAACGAAATAATTCACAGTGTAACTGGAACAAACCAAAAATATTTTGGCATACAAGTATTTTGGCATACCAAAATATTTTGGAACTCTAATTGTCAACGTTAAATAAAAGATGTTGAATAAAAAGAATAGCGGCTCAAACATTTACTTGAAATATCACTAGCAGGCATATCATCGAATACGGTTTGATCTACACGCTACCAACTCGTTTGACCAGAACATCTCACAAGGAGGATGAAATAATTAGTTGAACTAGAGCTCTCATGTGTTAATTCGAATTACATTAAATATTTTTCGCCTGAATTTAGATCCATATTTCACAACCTTGTGGTTCAAAATTGCAATGTGGATGTGCCTGGTAGTGGTAGGCTGGTAGCTCTAGTGTCCAACTACATACTGTGTTGCGCACAGCTCGTAAGGTCGAGGCAGTCAAGAGGTGGCAATGCAAAATTTGGCAAAATCAGAATCTTCTACTAAGCACCACATGGCAAATTCGTGGAAGCAGACAAAATTTAGATAGTAAGAGAGACATGGTTGCGGGAGCTTACAAGCAGGTGGAAGGCGACAAGGACGATAGCCGCCCCGGCCACGGAGCCGCCGCTGCCTCCGCGTAGGAGCAGCGGGCCCCAGGCGTAGATGACGACGGCGTAGTAGGAGACGGCGACGATGGCGGCGACGAGCGCCACCATGAGGTACCCCAGAAAGCGCAGCCCCCCGCACGCGCGGAAGGGGTTCACGCGCCGCAGGCACTCCATCCCGTCTGGCCGGCCACCGGCGAAGCGCGGCCGGTGCGGCGAGGGGATGTGTCAGTGGCGGCGCGCGGGCGATGCGGGGTTTGGTTGGTGCATCGCAGCGTCGCTGACTTCCCGGGGCCCGGAGCGGAATGCAAACTGCCAAGCTGTTGCGGTCAAGGTTGGTGGGCCTGCATTGCTCGGCTGTGTGCTATCTTAATCTCAACGAAAAACAAAAAAAAAGTTCAAAGAAATACGAAGAGGATTCAAATTTTACTCATGTTTATATCCTTTCGTGTTCAAAGTTCAAACCGTCATGTTCATGTCGTGGCACCTTTGCTTGCAGCTGAAGGGAGAGATCTAGGGCCGGATGGTTAATCTTCTTCTTCTTGTGTGGGGTGTTTTCGGATATTTTTGTAGTTCGTTGAAATGGACTTACATTTTTTTAACTTGAACCGAGACACCTTGGTCCTCAAACTCTTAAATGTACAATTGAATACGGTTCCATTTTTTGCTCGTTAGGTTAGTGATGAGGACGAACGTGATCGAAAGGACTTTTAGACCCTATGTTTGACAACGAACCAAGAAATAACAAGGCAATCAATCTGGCCGAACCACCCTGGATAAATTCGCACGCTAGGTAGATGTGATGTCCTCCACGCACGCTAAACAATTTCATTGGCGAAATCGCAAGAAAAGAGGTTTTCGGACAGCTCCCTTAGAAACACGATACTAGGGTTTCACCACGGAAAATACATCGTGTTTATAAACTCAAAACATAACCTGAGATACAAAGCCGGCGGCTAAACCCTTTACGTGGGTGACTCCCAAAACCCTAAACTCTATTTTGGATTGGACAAGCCCAACTGAAACACATAAAATAGTTCTAATTGGCCCACAACATGACATGGCTAAATAATAATGACAACCAAAATGCAACCAAGCCAAATCCCTACATGGTTCTATCGACATTCTTTCTTGGCACGCATGCAAGTTGCCCTCCGTCTGATGGCATTCAGAATAGGCGCCGTATCCTTTAAATCCCACTCCTTTTGTGTATCCGTGCATCCAAAGAATTTCAGCCGGCCGATCAGAATCGTGCGTGGCTGCTCACTCTTATGGAATTTTGCATTGAAACGCCCACGTCTGGCCTGTTTATTTTACAAATTAGCCCCTAAACACAATCAAACCGTCTCGAACTGAATCACTTCTCGTCTTATCCCTAAACAGCGACGGCGGCGGCGCCGAACTCGGCTTGAAATCCACGACATGCATCCACGCTCGCCGTCGCCGTCGCCGGAAGCGAGAAGCCATTCTTCGGCCTCGACGCGAGCTTCCGTGCCCTATGGCCGCCTCCGTGCACATCCTCTTCTCGCCGATCCTGAAGATGAGGCCGCTGGCGTCCGCAGCCTCCGCACTGTCGGCTTACACTGCGCACTCCGGTGTCTCTACTGATTTACTCCCGACGACGCCTGTCTGCTTACAGATTCGCATGGGCTCAGGACATGGCACGGGACACTGCAGAGCAATCTCGGGAGACTAGCCTGCTACAGATTCTAAATATTCCTCTTTCTTGTTTACTGTATCTAGTAATTGCAGACTGGCTTCCTGAACATTGATTTTCTAGAAAGCCATGAGTGTAAGTTGTTGTGAATGGAAATTTGAGAAAGAAACAATTTCTTATTACCATGTTTGTATTTGCAATTTGAGATGTTCTTGTGTGACTTGATGACTGAAGAAAAGCCACATATATTCTGGTATATTAGCCAAAAAATGATAAGAACAGTATGGATGTTCACACAACACTGAAAAGCTCAGGACGTTTACCATGATACGAACTGCTAACTGAACCTTTTATTTTGGAGGTTCCTCTCCACTTCATTGAAGCAAAAAAAAGCTCAGGTGAAACTGATGTAAATGCAGCATTTGTTTCCTGACAAATGCAATGGTGATCAAGATCTGGGTAGCACGAGTAAGAACTGAAATATGCTTGCCTGAACCTTTTATTTTGGAGGTTCCTCTCCACTTTGGTGAGGCAAAAAAAAAAAAAACTCAGGTGGAACTGATGTAAATGCAGCATTTTGTTTCCTCACAAATGCAGTGGCCATCTTCAGGCAGGAAAGAAAGAGGCCTGGCAACTCACATTATAAGGAAAAATAGCATCAAACTGGTTTCCAATCTGTATATATATCTTCATCAACACTGGTCAAGCTTTTTATACATTGCAGAAGCAAGTTACAGAAGCTGTACAACGGTTGGCAATTCCCAACCCAGCAAAAAGCTTCAGTTGTTAAACATACAGCCCAAAGTAGCAGCTTCTGCGATCCTTAGCAGATTGCCACAAGCCAATGATGTACATTCACATAGTAAACCCAAGCTACACGCACACCCAACAAAGAGCAAAGTGCAATCGTTTGCTAATCTCTCAGTACTAGATATACAGACAGTACACAAGACAAGGAAAATTTCAGAGCTCTAGGTGGCTAATTTCCTGGCATAGCCTTGCTATACAAGGGGGTTGTAGCCCACACGAGTCTGCAGTAGAATGATGTTTGGACGAAATCACTAATAAAAGGCTTCCCTTCGAGAAGGAAACCCCGCGCGCGTTGTGGTCGTGACAAGTGTCAGCCTCTTCTTTTACGCGGTCCCCGTGGGTGCTTGCATGTGTGACAAGTGGCAGCATGAGATAATTTTGGTGGGTTTTCTTTTCTTGTCCCCCGCTACCGCATTTATTTCGAGATTCGTTTTTTAAAAACGAAATATCTTTAGAACCGGTTATCCAAATTATGAACGGTTTGCATATTTGAAATCCTCGCGTCGAGATCTTCAAAAATAGATCTCATGTTGATAGGTTTTGAGAAACTTTTTTTTTGTACTTTGTACAACCAGTTCTGTGTACTTTGTACATCCAGTAACAGCGTGTACATCTAGTAGCAGTGTGAGTGTACATGCAATAGCAGGATGCGATTGTACATCCAGTTGCATCGTGTACATTCAGTAGCACGCAGGTGTACAACCAGTAGCATCGTGTACAACTAGTAGCAGCGTGAGTGTACATCTAGTAGCAGTAGCGGTGTGTACATCCAGTAGCAGCGCGAGTGTAGTACATCCAGTAGCATCGTGTATAACTAGTAGTAACGTGAGCGTACATCTTGTAGCGGTCTGTACATCTAGTAGCAGCGCGGGCGTACATCCAGTAGAATCGTGTACAACTAGTAGCAGCGCGTCCGTACATCCGGTAGCACAATGTACGTACATCCAGTAGCAACATGTGTGTACATCCAGTAGCAACATGGTAGTTTGTACTCCTACTCTATTTAGTTTGTACATCGTACTCTGTACTTCCAGTTTTGTGTGTTTTGTACACCTTCTTTGTCTAGTTCGTACATCAAGTTTTGTGTACTTTGTACATCGTGATTTATTTAATAGTTGTACAATCACCGTTTTGATGTGTAGTTTATATTTTCAATTTTAACACACCGTACTCATCTAGCTTGTACATCTCGATTTTTTTTTTTTTTTTTTTTTTTTTTTTTTTTTTTTTTTTTTGCGGAGAAACAACTAGTACATCAAAGCAGGAAAATTACAGAGAGGACCTCCACGAAGTTGAAAATTACAAACCCGTCCTTCTTCTGCAACGCGGTGACGCCGACGAAGAGCAGCACGTTCCGATGGCGCGCCGCCGCCGCATCTTCACAAACCTTGGATCGAAGATGTCCCCAGGCGGACGGGAAGTCGTCGGTACTCGAACCACTAAGGGCCTCCATCCTGTTCCCGCGACGGCACCACACTCCTGCTTCAGCACCAGTGGCTTCGAGATCTGCACATGCCGGAGCCGCCAACCTCGAACTCCGGCGCAGGGAAGCCACCCACAGCAGCTGCAACGAGCTGCGAAGGCGGCGGAGGCAGCGGATCCACTGCGGAGCTCCACCGGAACGCCGCCGTCGAAGAGGAAGATCCGCACCTGCAAAACGCCACTCCGGCCACGCCGCCACCTCCCCGACGCCGCCGGCTGGACACCCACGCACCCCTAATTCACATAGCCCAGATCCGGGGATTCCCCGACCTCCCGCCGCCGGAGCGGCCGCCGGAGGCGAGGAATCCCGCGGATCTCCGGCGAGGAACTGGTGCGCGCGGGGTTCGCCCAAAGAAACGCCTCTCTGTTACTGTAGCTGGGAGAGGAAAACCGTCCAAGGTCGGTCTGTACATCTCGATTTTTGAATTAACATACTGTCAGGTTTTTGTACATATATTTTTTCCTTCTCCATGCGTACGTTCCGTAGCTCCGTACGTGAGAGTAGCAACCAGCTCACCTTTGTCAGGATGTACATGCTAACCAGCACCACCGTACGAGCAGTGACCAGCCATCGAGGACTTCCTCCAGCGTCGCCAGGATGTACAACCCAACCAGCGTACGAGCAGCGACGACGCCACTTCGTACATCCGCGCGCGGAGCAGACCAGGCAGTTTGTACCTCAGACGCGCTGGTCGTCTCCCCTCTCCAAACACTGTAGCGGAAAGGGCGATTTGTGAATCCACCGAGCCGATCCACCTCCGCACCGTCGATCCGCCGGATCCCTATCCCTCGCCCTCCGGCGGCCGCCTCGGCGGCGGGAGGGTGGGGGATCCCCGCCTCACGTGTGTATATGTGGTAGTTTCGTCTGGGGCAGCCGGCGGCACCGTGGAGGAGGTGGTGTCGCGGGCGAGGTTTTTGTTGCAGGTGCTTCTCCTCTCCGGCGGCGGCGCTCGTGGAGCTCCGGGCCGGCGCGCCTGCTCCCCTGGCACCCGCGGATCGGCGGATCCGCGCCGTGCCTCGCTCTACCGCCAGATCCAGCGACGGTCTCCGTCCTGGCGGTGGTTGCGCTTGGAACCTGGGGCTCGCCGGGATCCACGGCGTCGTCCAGCGGCGGCTCCGAAGTTGACTCCGGCAAGGAGGTGTAGATGGGACAGGGGGGCGCTCGCCCCGGCCGTTCATCGATTCAAGCTCCGCCGCGGCGCGGCGGGCGGGCACGGCGGCGTCTCCTATAGGGCAAAAGTTTCCCTGACTGCGGCAAGAAGGAAGGTGGTCGACTTCGTCTCCGACGCCGGCGAGGCCGGTGCTCCCGATGCTTCTGGTTCTTCATCCTCTTCGCTCTGTTCTTGCTTTGTTCTTGTTTCTATGTACTGTGTACGTGGATTTGAGGTGAATATATGAAGGAAGTTTGGATGTGTTCAAAAAAAAAAAAAAGACCAGGCAGTTTGACGCGGACGGACGCGGTGGAGGGGACCTTCCAATTTGACGCGTCGGACGCGGGGAGGGGACCAGCTCGTTGACGTATTTTACTTTGCTTTTGCTTTCTCACCTTATGGCTACACGTGTCACGCTGGCAACGTCCGTTTTTTACCTTTGTGAAGGGAAACCTTTTGCTAATCGCACCCATGTTTGGAGGAGTAGGTCAGGAGGGGCAGGCCCGTCGACAAGCACGTGCAAGCTGTGCGACGGAACAGGGCCCCACAAAATATGGGGCCCCCAACTCTCAAGTCCACGCTAATCACTAATCAGGTTGCTAATCACAGGCCTAATCAGGTTGCTAATCACAGGCCCAAAGTCAAACCATCATGTCCACCTCCCGCAGCGTGGGCCTATCTCTGGAAGTTCAACCTTTCATGACTTTTTGATGCTAGCTAGTCCAAACCAGAGGCGAGGTCGAGCGTAGCGACGATCTATGAATTGATCGATCGATGATTCGATGGCCATCGCAGGCAGAAACGTCTGATCTAGGAAGGCGGGGCCTCCCAGTCCGCGGTGGTCGTTCGTCCATGGCGATGGCGGACAGACGGTCCAGGCCAGGCGTCTAGCTAGAGGGGCGCGGAGAGGGCGGCGACAGGCCAGCCGGACTGCCGGAGGGCGTCGCGCTCACGAACTCGCGGTGCGTTCTTGCTCCGTCCTCTCGTCCTCTGTGATCCTGTCCGTTTATACCCCTTCGATTGTCCAGGTTACTCTCAACATTATGAGATTAAGATACATGAACTAGTTACACTTTTTTTTAGTTTTTGCTGACTCTATCGATGAATTCATTCCATTCTGTCATGGAAAATTAATTTGATACTCCTGATCAGTATGTTTTTAAATATAATACGAAGTAATATATACTCCATTTGCTTTAATTTACAACTAAGTGAAAATATGCTTTCATTACATTACTCCCTCCGATCCATATTAGTGGGCATAACTTTGTCTAAATTCATATGTATCTAGTTAAGTATTTAGCTAGATACATGTGTATCTAGACAAAGTCGTGCCCACTAATATGGATCGGAGGTAGTACTTAAAAGACTTTTTTGTAAATTTTAGGGCCCCATTTGGAATTCGCACCGGGGCCCCAAATTCTTGGAGACGGCCCTGAGGAGGGGCATCCTCAGTGTCGTGTAAGCCGACGGTGCGGAGGTTGCGGAAGCCGGCGGCCTCAGCGCCAGGGTCCACCCAGAGGCCAGAACGACGACGTTCGCGGAGGCGGCCCAGGCATGGCAGATAACGTCAAGGCCATTGAAAGGTATCTCGCTTCCGGCGACGGCGAGCACAGATGGCTTATGGCTAGGGATTGCTGCGCTGCGGCGGCGGCAGCGTGCTTCCGGCGACGGCGAGCACAGATGTCTTCTGGCTGGGGATTGCTGTGCTGCGGCTGCGGCCGCTGCCGCTGCCGCCGCCGCCGATGCCATCGTTGGGATCCCGTCAGCGTGTTGTCTAGGGATAAGATAGAGGAGTTGTGAAATGTGACGGTAGGATGTTTTGGTGTTGAGGGTTTACTTTGCAAAACAATAGTATAGAAGCGGGCCGCTGAGTGCAAAATTCCATCGGAACTAGTAAGAACGCACGATTTTGATCAGATGGTTGAATATCAACGGATGCAGGGATACACAGAGGATGCGGGTGCATAAGATACGACGCCTTCAGAATACTCCACACAGCAAGGAACCTGCCAAAAACATCTTTGATCCCCTCCTTGCACTTCAGAAACAAAAAAATGTGCCTCGTTTTAACTGCCACCTCAGTTAGAGGTGGCGAAGACGATGCCACACTGTAAAATGTCTTACGTCTCTATCCCGATTAAGTTGCGGTCGTTGAGGAAAATATTGTATAGTTTATGATGTTTTGACTCCACAGTTATTATTTATTTAAACAACAAAGGCGCCAAATTTCATTCAGCTTAAAGTGTAGATCATGGTGTTCAGTACAAAGTTTGAAAAATTGACATGTTGTAGCACCGTAATAACCAGACACTCAACAAGGCTGCAAATGTGTGATTAGTGGGATAGTATAAATTAGATGGTCCCAACCTAATTAGTAATGTCTCACTTATCACATTTGTCCCACTTTTGCATCCCTATACTCAACTGCTCTATGAGCTGAGCAGATGCAACTATAAGTAGTTTGGTTTAGGCAATTCTTGGAGGCCGCTAAAGAGATCCGCACGTGTATGATAGACACAGAGCAGTGGGTCTTGACTCTTGTCATTGCCAGTGGTAGATTTCGTGCCTACTTCAAGTTCCATAGGAAGTGCTAAAAACATGCTTGAGAAAATGTATGATAAGTAAGATGAAACGAATAAGGGGTTAAGAAAAAACACATGTCCCTCTTTTCCTCAAGAATGAAGATTTTGTACATTAGAAGCAAGTACATGAAAGGACAATCAATCGATTATAGCCCACCCACAAATCACCCATAATGGGGCGTTGGAACATAAAAGGGCTCTAAAGACAACCCTTTGTTTGAGATTTGTCCTCGGTCTCGTTTCTGTCCCAAAATAGGTGACAAATTGGTTTGTCCGCTTTCACTGACATGTTAGCGAGTGTATGTATCGGTCCCGCCAGTCGGACACACAAAAATCACATACTCTTTTATCTCTCTTCATCTTCTCGATATCCCCGACTCGACTTTGAGCTCTCTCTCTCTCTCTCTCTCTCTCTCTCTCTCTCTCTCTCTCTCTCTCTCTCTCTCTCTCTCTCTCTCTCTCTCAGTGTGCTGTGATCTCGAGATGTTGGAATATGGAAACGAGAAAACAAACATGTAACGAGAATAACAAGGTATCATAATCAAGTCAAGTGTTCTTTCACAGTATCGCCTCAAATTTGTTATGTATCGCGAAGTAAAGGTAATAGTGTATAGGAACAGAAGTTTCCCTCGAATCCATCCGTGTAAGTGTAGGAATCAATATGGCCATACATGTCCCGCTATCGATAACTGACCAGAAGGAGTTACATGTCATGTGTACACTTAGCCGAACCTGCGGGGTCATACACTTAAGTATCATAAAAATGTTGAGTACTAGACTAGTTAAGAAGATGGGAGAATTATTCCGAAATAGCCCCTGAAAGATTGAAATGATTCAGGAGAGAAAACATTAACGATTTTGGAGTATCCGGAAAATTCCCGGGAAAACTTAAAAGCAACGAAAAGGTCCATACTAGTTCTATAGAGTCTAGAACCTTCTAGAGCATTAGGGTGGTCTCGTGGGCTGCCCACTTAGCTTAGCCCAAATGACCCAACCACATGGGCCGAGGGACAGAGGGCCAAGAGTGGGCCGCCTCCCCCTTGGTGTGGCCAGCTCTAGAGGAGGGGTAAACCCTACTGCCTCCCTCTCCCCCATATAAAGGACGGAAGGGGTAGCAACTACCCTCACGCCAAGTGTTGAAGGGCCACCCCTCCTCCTCCATCTCTCTCGTGTTCTCCACCATATGCCATAAGGCTGCTTATGCTTAGGCTTATTTTAATTCTAGACAGCGGAGCGTTACTAGATTGGTGATCACGTAAGCGTGGGTACAGGCTGAGGGATCGTCGTTTGATCATATAAAAAGGAGAGATACATCCTCGCGGCTAGTAGGGATACACCTAACTATTGGATGTGTACCACCGGTTGTTCATCAATAATCTGTTTTCGCTACCCATTGTTGGTAAAGATCGAGATCTATCCTCTCTTGCATCTTCATTGATATCTTACTTTTATACGTAGGCCAGATTGTTTTTCCTACCACGTATTTCTATACGCTCCACATATGCATGCCATGTCACGAAGACGCGGGCCTCGTCAGTCAAAAGCACGGTTAAACCGAGCAAATCACCGAAATCATGTCACAATTCGTGGTAGGTTTGTATGATTTTGACTTTTGCTAATTCTCAGCTGTCTGTTTTCCATTTCGTGCACAGTCACTTTTCTGGCCGTCCGATGCTGCTTCGCGATTCGTGCGTGTGTGTGGCATTTATCTGCGTGTCACGCCCGTTGCTTCCTTTCGTCACGGGCTCGCGGGGCTGGGCCGAACCCGTTTCCGACCCGTTTTTGATGCGGGGGTGAGGTTTATTTTGAATTTTCTATTTTCGTTCGTCGGTGTCTCCTCTGTTCTCTATCCACGCGTCTCAGAGAGAGGCGGAAGCGGCGACGAGCTTCGTCTCACCCTCCGCTTCTGCTCATGGCGTCGATCCGGGGAGGGGATGGAGGGCGGCGACGACGTCGGCGACGATTCAGGTACCTCCTCTAGCCCATCTCCCCCCTCCCGCGCCGCGCGCTTGGCTGTGTCCTCTGTGTGTGGTGGATTCGAGCCGTGAGTTCTGTCGGATGCGGATGTCGTTGTACTCACCCGTCGCCGCCGGCGAACGACCGTAGTCCCTCCCCCTCACCGTTGTTGGCGAGCTAGTTCTAGTTCTGTTAGATTTTGTGCTCGTCGACGTCGAGCATCTTTTGTTAGCTGTTAGGGAGATTGTTGGCCGAGTTCCTCGCCAGATCTCCACGCCTAATGGTGTTTCTGCTCTGAAAATCGACAACCTATACTCTGTAGGCTGCGAGCTATCAGCTATTTTGTGGCGTGGTGCGTTTGTGCTGTAGCTAGGGGGATGATTTTTCCGCCTCTGAAATGTATTTATGCTCGCGTGCCTGGGGGGATTGTTGTCTTGGTTGCTTGTTGTTAGCTCAATTCCACCACCGGACACCAAGTTCAATCTGGGTTATCCAACCTCTCACACACAACGTAGTGTTTTTTCGTCAGTGCTGTTTGTACTGGCTATCAAATTGGTGGTGAGGAAAGGCAAATGTTTGTGTATTAAGATTGATTATATGTTTTCTTCTCATTTTGATCTGCGCCCGTAGTGTTGTTTTAGTTCTCAAACAGCTAGCGCCTCCTCGGTAGGCGACCAGCGATTTGCTATTTTTCGTGGTGTGGTGTCTGTGTAGCTTGGGGATGGATTACTACCTCTGCTATTTTTCGTTTTTGTGTTGGTGGCTCTCTGTGTGCGGGATTCGAACCCGCGAGATGTGTGAGATGTCTGGTGTGTGTGGTTGTCACCGGCGGCGAACCAGCGCAGTCTCTCTTTCCCCGTGGTTTTGTCAAGGTATCCCGTGTTCTTCGTCTATGTGCTCCCTGCTGTTAAGTTGTGCTCGATGAAGCTTTCTATTAGTTGTACTTGTTGTTAGGTGGGGGTGTTTTGGCATCCGTCTCCCCAGATCTGCGCACATAGTGTTGTTTTAGTTCTGAAATAGCTATTGCCTCCTCGGTAGGCGACTATCGATCTGTGTGGCGTGGCGTCTGTGTAGCTGTGGCTGTCTCTGAATATTTTTTTGTTGTGTTTCATGATTTCTGATTTGTTGTATTCATGTGCTCGGGCCAGGAGGTGTTTTGATGCGAACTCCGTTGTGTTTTGGTGGTAGTTCAAGTTCACCACTGGGGCACCAAGTTCATTCTATGTTATCCAAGTTACACACACAATGAAGTGTTTGGTCAGTGTTTTGTTTAGCCTGCAATAGTTACATTAATTTTGGTTGTGCAGAGGGCAGTCTGCATCAACTGAATATATGGATGATCATCTGTTTCGTCTCGCCTTGGAACAGTGGTTGTAGCTGTCGATGCTTCTGAAGCTGGAGGTCCACTGCAAATCCCTGTAGCAGTTAAGTTCTGGGTCCCCTGCAAAAATAGCTTGTGTCATTCTTTGTAGAATTTATTTTGATTGAACACCCCTCCATAGGACTTGCAGATATTTTTTGTAATATGCCGTCACCATAATGAATACCTCTGTTGGCACATCTCTCTTTTCAGCATTTGTGTGATGTTTCCACCAAGGGAACCCTGAAGACCCTGGACTCGCTCCCTCCTGCTTACATATTGATGTTAGGTCAGTATATATGGTTTGAAATATCTTTTTTTGGGGATGATTAGTTATTTTTTGTAACACTGACCGTTGTTGAAGTTGTGCAATTTTGTGATGTGTACAACTTGTCAAAATCCCCATGAAATAGCCCTGTGTAGGAAAAATCTTGTTGCTGCATATTTTTGTTTTTTGTTATCAGTAAATAAAAAGGAAAATCTATCATAGCACATTAATTCATATAATTATTTGTTGTTATCACATACCTGGAAGAACACGTTGTCGAAGCTAAACGTGTTATCCTGATCATTTGTCGCTCCATTATATGCGACATCACTATCCTGTTCAAAAATTCATAATTTAATTAATTTTTTAACTAAGCTCATTACTCTCTCTCTTTCTTGTTGAGATTCTTGTATTTCTCTCTATCTCTGTTTTTATTCATGCGTGTCTCTGTTTCTCTCTTCAGATCTCTCTCTCTCTTCTATCTTTGTCTCTCTAGAGGTGCTTCCTGCCTCTCTGTCTCTCTCTTTCTAGATATGCTTCGTGCCTCTCTCTATAGATGTGCTTCCTGCCTCTCTCTCTCTCTCTCTCTCTAGATGTGCTTCCTGCCTCTCTCTCTAGATGTGCTTCCTGCTCCTCTCTCTCTCCTTCCCCCTCTCTCTCTCTCTAGATGTGCTTCCTGCCTATCTCTCTCTCTAGATGTGCTTCTGCCCCTCTCTCTCTAGATGTGCTTCCTACCTCTCTCTCTCACACACACACATTCTGTTGTCTCTCTCTAAATCTCTCTCTCTCATGCTCTCTCTCTCTATCTCTTTCACTGAATCTCTCTCTTTCTCTCTCACTTGCTCTCTGAATCTCTCTCTTTCACTTTTTTCTCTCTCTAAATTGTCTAGCTACTAAGATCTATTTGTCTGCATATATGAAGAATTGTCTAGCTACTAAGAATACTATATGAAGAGAGCGGGATGTCCTATATATGTATTCTTTTGCATTACCTAATAATACACCTAGTTTTAGTATTTTTTTGTCTATGTCTTGATGGATATCCAAGTTCATGTTCAATAGTTCTTGCATTATTTCTTATATCTTTCTCGTCACACTTCGGTGCTAGCCTTAACCATGTAAATAAGAAATTAGTCGTATTTGTTCTGATCACGAGAGAACCATGTAGATAAGAAGTATTACTACATGTGGTCATTGCTATATATATTTGTTGTACCAAGAAGCACATCAGATCATAATATATTATCAATACCCTCTAATATCTATCAATATTTTCCCCTTAATGCTTGCCATCTAGGGGTTTGTCGAAACCATGACATGACTATTCCTACATGACTGTTCTTTTGTACTCTATGTTCTCTAATGTGTTTATCTCTTTGATTTTTTGCAGCGCATCCCCTTGGAGATTGTCTCAGTTCTCGGCATTCCTCCGGAGGGGTACGCTGTTCTGATGAAAGAGCTTTTTGGTGTCATCCACAGGGGATCAAAATACTACACGTGCAAAGATGGAAGAATTTGTTTCAGGGATGGATGGTCAACTTTTGCGCGTGAGAATGGATTGGGAGAGGGGATGGTTGTGCTGGTACTCTTTCACAAGAACGACAACAACATCCTGATGGTCACGTTTGATGTTCTCTGATGGTATCTATCATTTCTCGTGAGGATGTAACGCCTTCCGTGCATGCCGTATTTTGTACTAGGGAATGTAGAACTCCACATCTGGTTTGTATCTATTTTATGCGAACTCTCTATAGTGAGAGAGCTACGAATTTTGAACTCTATCTATCTATGTCGCACTGGATGTGTATCAGGTTTCTCTAGCGCATGAAACCTGTTCATACTGAATCTACTACCTGGTTCTCTAGCGCATGTTTTCCTCAGATTTTACTGTGCATACTGAATCTACTATCTGGTTCATCCAATCAAGCATAATGAAGCTGCAGAGCAAGTTCTTGGAGTAAATTGCAATGAAGCATGAAGAACGGAGCACACAGAGGAGGAGCTCGATCACTGCATCTGAACAAAGAGAGCGCGGACAGATTTCTCGCGGGGAAGGGCGCGGTCAGTTTTTGAATATATCAAACTGACAACAGACGACGTGGCTGTGTCTGATTCATTACAAAAATGTGTCTGTGCACGAAATTAAAATCAGCTAGCTGACAGTTAGCCAGTCCCATGATTTTTGTCAAAGATGGTGGTTATGTGATGGTCTAACCCCAAATGCGGTATTTCTTTTCTTAATTAATTTCCTCAAAAAATGAGGGAAAGCCACGCCACGCTGAGCGGGAACGGGCTGCAGCCCGCGCGCGCTAGGTCATCTTCCCGCTGCTCTCCTCATCCCGCACAACCCTCGATCTTTTTCTCCCCCCGTCGCCGCCCTTCCCTCCACCCTCCACCCTCCCGCTGCGTGACCTCGGCGGTGCTCTAGATCCGGCCGTCTGCCCCCGTCTGCCGGGACTCCTCGCCGTCGTCGCCGCTTCTGGAGGTACTGCTCCTGTCCCCTCCCCCTTCTCCCGCCGTCTCGCCGCCCCCGACCTCTCCACCACCCCCATCTCCTCCTCCCCGTGGTTGCCCAACCTCGCCGTATGCCGCCTCCTCCCCCTGCGCCTCATAACCACGTTCTCTGATTCGGCCGGATCTGTAATCCTACGGTGAATTTTCTGCTGTTTATTTGGGGAAATTCGAGCTAGGGTTTGGGCCTATCATTGTTCATGCCACTGCGTTATTATAACCCTAGGAACCCTACATGTTGAGAGAGGAACAGGCTTGCCTCAACATGATCGTTAGGATAAAATTAACATGTGTGGTTACATGTTTTGATTTTTATTTTTCGCAATACTTCAGCTCATACCCTTATTTATTTGTCATGTAATTTTGTAAGGACTAAATTAGTCAGACTGATGAAAAAAGCCTTTATCTGAACTAGCACTGCTGTCTTGCACTATCATCACTTTCAATCTTAGTGAACTGTTTTTTTATCCATGTGAAGAAACTTAATGTCATTAACGATTATCTTTAACCACACTTTGTAAGCATGAAGAAGATATCATCGATTTTTTTAAGTTCAAAAGATGACTTTTTTTTCCTGTCTTCATAAGCCACATGATGTTGATACTGTTCTGATGTTGAGACTTTAATTCGCTTCTGAGACCCTAAATATATGTTGCTGATGTGTTTAACATTGCAAAATTTTACTATGGAGATGTATGTATTGTTTTGTGCCGAAGCAAATGATGCTGCCATGCTAACCGGCGCGGCGGCGTTTAGAATGACACTAGACCAGGACTTCTTGTTTTGCAGCATCAATTCAGAATAATTGAATCAGTTTGCGTGCTTTATTCTCAGGATAAAAGGCCGTGATAAGCAATTAAGCTTCGATGTTCGGGATTATCACTCTTCTTCTGTGAGGTATCTATCTTGGATTTGAAATATTTTACATCCATTGCATTAGCTTTTGATGATGTAAACTGGTATATGTCAAATGATTGCACTAGCTAAACTATTTATCAACTCTCCTGCAGTTGGCTTGGTTAATCTGTGCTTCTTGGTGAAGATGGCAGATAATGGTAAAGCAAAGTCAGGCTCAGGAGCAGCCTATACAATCAATCTAGAAAACTTCAGTAAGCGGCTAAAGGTGTTCTGTGACCATTGGAACGGAAACAAGTCTGATCTTTGGGGTTCTTCTGATGCCATCGCAATTGCTACTCCGCCTGCTTCTGATGATCTTCGTTATTTGAAATCCTCAGCTCTGAATGTTTGGTTACTTGGATACGAATTTCCTGAAACCATAATTGTCTTCACGCAGAAGCAGATACATTTCTTATGCAGCCAGAAGAAAGCAAATCTCATTGAAACCCTCAAGAGGGCTGCAAATGAGGCTGTTGGTGCTGATATCGTCTTGCATGTGAAGGGCAAGAATGGGGATGGCATTGATCTGATGGATGACATACTGCGTGCTGTTTGTGCTCAGTCGAAATCTGACACTCCTGTTGTTGGGCATATTGCAAAAGAGGCCCCTGAGGGCAAGCTCCTTGAAACATGGGCAGAAAAGTTATCCGGGGAATCTATACAACTTACAGATGTAACAAATGGTTTTTCTGAGCTTTTTGCTGTGAAGGATGCCACAGAGATCATATGTGTGAAAAAGGCTGCTTACCTAACTTCATCTGTGATGAAAAATTTTGTGGTCCCGACCATGGAGAAGGTTATTGACGAGGAGAGAAAAGTCTCTCACTCCTCATTGATGGATGACACAGAGAAGATTATTCTTGATCCTTTGAAGGCCAAGGTGAAGCTGAAGGCGGAAAATATTGATATATGCTATCCTCCTGTCTTCCAAAGTGGAGGGAAGTTTGATCTTAGGCCAGGTGCTTCCAGCAATGATGATAATCTCTACTATGATCCTGCAAGTGTTATCATCTGCGCAATTGGGTCCAGGTACAGCAACTATTGTTCCAATGTCGCTAGAACATTTCTGATAGATGCTACCCCACACAGAGTAAGGCGTATGAGACACTTTTGAAAGCCCAGGAAGCTGCTTTAGCAGCATGTAGACCAGGCAATCAGATGTTAACAGTTTATCAGGCTGCAGTTGCAGTGTTTGAGAAGAACGCCCCTGAATTTCTCTCTAATCTAACAAAGTCAGCTGGAACTGGGATGGGCCTCGAGTTCCGAGAATCAGGCTTAAACTTGAACTCCAAGAATGACCGTCTGATAAAAGAGGGCATGATTTTCAATATCTGCCTTGGTTTGAATAATGTCCAGGCAGAAACAAACAATGAGAAAACAAAGCAGTTCTCTTTGTTATTGGCTGATACAGCTTTAGTTAATGACAAGGCCGTAGAGATCTTAACCAATTGCTCCAAGGCTGTTAAAGATGTTGCATATTCATTTAATGAAGATGAGGAAGATGTTCCGAAGCCGAAACGGCCAAAGGCAGAGCCAAATGGCCTGGAAGCATTACCATCCAAGGCAACACTTCGGTCAGACAACCAGGAAATGTCCAAGGAAGAGGTCCGGAGGCAGCACCAGGCTGAACTTGCTCGCCAAAAGAATGAAGAGACTGCTAGAAGGCTTGCTGGGGGTGGTTCTGGTTCTGGCGATGGACGTGGTCCTGCTAGGGCTTCCAATGAGCTTGTTGCATACAAGAATGTGAATGATGTACCTTATTCAAGAGAGTTGGTTATACAAGTAGATCAGAGGAATGAAGCTGTCCTCTTACCTATTTATGGCAGTATGGTGCCTTTCCATGTTTCTACTGTTAAGAGTGTGACCAGCCACCAGGACAACCGCACCTGCACTATACGCATTTTCTTTAATGTACCTGGCATGCCATTTGCAAATGATAACAATCTGAAGTCTCAAGGGGCTATCTTCTTGAAAGAGATTACATTCCGCTCAAAGGATCCACGGCACAGCAGCGAGGTTGTTCAGCAGATCAAAACATTGAGGAGGCAAGTAGCTTCAAGGGAGTCGGAGAGAGCTGAAAGGGCCACCCTTGTTACTCAGGAGAAACTCCAGCTGGCAAGCAACAAAACAAAGCAAATGAGGCTTAATGATGTGTGGATACGGCCTGCATTTGGTGGTCGTGGGAGAAAGTTGACAGGAACTCTTGAGGCCCATGTAAATGGTTTTAGATATTCTACTTCAAGGGCTGATGAGCGTGTGGATATCATGTACAGAAACATAAAACATGCTTTCTTCCAGCCAGCAGAGAAAGAAATGATTACACTCCTTCATTTCCATTTGCACAATCATATCATGGTTGGAAACAAGAAGACGAAGGATGTCCAGTTTTACGTTGAAGTTATGGATGTTGTTCAAACTGTCGGTGGCAGTAGGAGGTCAGCCCTTGATCCTGATGAGATTGAAGAAGAGCAGCGTGAGAGGGACCGGAAGAACAGAATTAACATGGAGTTCCAGAACTATGTGAACAAGGTTAATGACCACTGGTCGCAACCACAGTTCAAGGGGCTTGATCTGGAGTTCGATGTCCCTCTTAGAGAGCTTGGGTTTCACGGGGTTCCATATAAAGCTTCAGCTTTCATCATTCCAACTTCAACTTGTTTGGTTGAGCTAATTGAGACTCCCTTCCTAGTGGTGACCCTGGGTGAGATAGAGATTGTTAACCTAGAGAGGGTTGGTTTTGGAACAAAGAACTTTGACATGGCTATCGTGTTTAAGGACTTCAAGAAGGATGTTCTTCGCATCGATTCCATTCCGTCAACATCACTTGACTCAATAAAGGAGTGGCTTGATACCACAGATCTCAAGTACTATGAGAGCAGGCTGAACCTGAATTGGCGTCCTATTCTGAAAACTATCATTGATGATCCTCAGAAGTTTGTTGACGATGGCGGCTGGGAATTCCTGAATATGGAGGGAAGCGATTCTGAGGCAGAGGAATCAGAGGAATCAGATCAGGGATACGAGCCCTCTGATGCTGAGCCGGAGTCTGTATCAGAAGATGATGATTCCGACAGTGCTTCTTTGGTGGAATCAGATGAGGACGAGGAGGAGGATTCTGATGAAGAATCTGAGGAAGAGAAGGGTAAGACCTGGGATGAGCTGGAACGGGAGGCAACCAACGCAGATCGGGAGCATGGTGCAGAATCAGACAGCGAGGAAGAAAGGAGGCGCCGCAAGGTCAAGACCTTTAGTAAGTCTGGTCCACCACCGCAACGTGGTAGTGGTAGCAGCAGCAAGCATCCTCCACCGCCACAGCGTGGCAGCGGTAGCAAGGCTCGTCCACCTCCAGATCGTGGTAGCTCCAGGGGAGGGCCCTCAAAGAAGCCCAAGTTCAGGTGATTGGTATGACGCTTGCCAGTCTTGGTTGTGTCCTCTGAATCTGCCCTTTCTGGAGGCATGATATGGTTGGTTGTAGCAGAAGCCTTGTTTGTTCTTACGTGGTACTTCTTTCTGCGGTAGCTTCTCTTGTTAGGAAGTCTAAGTTCAGCGAGTTACATAGTGTGTGTCATGGATATTCAGACTTTTGTCATTGGGAAAGTTCAAGTTGATTCATCTGCTGTATCCTCATTGGTGTAATGTTTTATTGTAGAATTGTTGACCTCTTGTCTGTATAATTTTATGGACATATTTTTGTCTGCCTTGTCCGTTTTTAATGTTTCTGGGTGCAGATAGAAAATAGGGATCCTTATGTTGTTTGTTGTTTGTCCCTTTTTTTTAATGTTTCTGGGTGCAGATAGAAAATAGGGACCTTTGGAACTTCGATGGCATATTCAATCACCTTAGGATGGATGTCTTTGCTGGTTTGATTTGCGCACCAAAGATGTTCTTTTGACCATTGAATGTTGATTATTTAAAAATTAATACTCTCTATTTCGTTTCACTTTGCTATTCTCCAATGTCGATCGGTAAATGCAATTTTGTTGAATGCCAGGATCACCTGAATTGCAAAATGGCAGCTCTTCGGGTAGTGCAGGGCAATGTTTCAACCCTGCTTTTGTTCACTCGACGGCAGTTTTACAAAGAGTATTTTTTAGGAGGGTTGTACAAAGTTTGGTGCTGTTGCGAGGGTGATGGTGCTGTTGATGTAGTTGTCTAGAATACGAACCGCGCCCTACAACATCAGGAGCTCTGTACAAAGTTTGGTGCTGTTGAGAGGGGTCGTCCTAAACATATCTTCTCCTATGATCCCCACGTCTTGCCCTCCTCCTTTGTTAGGGTACTGGATTGGGGTTGGGGATCGATATATTCCAACGAGTCACGGGTAATAGTTTTAAAGATAGAGATGTAGTGTTGCTCTTACAAGTTTCATGGCCATTGGACTAGCATATCTACTTGCTTGGGCTTAAGTGTTAGATAGACATTATTGTTAGATCAACGCAAATTAGTTTAACCTATTTAATTTAGGTTGATATTTTCACTAGGTGGGAAAATATGATTCGTGATCATGGTTGCAAAGTTTAAATTCTTTTGAAAGTGTATAGATGTAGGCTTGTATTGAAGATATAATTATTACCCACTGAGTTTTAGGCATGAAAGATGAGGCTAGGCTAGTTAAGCGGGGCTGGAATATTTACGAGGGATAAATATTGAGGTAAAGATCGTCTCCATAGTTTTTATGATTTTTGGAGATGTAGTAGTATACTTTGGAATTGTTTGGCCAAAAGAGTCAAGTTAGATCGTAAAGTCGTAGAATCGTATGATAGAATCGGGATTCTGGCTACCTTGGCGTTCGGTTGCGGGACTCCGGCCGCTACGCCGCGGAGATCACCTGCGAGGGGATGCAGATGTGGATCGGAACGTTCCCGAAGGCGGACAAGGCTGGCCGCGGTCGGAGATGAACTTCCCCGGCATCGAGAATGCCGGGGCCGCGAATTTCGTCGCTCCGGATTTTCGTGTTGTGCCTCGCGCCGTGCAGGACGAAGACGGCTGACACTACAGAGGCAGCAGAGAATTCTGCGCTGGAGGCCTCTAACCTTCGCGATGAGGTTTCTGCGAAGACGGAGGCGGTAGAAAATTTTGCGCAGGAGGCCTCCAAGCTTCGCGCTGAGTTGGTGGTGAAGACGGAGGAAGCAGAAAATTCTGCGCAGGAGGCCTCCAACCTTCGCGATGAGCTGGCTGTGAAGACGAAGGCCGCGGAAACTTCTGTAGAAGAGGCCTCCAACAGTAAAGAAATGTATGCGGAGATGTTCTACGAATTGGTCGATCTGCATGACAAGTGTGGTCGCCTCCGGGCTGATTTTGCAACGAAGACGAAGGAAGCAGCAGACCTTGTCGCTGATCGCGGTAAGTTGCTGGAGGAGTGTGATCGCCTCCGAGTGGATTTGGCAATGAAGATGAAGCAAGCGGAAACTTTTTCGCGGGAGGCCGCCGACACTCATATGATGTATGTAGAGTAGTTCTTCGAATTAGTCGAGTTGCGGGACGAGATTGGTCGCCTCCGAGCAGATTTTGCAAGGAAGACGAAGGAAGCGGAAAACCTTCTCGCTTATCGGGGGAACCTGCTGGAGCAGTGTAGATTTTTTTTCGACTTTTGGTTAACTTAACAAAAGTATCTCAAATTTGAATTCCGATTGCTGGGCGCCATTTATGAGTCTTAGCATCTGTATTTGTAAAACTTATAATTTTCCAATATCTGGCCTAAAATAGTTGCTGCTCCAAGAGCATTTGTGTAAGTCCTCTGTTCTGAAATTTTACAAATCTATATAGCCTTTGGCTTTCAGAAAATCCAATGACAACTTATACCAATTGGTCAAAGCCGTCCCCTAGCATCTTTTAACCCATTGACATGTGGACCACGCAGCGCCCAAGATTCCTGCTGTGGTAACGTGACGCTGCGTGTTTTTACGGTTTTACCTGTTTGGTGTTTTATTTTAGCAGCTCTCGCGAGAACGTGCCACTACGTGTGTACAACTCATTGACAAGATCGCTGTGTGTACTGCCATAGCCATTGATTTGACGCTACCAGGCCTTGGGAGATGGGACGTTCAAATTACTACGAGCACCTCGATCAATTGCGCGCCACTCCTACTCCATGTATAGTAGTACAATAGATATTCTGCGGACACAGCGATTCCTTGGGTTCCGTGCCAGACTTTTCTCAGCTTCTGGCGTTTGTGTAGGATGGACAGACCAGATTTCTTAAGAAAGGGTGTAGCGATTGCAGTGGTGCCATTTTGGCTTATGATCGGGATCGCTGACTAGGGTGGCGTGGCAGTAAATCCATCTTCCTTCTCCACGCGAAGGCAGCCAGCCAGCCACCCTGCTTTCGCATCTTGCCATGGGCATCGCGGTTCACCTTTCGCGTAATGATTTGGCGGTCATCCATGGCGACGTGGAAAGGAAGCAGATGAACAATATGAACAAGAGAAACAGAGGAAATGTGGGAGGAAATGGTGGAATGCGGCACGGTGGAACCGTCGAGGTTGAAAGATATGGGAATAAACTGAACCGTCGCGTGCAGGGATGGAGCCAGGCGAGGGGCACGGAATCGGCTCCTCTGACGTGAGGTCACTGACATGTGGCACCCCGTCCGGTTGGCCTACATGTCAGTGTCCATCACGGCACCCCGGCTACGTCAGGGGATCCCAGTCTGGCACGCTGGGGCCATCGCTCCCATGCATGGTGCCGTGGTGGACAAGGACATGCGGGCCTGACTTACTTGGGGACCACATGTCAGAGACCTCACGTCAGAGGATCCGCTCCTGCATGGTGACCGTCGCACTCGCACGTCCTAGATTTACCCCAAACCACGAGTTTTTTTTTTGCATTACCCACGAGTTATTTTTTAGGAAACTTAAAAAAATGATTTTCGAATTTCTCAAAGTAAACTGCTCCATAACTGTTCATAACTCGTGTCTTCATCGATTTGGTGGCGGCGTCGCGGCGAGCGCAGTGGACCAAGTGGTCTCGACCTCGGCTCCGGTGTGCTTGGTTCCTTTCTCAAGGTGCAAGATTTGGGAAGGACTACATTGCAATTATGTATTTCCCCTTGCGTCCCTTCTTGTAAAATGTCTGGTGTGGAATGAAATTTTAACTTTCTGTGGGGTCATTTTGTGCTCTTTACACGTCTATACGCTTGAATTTATCCCGTTGTCTGGAGACTGGAGTGGGATGTAATTTTCGGCTTCCTCCTCCATCTCCCCTTCCAAGATATATGGTGACCACGGCATCTCCAAAAATCCAGATCTAGTGACTATGTGCACAAGGTAGCCAACGAGGCTATGAGGAGAAACCGCGGCGAGACACGAGCAGTAGGAGAGGACGATTCGTTGGCTTCCTCCTCCTTCTCTTCTTCTGCCAGATCTGGTTTCATCGGGGAGAAGGTAGCCAAGCAGTATATGAGGAGAAGCCGCGGCGAGACGCGAGCGGTAGGAGAAAAACGTGGTCAAGATGAGGCCCAAGCCGACAGTGGGGTGGGATCGCGAGGCGTCGATTTGCGGGCATCGTTGTTGTTTTTGAAACGGTCGTACCGGAGCACCCTGACCTCAAGCCTACTTCTATGTATGTATCGTTGTTCAACCGGCCATTGTTGCTAGGGTGTGTTTGTTGGTGCTTTTATATCAATCATATGTCAATAATATCTTACAGAAATTTGTTCACAGATTCAGTTAATGTGCTCTTCGTCCTTGTTTTTGCGTAGCTAAGTCGCCGTCGACATCAAACATCACCGTATTTCGGTTACACTGCACAAAATGGCCCCATGATTATGTGCAAGATCCAGTGTGTTGACGCCATGAATCCTCGGGTTTCCAATCTTCTGACGTTGGTAAGTTTATATCCTACTTTAAAGCTATCTAGTTATCTTATTTTATGTTCATATTCTCACATGAGAGAGATTGTAGACTGCAGCCATCCTTCAGGTTTCAACACTGGAGGAGGGTCAAAGGATTCCAAGATCAATTCTGCGTTTGCCACATCGCGATGATCTCGAGTCCGACCGCTGCACCGCTCCGGCCAAAGATGATTGCGGAAGGATCAGAAAAAGAACTTCAAAAGAAGCTTCTTCCAGGGTAGAGCTCAGCTTGGAAGATGCCCGCACTTGCAAAGTGTTCCCAGGAGTGGGGAGGCCATCTCCGTAGTTATGATGTTAGTCCCTGCCCGTAATGGACAGAAAGCATAGGAAATGACATTGTCTCTTTTTTGGGCTCATTTGATTCATAGGATAGGGAAAGTGTAGGAATAGGAAAAAGAGGTTGAAGTGAATGTTAGAATTCATATGAGAAGTCTATGGGAAAATTTTCTGTAGGAATCAATCCTATGAATCAAACGACTAATGTAGGAAAATTTCCTATAGGATAAAATCCTTTGTACGGAGTAGTTCTTTGAATCAAAGGAGCCCTCGGTTGTGTGAACTACAACATATTGGTAGTCCAAGCAATGTATTATACTGGTATGCAGTGGAATGAGTTGTTCTCTTTTCTAAATCAAACCACTTGGATTGATCTTCAACACTAGATCAAAATAAGCTGTCAAGTTGCATTAAACAATCTCACATGTAATGTAGCATGTTTCAGGTGGCATAAGGATTATAAAATAATTTCAGACAAGGTACAAATCTAGTTTAGCGGTTACAACATGATGATAATTGTTTTCATGCGACACAAGGAATATTACAGAAGTTTCATACAAGGTACAAATCAAGTTCAGCGGTTACAACATGATGATAACTGGTTTCTGGAAAAAGCTAGTCGTCATCACTATCGTAGTCTTTGTCTCTCTCATCATCACTGTCACTGTTGTACTACTGATCTGTTTCGTCGATTTCTTCCTCTACATTGTCTTCATCTTCCTTTTGCTCCAGCAAGGCATTAACAACAACATCATCAATTAGAGTAGTCAATGGTTCTTCATCTCGACGCGGAGGTACATCATCTGTGCCTTGATTTTCCCACAACCTTCAGCCTGTTGTTCCTGCTCTTGATATGCCTCTTCACCATATCTTACACCTTCAGTTTCAGCAACATCGAATTTATGCCTATGGGTGTATTCTTGGACAACATTCCAATCCGTGCCTTTCTTTGGGTCTGGCAAATAGAAGACCTTTTTAGCGGAAGAAGCTAAAATCCATGGCTCCTTGTCATTCAACAGGCTAGTCACTTTGATGCTCTTGAAATATCCATCATCGTCTACATGGTTTTTATTACCCATCTTAAACCAGTCACATTTAAACAGAACCACAGACCTGTTTTTATGGAACTGTAAACTGATAATCTCCTTCAGGATTCCATAGTGAACCCTCTCCTCCTGTTCCTCCCCATGTGTGAAAGATGAGCTGATCCCACTGTTCGTGTCTTCTTATTGGCATCACGCTCTAAAGTGCTAAATCGAACGCCATCTACTATGCATGAAGAGTATTTCAAGAGCCTCTTATCAGGACAGCAGGCCAACGCGAAGATATCATCATGTACGTTCTCTCCGTTGTTTTTTTGTTGAATCTGCAACACCACATGCAAAGAGATATATAAAAATTGTGCAGTGAAAAACTGACATCAAAGAGAGCTGATTAACATGTGAGTGAAAACTAACATGTCTATGTAGCCATTGCGCAAACCCTCCTTCCCTCATCATGCCGGTAACATGATTCTCTCTCACCCCCTCTTCCAGAAATTCTTGTCTGCACAGACTGATTTTTTCAAAAAAGAAAGTCAATATCTCACACATATATTAATTGTTGAGCACAAAAGGAATGCAAGTTTAGCTTCGAAAACATACCTCTATATTCGTCAAGTTCGGAACAGTTGTTCAACACAAACCAAACCATCTTATCATATTCTTCTGCAGCATGTTCATAAACTTGTGCAGAAATAAAGTTAACTCCATGCCCAAAAGCTTTAACATGTGCCTCTGGATCTGATTGACCTAAATTTCTTGGATCCTCGTTAAATCTTGTTTTCACGCCGTCCAAGTATCTCGAGCAAAATATGAGGCATTCTTCGGCAACATATCCCTCAGCAATAGAACCTTCTGGTCTTGCCCTATTCCTCAGATAGCGTTTCAGAGTATACAATCGCCTTTCAATTGGGTACATCCACCCAAAATTTACAGGACCTCGGAGCAATGCCTCTTCAGGTAAATGTACTGCTAGGTGCACCATCACATCAAAGAAAGCAGGGGGGAAATGTTCTCTAGCTTGCACAAGATCTCAGGGATTTCTATCTTCAGTTGTTCCAGCTCTTTCTTGTAAAGAGTTCTGATGCACAGTTTCCTGAAAAACCTGCCTAACTGGGCTATTGCTTCATATATGTGCTTAGGCACTTTTCCTCTCAATCCAACAGCTAAGAGTGTTTGCAAGATAATGTGACAGTCATGTTTTTTAGGCCTTGCATCTTGGTCCCATCACCACCTAAACATCTTGACAAGTTAGAAGCATATCCATCAGGAAACCTCAACTTGTCGATGTAGTCAGTGCAGAATCCATGCGCATCTGCTTTAGTTAGGCAATATGGAGCAGCAGGCATGGTATAATGTTATTTCCCTTCTACCTCTTTCAACTGTAGATGTTCCAAGACATTCAAGGCTACCTTTCCCTTCTTTTCGTCTTCTCCAGTGAGCTTCCCTATGTCAACCCTAGCACTAAGTGAATCCTTTGTCCTCCCCTCAATGCTGAGACATGTCCCAAGGAGGGCATCCAAAATATTTTTCTCAATGTGCATAACATCAAGATTATGTCTCAGCTTCAGTGTCGGCCAGTATTCCAAATCCCACAAACACATCCTCTGCCCCAAATTGGCACACGCTTGGACTCTCTCGGTTCCTCCTCGCCATTGACGTTGTTCTCTTGGCTAGTCTTCCTTCTTTTGTTTGTTTTTCCCTTTTTCCTCTTTCTTCTTCTTTTTTACTCCTGGCTGCTTTTTTTTACTCCGGCTGCTTCTTCCTTCTTTTTCCTCTTTTCTTCTAGCTCTATTTCGGATGACTAGCCCTATGCAACAATTCTTGTAGCTCTTCGGCACTGAATTGTCCAGGGCGATCTTGTTTCTTATGAGCTTTTACATATGGACTGGTCTTCCGCATAGGATGTTTATCTCCAAGGAAACGATGGTGCCCAATATAAACAATTTTGCCAGGTAGACGGTATGAAAGCGGTCCTTGTCACAGTGAATACAAGCAGCATAGCCTTTTGTAGTACGCCCTGAAATAGTGCTCAAACCTGGGTAGTCGTGAATACACCAAAGAACTGCTGCTCTTATATCAAACAGCTTGTCCTTCTCCTCAGCCGGAAGTGCAGCATCTACCGTAGGCACACCTTTCCAAAGTTGTTGTAATTCTTCCACTAAAGGCTGTAGAAAGACATCAAAGTTCTTCCCGGGTGACCTAGGGCCTGGAATTAGCAAGGACATCATGATATTTGACTGGTCCATGCATATCCATGGTGCAAAGTTGTATGGAATAACAAACACAGGCCACATGCTGTAGTTGTGTTCATATTGCCAAATGGATTAAACCCATCAGTAGCAAGGCCAAGTCTGATGTTTCTGGCATCTTTTCCAAATTCTTTAAAATTCTTGTCAAAGTCTTGCCAAGCTCCGGCATCAGCTGGATGGCTCAACTTTCCTTCATCAGCGCCCACCTTAGGTGCTCTTTTTAACTTGTGCCACTGTGCTTCTTCTGATGTTTCTCGCAAAGAAAAAATCCTCTGCAGCCTCTTTATCAATGGAAAATGCCTCAACACTTTCCGTGGAATTTCTTCCTCTTAACATCTTTCCATCTAGGCTCATTACAAACAGGGCAATTATTGTGGTCTGCAAATTCCTTTCTGAAGAGAACACAATTGTTGATGCAAACATGTATTGAATCGTACCCAAGACCTAATCCTCTGATTATAGCCTTTGCACTGTTGTATGTCTTTGGGATTGCATTCGGCTGTGGGTATGATTTTTGCATGTAATCTAAGAGATGAGTAAATGCAGTATTGCTGATCTGATGTCTTGCCTTCCAATGCATCATTGTACCACAAAGGAGAAAACTGAATCTTTGGTGGTCCCAAGATAAAGCATACGATTTGCTTCTTTCTCCAAGATTGACAAGAAACTCTCTTTATCATAGCTTGTAGCTCCATTCTCCCCTCCCCCTTCCTCTCGAGCAAAATAGCCTTTTGTTGCCTCGGTTAGGTTTGCTATTAATTCAGGTAACCGACCAGCACCAGTAAAGTTACCATTGCCAGGCACCTCGAGAGGATCAGCTGCATTGCCAGGCACCTCGAGAGGATCAGCTGCATTGCCATCTACATCATTATGGTGAGGAGCAGGGGATGTTCTTGAATAACAACATTATACATCTCTCCATGATATGCCCACCTAGTATAACAAGAATCAATGCCAGACTGCAAGTGACTCTGGATTATTTTCTGATCCTGCCGTTTCACATTCATACAATTTTTGCATGGACAGGGTATCACTCCATTCGGATCAGGGAATCTCTGTCGAACGAAGTTCATAAATTCATTCACACCAGCCATGTAATCTTCGGTAAATGGTATACCATGCATCACCCAACTTCTATCCATTTCGTCAGCGACTGATCTGCATACAATTCCAACGATCCACATTTCAGAAAATCCAGAAAAGTAACTATAGCCACACTATGTAAGTATGTTAAAAAAGGTTGGATCGATGGTTTCAGCCTGTTTCCCCTAGTTAACTTTTTTGTACTCCCTCTGTCCCAATTATAAGATGTTTTGTATATTAAAAAATAAGTAAATTATAAGATGTTTTGACCAATTAAATGGATTAAATATGGACTGCAATGAGTGAAACAACACCCTAAAATATGTCTAGATACGTGTAATCAACAGAAAGCTAAAAAGGCTATATTTATGAACGGAGGGGGTACTATGTTGAAATTGTAAAGTGAAGACGTGTAAAGAAATGATCTAAGGTTTAATCAGTTGGTGTTTTCTACACACCCCTACCACTATGCGAGAGACATACGTACCATGGAGATGGATCTTCTAGGGTTCGGTAAATGGATGGCACACACGGCGGAGGGGAGACCCGAAGATGTGGTTCACGAGAGCGGCGTGGTCGTCCGCGGCGCGGGCGACAATGGATCTACCTTCCCTCGCCGTGCTAGTTCCCGGCGAGGCGACAGGTCTCTCCTGAAGGTGGTGAAATAAACATTTAGCCAAGTCCCTGCTCAATGGCGTGAGCACTGTTGTTTTACAAGGTCTCGGGTATGAATTCCCGCCGAATCTGGATCGGTATCCCGCCGAACCTGCATCGGTATCCCGCCGAACCCGCGGAATATTGAAAGATTTCCCGCCAAACCAGTCACATCGCCAAAAAGGTGATGCAACATCCTGTACAAGTTTTCTCTCCCTCTCTCTCCCCCCACTCTGCAAATCCCATCCTCGACAAGTTTCCCCTCCCTCTCTCTCCCCCCACTCTGCAATCCCCATCCTTCGTCGACAAGCTTCCTCTCTCTCTCTCTCTCTCTCTCTCTCTCTCTCTCTCTCTCTCTCTCTCTCTCTCTCTCTCTCTCTCTCTCTCTCTCTCTCTGTTGCAGTTGGCAGGAATGCTTGTAGCTGGCAGGCTTTCATTTAGTTTAATCAGGAAAAAACAGCAGTAATGCTGGAAAATTCGGAATCTTCCGCGTGGCACCAATAACAGTGATCAACATCCCCTGACGAAGCCCATGCTGCCGTGAGGGACACGGACATGTGGGCCGTGAGGACTTGGGAGACCACATGTCAGTGAAACCACGTCAGTGCGCCGTACGTCAAAGGAGCCGCTTTCGCCTCTCCCTCTCCTCATCTACGGAGTAGTACCGTGGGGGAGACTTGTATAGGATTGCAAATTGCTAAACAATCTAAAAAAATTATACAACATACTTGCAGTCTGTTTCTATAACACCAAAATATTTCAGCTCAAAATTCGATCTACAATTAGAAAAACAAAAATGCTAAATTATATTGTGAATAATGTCAGCGTTGAGTGAATATTTTCTCTTTTTTGCCTCTCTAAGTATAGGTCGAATTTGAAACCGAATTTTTTTAGTGTTGCATATATAACATAGATTTGTGTCGTTAAATTTTTTGAGAATATTTTAGCATGTTTTGCCAATCCAAAAATATTGATCTCATAGATCCTATCTAAAGCTAGATCCTACCCAAGTTGCTCCACCACCGCATCGTGAGGCGCGTTAAAACCGAATGCCCCAGCCCCACCCCACAACCCGCTCTCAGTCTCACTCCAATCCTGCAAGGATTTTCTCTGTACGATAATGCCACGGAATATAGTATAATAACTCCATTGCACAGTAGGTTGACAGGACTGTGGCAAGTCATGGTGAAGCGGAGTGCTCATACTACTCCTCTTCTTGTACTACTACTAGTAGTAGTGTGCCCAGTGGGTGTTTTTACCAGCAGCAACCGGGACCACCAGAAAGAGGAGATACATATTTTGAGTGTAAGGGCATCGCGGTATATGATCAATTTAGTTGGGCTTTCTCGATGTTGTACAGTATCTGTTAAACATTTGGCTTTTCTGGAAGGCAGAGACAGCCTTGAAATCGCCAAATCTGACATGGTGTACTATTTTGAGTTTAAACACGGTGTACTATTTTGCAACTAGGGACTATGTGAAATATAGCAAAGACATGCACTGTGGGTCCTGCAACTTGACACATGCAACTTTAAAAACCTAGTATTTTCTCTTTCCAACTGATCTCTCTCGTCATCCTCACCCATCTCTTTCTTGGAAGCGGCTCCTCTGACGTACGGAGCCCTTACGTGGAGTCAATGACACGTGGCCCCCAAGTCCACATGCCCCACATGGCAGTGTCCCTTACGGCACCATGGTCTCTCTCACTTGTGAGTCACATGGGCCACGGGGTAGCATGTTTAGTCCCACCTCGCTAGTTTACAATGTGTATGACCAGTTTATAAACCCGAATGTGTAGCTGCAACTCGTGGCCTTGGATCTACTAGGGTGGCGATGTCCCCCTGTAGGTTCAAGGTCATATGTTTTTCTTATAATTAAATGGGCGATTTAATGACGTGGTTTGGTATGGATGACGTGGATTACTAATTAATATTATGAACTCAAATTTAAAACTGAATCCAGTTCAAAGCAAAATTAAGATGTGCAAGTCAAACTCAAATACCTTTACCCATTTCTGCCGCGCCCTCGCCGGTCATAATTTTTTCTTATAATTAAATGGGCGGTTTAATGACGTGGTTTGGTATGGATGACGTGGATTACTAATTAATATTACTAACTCAAATTTAAAACTAAATCCAGTTCAAAGCAAAATTAAGATGTGCACCTCAAACTAAAATCCCTTTACCCATTTCTACCATTTCTGTCGCACCCTCGCCGGTGCTAATTAATCATACATACTAGTACTAGCTAGATAGCTGGGGAACCATTTTTCTTTGTCGGATTAGGACTGGTGTAGATAATGATGGGATACGGGTTCAAATTTCGATTAAATCGGACTACGGATTCAGATCAGAACGGAGTGGTTTCGTGTCGTAAATAAAAATATCGGGTAAATACGCACAAGCAAATATAATTTCACTCTTCAAACAATATATATTAAAATACAATTATCAACAAATAACAATTAATCGGGTAGCCAAGCGTTCAAGATTACACCTTGTCAACATGTGACTTGCTTATTGAGAAATGAATGTGTGTTTCTTCAATGATATACGACATACGAGAACATATTTACTTGATACTATATATGAATACGATGCTCTTGCACAAAGAACTTGTATCTCATGTGTACCTAGCTAGAATTCATGGATTGACTATTGTTTAAGTAGATTGCTCAGCTCCGGAGTCCATCGCAGCCGGTCGTATTGCCTGAGAGATGCGCCGCACACAAGATTAATTGTAGTGGTGGTGCATGGTTGGATGTCCGGATGGGGCAATGGGACCCGAGACGCCCTAACCCGATAGGTACCCGCATATCAAATGGGGAGGTAGTGGTTAAGAGAAATACCCTTGTGTCTGCTTATCGAGGAAAAACAAACCATTGTGTAATTCAGAAAATATAATTTCATTGTGCAAACAAAATACATGAAAAATAAAAGTATCAACAAATAACAGTGTAGTGTGGCCAGCGTTCAAGATTACACCTTAACAACATGCAACATGCTGAGTGACATATGAATGTGTGTCTTAGATGCTATACGACATACGAGAACATTTTATACGACCTTGATGTTGGATATGAATACTATGCTCTTGCAGTCTTGTACTAAAATCTGTTGCATCTCCTCCGTACCTAGCTAGAATTCATGGATTGATTATTGTTAGGGTAGATTGCAAACCTCCGGAGTCCAACACGTCGGGTCGCGTATTGCAGGATAGATGCACCGCACGCAAGACTGATGGTGCACGGTTGGAGGTCCGAATGGCAATGGGTACCCGAGACCTGGCCGATAACCCGAAGGGTACCCCCGCATCAAATGGGAAGGTATTGGTTAAGAAAAATACCCGGATGTCTTCTTATCGGGGAAAACAAACCCATAGTGGGTCTGGGTATATCTCTACTATATAATACGAGTAAAGGTGATGGTTGGCGGCGGTACGTCAAGATAGAACTGCCCCTGAAGTTGATAGAAATTACGCACCATGCCACCTATAAGTGAAAAAACAGTTCGTGCCTGATACGACCGTGGTACGTCGTGGTTAGTCGGTGCGTCAAAAAAAAACGAAGCGAAACGGTACATCGATCCATCTAAAAATACTGCGATCGATACAGACCCGGTCTCCCGATCCGGCTCACGTCCATGCACACCATATCCACGCGATTCCACTGGAGGCGATTGGAGGCCCATCTCCAGGCAATCGTCTGGACAGCGTCCGCCGCCAGCGACCGCTCCCTCCAACTCCCAGTTCCAATCCAGTTCCGTTTCTCCAAACGAGCGATCAGATCACACGGTAGAAAAAAACATCAATCCATCCAGACCAGCGATCGGTCTGTGTAAATGCAAAAAAAAACAGCAATCCGAGTACATCACCAAATCTAAATATTTAGCATCACCCAATCATTATTGACGTAACCATCTTTAAAAAAAAAACTCCTACCTAGCCGGCTACGTGCCCCAAGGAGAGGTAATCTAGCAAAAAAAATTTTGACAACTCATCTACACCACCGCAAAAAAAAACTCAGGTAGCATTTAGGCCGAATATTCTTTCAGTGGGAGGCGACGTTCCCGTCGACAGCGAGGCGTCCGTGGTGATTTCGTCAATCTCAAGACTTGATCTGCCGGCTCAGTATTTCGGAGGTGCTCATAAGGGTAGGGTGTGCGTGCGTGCGTTCATAGGGGTGAGTGTATGCGCGTGTATGTGAGTGTCTGTACTTGTACTGTGTTTCTTTAAAAAAAAACCGTAACAACGCACGAGATTTTTTTAAATGTTTTTATGTTACTGAATCAAATCATCAAAAGTTTAAAACAGTCTAGAGTTTCGGCTTTCGATTTCTCGGTCAAAATATCTCTTATGTATCGCAACGTCCCCCAAATCCGGCGCCGCCTGAGATCACAGGGATGAGCCGCTCAACAGCCCAAGGACGGAAGCCCTCGAAGATGCTGTCTGCTGGCCGCCCTCCCCTCCCTCCTCCAGACCCCCTCCTCTGGCTCGGCCGCTCGGGCACGGTGAGCAGGGCGTCCGGCTCCACGGCCACGGCGAGCAGGGCGTCCGTCCCCTCCTCTATCCACGAAAAGGGGGTGGCCGTCTAGCGCCGCCGGCTTAGCTTCCCATGTGCGGCATCCTCCACGGCTTCAACTTCTCTCCCTTCTGTCCGGCTTCATCTTCATCCTCTGAAGTGGCCGGGATCCATGGCGGCGGAGGGCAGACGTGTCGTCGCCGGGACTGGCTTGGCGGCGCCGTCGCAGGGAGGCGGAGGAAAGAGGATCGAGCAATTATTTTCGTTCGGTCAACAGAAGAAGCGAACTGGTATTAAAGGAGCGCGGGTTGTTTTCGCAGAACCTCAGGGCCAAAATATAAAATGACCACAACGCACGACGTACATAATTTCTTTTTTGTTTTCTTCCTTCAATTGCTCAAATTTGCAGCCTTATATTTCTTATCGCTTCCTATCATTTTCCTTGTACACAAACGCAAAAAGAAGATATTCGCTTAAATGACTCGATAGTTCATATTTTCATTTTCGTCGCCCGTTGCAACGCACGGGCATTTTGCTATAGATGTATATATGGTGGTGCCAACCCCGTGTGCCCTTGAACCTGGAGACCCGACTATGACATGTGGACCCTACCTATCATTGGCTAAAGAGAAACCCTAACTCACTAATTCCGATGGCCCAACTCCACGCCCCCACGATTCTTTTCATCCCGTGGCGCCGAACCACCGCGCAAGAGGCAGAGCTCCCACTGCCGTCGCTCCTGTACCGTCGCCAGCTGGCCCGACACACACGTGCATATTGCATGAGTCCGAGTCGGTCGAGCTAGAAGAGGGGGAGCAATTTCGGTGAGGGCCCACTCCAGCAAAGCGATGGCTCTGAGCTCACACCACCGCCCCCCTAGAAAGGAGATGCTCCAGATCCCGCAACGGGGAAGCGAAGCGCAGTTGGGGTTGGAGTGTGTCTTAAACTCTTAATTCTTAGACTGTTGTTGTGAATTGCATTTGCCTCATAGCAAGTTGTGTGTGTGTGTCATTATGTACTTGTCGTGTATTTTTTTGAATTGTTGTGCCAAATGGCAAAATCTGTCTATTACTTATTATGAATTGCATTTGCCAAATGGGACATGAGCAACTTGGCGGGTACAATCGGGTCCCGTTAACCCGGTGGGTGGCGGGTATATGGGGATTTTTGGTACCGACGACGGGTTCATAGGCGGTTGGCGGGGGCGGGGCCGGGAGAAGGGTCGGAGGCGTGTATGGGGGTGCCAAACAGGGCCCCAAACCCGACTGGTACCATCGTCCTTGGTTGGAGGAAACAAGGAGGCATTGTAGATGCGATCACCCTAGGGTTTTACACTATGCATGATACACTATAGGAAACAAGTACTCTGATGCCATTTCATATGTTTTGATTTATTTCATATCGAGTTATTTTGTTAATTAGACACCCGCGGAAGAGATATATATATGGCCATTTAGCTTTTACATCACATGATGGGCCTATATTAAGTATTCTTGATTTCCCTCAAAAGATAATTAAGTAGATTTTCATTTTGTTATTGATGAAACCACTACTTTACAACAATCCATATCTTAGTGTACAATCACTTGTCGTAGTATTAATCATAATGATCGAGGTGCCCATGGCTATTTCAGATCGAAATATAGTGTTTTGTGTGGGAGTAAAAATAATGTTCATGAACATTCATGTGCAAGCCATGTTGGTTAGGTCAATGCCCGTTCAGCAGAGAAATGGTGGACGCGACTTAATTACAAAGAGGCATTAGCAATATGCTTTGTTATAGATATATAAAGTTAATCAGCAATTTAGGAGAAACACCATGCATTCACCTAGTTAGTTCACTAATCGTTTGTATTAAATCCCATAGGAACTCTAGAATTCACTCCAACCTCTTTTTAACAATTCCTTTGATGAAATCAAATAAACATCCGTACTTAGGATTGGAATGGGCATGAAGTTTGTACAAGACGAACCAAAGAGGAAAATGCTCTGAGAGTTGAGTCCACCTTCTTAAGTTTGACCAACTTCATAGATAAACTAACAATACATACAACAAGAGGTAGAAGCATATACGTAGCAAATAAATCTAGGATCGACGAGGACTACACTACTATACTCCTCTTCATCGGAGACGCGCTCCGCCTCCATGGCCAGCCGGAACTCCTACTCCTCATCGTCGGAGCCCCCATGATGTAGGAGAGGTGCCCCGCCCACATGGTGTAGGATCAACGAGGACTACACTCCTGTACTCCTCTTCATCGGAGCCCCCATGGTATCAGAGAGGTGCTCCAAGCTCCATGGCCTGCTGGAACTCCTCCGCCGGTCTCGTTGTGGATTTTGGTGAAGGATTTTCTGATTCCTGCCTCTGTCCCTGGTTGTGGAGGGTGTCCGCGATATGCCACGCCGCGAAAAACTGATCAGCAAGTAGGCCGGGGTCCGCGGTGAACTGGACCACCCAGGCGCGGTCCGCGGCCTCATCCGCGAGTTGCTGCTCCGCCGCCCGGTGCTCCGCCGACATGGTGTAGGAGAGGTGCTCCGCTTCCATGGCCAGCCAGAACTCCTCCAGCACGTACGTGTACGTGCCCAGGCCCTCGTTCTCGGCTCCGCCTGAATCGGCGGCGTTGTCCTGAGCCTCGGCCTCGCCGGCGTCAACTTTGTCGGCCCCGGCCATGCCCACGTCCGCCGCGTGATTGGGGGTGTCGTCTTCCATCTCGCTGGCGCGCATCTCTGCCAACAGCTCCGCACCGCGCTCCGGGGTAAGCTTCACGTACCAGGTGACCTTCCGGCGAGGCATTGTGGATGCGGATGGTGACGGGGCCGGAGGGGAGGGGGCTAATAACTGGAGTAGTACTAGTTGCGTCGGGGAAGGGGGCTAGAAACGAGGATAGGTTTTTGGGTGGAGCGCTCGAGCCGACCACGTGCAGACTCCGGTCAGCCTTCCGCCATGAATGCACCAGACTGCATAGTGGCACCGGTCAGTCTTCCGTGTGGGTCTGGGCTGCTAGTGAGACGTTCGGGAAGCATCCGGGCGCCCCCAACACCTCTGTACATTTTTTTTTGCGGTTCTGCTTTTGCCCACTAGAATGAAAATTAAGTTAGAGCTCACTCAACTCTAATTACGTTAGATTTACGTCGTGATTCATGCAGTATGTGAGGTGTACATGAGTTGCAACTCAAATTTTCTTCAGTTACACATGGTTTGCACTAAGTTGCAACTAAGATTTTTCTGGGTGTAATTCTTTTGCACATGTGTTACAAATAATAATTTCTTTGTGACAAATTGTTGCACAAGAGTTGCAACTTGCAACTGGTATTTTCCGAGTTACATATGAGTTGCAATTAAAAATTACTCAGTTGCACATTATTCATCACATTTATTTTTTTTGACCGTTTTCAGACTGCGAAGGGTATTTTTCCTGGTCCTTGCTTCATGGAAGTGGCGGTCTGTGGCCTTTGGAACATCTGGAGATCAAGGAATGATTTAATCTTCAAGGATATCCAGCCCTCTTTGAGCCGATGGAAAACCAGTTTCCAACAGGATTTACTTCTCCACTAGTATCGAGTGCCCACTGTGTTGGTGCAACTGTTAGTGGCTTGGGTGCTTAACACCTTCACTTAGATGGCTTTTCCCTTCTCTTTTTATTTTTTCCCTCCTTGAAATTTTTGGCCGTGTAATTGTGACGTTAAAGGGAAACTTCTTGTTTCTCTTCATAAATTTATAAAATTACACCGTAGGGTTTTTGCCTACGGTAAAACGGTCAAAAAAAATATTCATCACATTTATCAATAATTTTACCAGGAACAGTTTGGATTTAATCGAGTTTTTTGTTTTTTCTCACGGACTTTTCCCCATTTTCAGGTGGTTGGATGAGGTGGGCCGGGGGAGAGATAGGAACACATGGGGTTATCTGCAAATGTGTAATGTGGGTGTTCCTGTCCGTTAGATATAAATCAAACGATCCTGGATGAAAGATGTCAGGCACACCATCATCACCATCTGTGGTTTTTATAGGAGTAGAGAAATCCTCCCACATACATGGGCAGGTCAGATCGGACAGATGGGCTGAATTTGAGAGTTCCGGAAGCACCCAGGCGGCCCACATTTGCCTAATAAATCAATCCTCCCCGCATATATATTTTGCAAGTTCATAACCCTCAGGCAACCCTAACACCCTCTCGCTCTTCCTAGATCTGGGCAGTGGGCACTACCGGCATGGTCGATCGGCCTCAATGAGCGGGCGCAGCGGCTGGCATCGCCGCTCCTGCCGAGCGATCGATTGCGGCTGCCGATCACACTCCCTCCCCCTTCTTCGCGAGCAGAGCGGCCGCCCTCGCCTGCCGCGCCTATTCACGAGTGGATCTGCCGGCCTCGCTGTCACATCCCACATTTGTAACCAAGTTGAATTAGTCAAAAATTGTGGGCCAACAAAAACTTTTGCTATTTTATGTGTGATTGCTTGTGTTTCATCTGCTTGTGTTGAGCGGTTGCTAAATAAAAATATGAGGAAGGGAAAAGAAACAAAATAAAAACGTCAACACATGAAATCATGTGACAAGTGTCACTAAAATTCCCTAAGTAAGAATTTGATACTTATTTTCAAAACCAAAATTTCAGAGAAGTGATATAATCACTCTCACATTTTCTTCCTACAACTTTTCCCTCCCAAAAAGTTATTTTCAAAAATTTCCAATTTCAGATTCAAATTTGTTCTTTATCTTTTTGAGTTACAAAATTTGTGGTGCAACACTTATCAAAGAAAATATACCACAGCACCACAAATCCCCATATTGATGTAGAAAACCAATTATCGAAACCATTCACAGAAAATAAATTTAAATGTTGGTTGAGGCATTTCGCCGAACACTTGGAAGGCAGGAAACGAGTTCATCCCCCAAATCTTTGAAACCGAAATCAAATCGATCGATTTGATGTTTCTTTCTTCGATTCCTTGCTGCCACACCCTCCCTCTCACCTCAATCAGTCACCAGAGCTCGGAGTAAACGTGCCATTTGGTCACTGATCCCGTGGCCATGGAAGGGCGCACGCCACCGCACTGCATCGTGCCGGCCGATGGTTGCTTGTCGAAGGGGAGACATCAAGCTGGCCCTGCTCTGCATCTCCCATCACCTCACCTCTCACCGCACTCGTCAGGACCGGAGGAGACCGATGCCTGACGCCCAGCCTCGCCGTACCCCCTTGCAGCCGTGCGCAGCCGCCGTGTCCAGGCCGCGCGTGGACGCCGACACCGTTCTTCTCCACCACGGCACCCCAGCACGCGTGACTCGTCACAGACACTCTCCTGCCACCCCGCAACCTCGCAGACACGTCCACCTCACCTCTGGTGGTCCGCAGCGATGGCAGTGATCCGTCAAACTCCGCTGGCCCCGCCATGGACGCCGTCCGTCCCGAGCTAGTTTTCGAGCTCTACGTGACCCCCGCCTCCCGCACGCTGCCGTGATCCCTCCCGCACATCACCGTGCCCCCTCCTGCACGCCACCGTTGCCGTGCTCCCCTGCTCGCCCCGTGCACCTCTCCCACCGTGCACCACCTCCCTCGTGGATAAGAAGCCACAGCCCATCCCCCGTCCTACCTCCTTGTCCATTCCACTCCCCCCACCTCTGTCTTACCTCTCCACCCAGAGCCAGAACCCCTCTCGCCCTCTGTGAGCGAGGAGGAGCTCGTCCTCGCCGTTATCCCGAGGAGATCTCCCCCGAAGATTGCCGCTCCGTCTCTCCCTCAAACCCTGCCATTGTTGGTTTCCTTGCATGACCTAGCCCGCACAAACCTCCCTGACACGTTTCTTCGATCGATTAACCGCAGGAACGTCGCCGCCGTCCTCAACGCCGCCTCGGCCGCACAGCACGCCGTCGTCGATCGGGGAAGTTTCTGCTGCCGCCGCGACCTCACCTGCACTGCCTCGACCACCCGCATCCACCACGACCCCTCGCCACCTCCGTTCGCCGACCCTAGGTGAGCTAACCACGAACCCTAGCTTCGGCCGTCATTGTTCTGCACGCGCACGAGCTCGCGAGGAAGGAGACGCTCGTGAGCCGTCGATTTCCAGATCAACGCCTCCGTTTGAAACCCTGCTGCGATCTATCCGCACCGTTGGATCCTGATCTGACGGTGGCTTAACCGTTCGCATGCGCGCGCGCCGCCGTGGGCCGGCCCAGTTCGTTTGGCCCGCGAGCAGCACAGATCCAGCCCGCCTCAGTGTCTTTTTCCAGTGTTTTCACCCTTTTCTGTTTTGCAGAAACTAGATCCACTGGTTTAAATCGTTTTAAAATAGGAAAACTGCAAATATAACCAAACCAAAATTCATGGATGTACCCTAACATGTTTTTAACCATATCCAAGTGGTAAATCTACTTTTGGACAAATAAGTTTAGAGAAATAAAATGGGAGGCAGAAAAACTGGTTTTTACCAAAAACTCAATAACTATTTTTCTAGGATAGCTAATTTTGCAAACTCAACTGTTTTGAAAAGCCCTAAGTGTTACCTAGCAGTAGAATTTGGCCTCGTATGCAAATGATCTTCCTAAATAAAATGGCTTGCAATTTGGTATGTGACCAGAGAGCTCTTTTAGGATTTTTGGAAATTGTTTGGTGATGATTTTTGGTGTGAATCCAATTGTGTGGCCTTCTGTATGATTAGGAGTACCTAATCCTAGATTGGTGTGATTTTTAGAGCTATATATTATTTTTGGTGTGCATAACTAGTTTTAATGCTTTCCTGTGAATTCTTGGATATAGTTTTATTTAATTTTGTGGAATGTGTTAGTGTTTTATTTGTGATTACTAGCATGCATAGGTGCTGTACTCTTTGTTATGAGTGTGTTATCCCATATAATTAGCATGTTAGGAAAAGTTTAGTGTTGCATGTGTTCGTTAGGGAATAATATCACTAGTGTGGATATTTCCTAAAAATTTCCTAGTGTTTAAGAATTGCTTGGAGATAAAATCTTTTGAGTAGTATGAATTTAGGAGAGGTTGTTGGAACATCAGTAGCATGTCATGGCCACTGATAATTTAGCATATCACCTCTGGTTGCTTACTATTTTGTCATTAGCCAAGCATGATTAGTTAGGGTCATGGCTAGGATCATTTAGGACTCACCAGCATGAGTAGCCTTGTGTTGTGTTGTTGTTTTAGTAAGTTTCCCATTATAGCCAGAGGATATTTAACCTCTTAATGCCTTGTTATGAAAGTGGAACACCCACTGGTTCCATTGCATTCTGATTAAAAAGTAGGGTTCTCAACCATAAGCATGTTTGCAGTAACCTTTTTGTCAACTAGATGTGAGTGGTTGTTTTCCCTTTTGAAGATTGAGTGATTGATGTGTGGTGAAGTATTTTGGCTTGTAGAGATTAATTGGTGACTTAACTTTTACCTGAAGTATTTCCTGTTTAAATAAAGATGTTAGTTGCTCATCCTTGCCTAAGATAATTTTGAGATCTATGGCCTTAGCTTGTGTATAAGTGTTAGACTACTAATTAGTATAAGGCCCTTGTAAGTGTAGATCCGAGTTGGTTGCTTGATTGATTAGTTTGATGCTTGTGGTTGTTACTTGTTTGTGTACCACTTGTTGTTTTGTTTGGTGTATTGATTGTTGTTTATCTCTCTGTTTGCGACGCTAGACAATAACGCTACCGGAGTGGTATTTGGAGAGAATTGACCGAGGAAGGATGGGATTTTTATTATATTGATCAACAAGGAGAAGTCCAGGGACATTATGCTGAAACCAGGCAAGCTACTTCACTGAGCTTGCATCTATATACATCTATTTTGATTTACCTGTTTTACTTATAAATAGCGTAAAGGACTTATGTGGTGTTTGCCACGAAAGCCATGCTTTTGAAAACCCTTTTCCAAAATACAAGTATAATTATTGAGACACCCGACATAGAGGTGTCAGTGGTTTACGAGGATTTCGAAGTGAATTTGTTTTACTCCAAATCCTTCTATGAAAAATCTTTTTGGTGGGATTACGAACCACCCAAGTTTTGGTTAAAATATTTTGCTAAGAAAATTGGAAATGATTGTAAAAACCTTTTCAAAAGTTTATGAAAAACTATTTTGTCACTCTATGCAGAGATATCAGTTGTTTATATAAAACTATAGGATGGGAAAAACATTGTTTATTCAAAACTCCTTTGAAAATCCTTGGATGAATTATGGTATACCGGGATGCCGGTATGGAAGTGGAGAAGGGAAGTGTGGTGATGTTTATGAAAAATGCACATTGTGTCTTTGTACCATGACTACCAGCCAATAACCTGTGCGACCACATTTACCCACATATGGGCAAGGGCGTAGTCATATAATTTGCTCATGTTAGTACTGGATGCCTCAACAACGAGGATGACCTCGTTCCATGAGGGGATGGTCTGAGGACCTACCCCCTGACCTGGGTCCTCTTAATTGAAGTCTACCGGAAGCCGGTATGAGCGTATCGGAGAAAGAGGATTGAAGGGCTCCCTTGGGTCCGCCGGACAGAACTACGAGTCCTCACACTTAGTTTCTGAGGATTTAAGTGTTGGTGGAAAGTGTCGTAGCGGTAGGGTCCTATACTAGCATGAGCAAAGGATAGGCTATGGCCGGGAAACCGGATGGATGTGGGAAAAGCGTGCTACCTCTGCAGAGTGTAAAAACTATTCGAATAGCCGAGTCCTCGGATATGGACAGTTGGGAGGATGTTCTAAGACCATGTGCAAGTTTTACAAAGTTTTGAGTGTTGAAAATAAAATGAAGTGGAGGTTGTTTTATGCAACTATACCGAGGGGATGGTATGAGGTTGCTGGAAAAATAAGTAACCATGAGGGGGATATGATCAGAAAACAGGAAGGGTTTTGGAAATGTGGACAAGACGGTGGTTTTCGAGGAAAAAGGTTTTTTTTTAAAGAAATTTCCTATCTTTTAACCAAAGGTGTATTTTCGAGGAAAAAGGTTTAAAAAGACTTCTTACCCTTTTCAACAAGCTTGGTGAGAAACGGGTTTGTTTCCCACCAAGATACTGAGAAACTACTTTTCAAAATAGTTTGCCTTCAACAAGATTAAAGATCTACTCTCCCCTTTTTCGATAAAGATTTAGAGAAGTTTTCCTTTCTAAAACTAAAGTTTTTTTTTAAGATTATCAAAACTAGTGCATGCTCAAGTTGGGGGTAATTTGCGAGTACAATCAAATGTACTCATATTGGTTTCGTCCCTGGCTATCGTCTTAGCCAGATTGTAGAAGAAGAAGCAGTCCAAGAAGAAGGGTTCACTGACGTCTTTGCGAACTAGGGCGCTTCCCAGTCAGCTGCCTGTAGGGTTAAGGCGTATGACTTGGACTCCACGTTGTTTGGTGATTCCGCTGCAAGTACCGGTTGAAGCTGATGACTTCAATCACGTAAGTATATTTCTTCGGTATATATGGATGTCCTATGATGCCAATTCGAGTTATGTGCAACGACATACTGATCACGGGATTGTTGCAGGAAACATAACGAGTATCTCGGATAGCTAATCCGGGGTCCTCACACTCGCCTTCTCCACCTCTTACCGAACAGAGCAGCTGGATATTGCTCCTGGATCTATCCCGTGGCGCGCCGATCCGTGGGATCCAATGGTCTATCGGATCCGGCTTCGCCGGGAGAGACGAAACCTGCCCAAGAGCCTCTCCAGGGTAGGTAAGTGGTGCCAAAAGTGACATAGATCTGTGTTTAGTTGACTTGCCGGTTTTAATATCATTGCCATGCCACATTTTAATATATATAGATAGCATGCCACATGTTGTTAATATCATTTTCATTCAACTTGTTCAGTACTCCGTCTTTCTAGATTAACATGTATCTAGTCATGTTTTATTTTGCATATTCACTTATTTATTCCGCACCTAGTCAACATGTGCAATACCTAAAACTTCTTATATTTAGAAATGAAGGGAGTATAAGTTAACATGCCACAGGTTTTAGTTGAGGTTGCAGTGTTCCTCATTTAGTTAAAATGCTTCCCTTTTATGTTAAGTTAACATGTCAATGTTGTTTGTTTAGTTAACATGGCATATTTTCGTCAGCTACCCATTTTATGTCGTGTTAGTTGTGCTCATCCTTGTTTTTCTGTGTAGATAAGTGGAATTCTTTAGCAAACAGCACCATATTTCGGTTACACTGCACAAAATGTCAGAAAGATTGGGAGGTCTGCGGTCTCCTTATGACTCGTGATGTTCCCAACGTAGCCAGTTTAGTCCCTAGCTTCTGACGTTGGTAGGTTTATATCCTATTTGGTAGCTACATTTATTTTTATCTAGTTATCCTATTTTGTGTTCATATTTTCACATCGATGCATTGTTTCAAGAGCTACATCACACATCACAGCTGAAGTGTGCACACGATCTGTCCTCTTGGTTGATGTGCTTAGATCTCCCACCCATAGTGACCCAGTTCTGTGGATATCTTTGGTGGGAAGATAAACTTATTTAATGTAGGTAGATTCTACTCTGTTTGTATTCTCAGATTTGTTAAAAAATTGTCCAGAGCATGATTCAGACATGGTTTGAATAATAAATTAATAGGGTGAGGGAGGTGGTGACATGTTGTAGCTTTTCTTAGTTTCCCCAATTAAATAAAATTAACTCTTGGTAGGGTTTCTGTTGCCTACAAGGTAAGCCGAAGTATGTCACCCTGTTATACCACATTCTAGTACCACATAGTTCTTAGTAATTTACAACAACTTAGCAAAGAAAAGGAAATAAGCAGTCACAGCTCACAAATATACCTTGATTGTTGCAGGATGTTCCATTATACGTGGCCTTGCTGCACTGAATTCCATAGGTGTATCAACCTTCTTTGGGATCAGTTTGTCATCCCAAGTCATAAAATAGAGGTCACCATCCTCTATTTGAAAAGTTGAGGGTCACGGTTATCATAATCTAGTCCAATTCGGTAAGCAATATCTTGTGGAAGGATGGAAAGATCCAAGAAATATGGTAACATGTTTCCGTACAACCATGGATATTTGGAGCTATCAGAGCTCATCGATAACCCCAGAGATGTTTGTGTATCTAGGTACGTTCATGTCTTGAAGGTACTACTATCAGAGAAGTGATTGGTTGTTTATTCTCCGTGGCACCGTGTGGTGCTTGTGCTGCATTGTGTAATCTTAGTTAACGGATGATTTAGTAATTTAGTAATAGAATATAAAGATGTTAGATCTAAGAAAGAGACTTATTTTTTTATTGAGTTATATTTCCAAATATGTAAAATTAAAGCTTAGAATAAAAACCCCACTTCGTAACCCTGCAATCTTGGCACAGTTTAGTGTTTTTCTTCCTTTACATTGATGATCATTTTGTGTAGGGCATGGTGCTGCTGGATTATTTGGTTACCTGAAGCAAACGTTTGGTAGGTGGTGTTTGACAAGAATTACAGTTGGACGACTGCAAGAAAAATATTGTTGTTGGCTTAGTTGTACTCCTGTAGGTGTTGTGTTGCGAGAAGTTTTCTGTGATATTCGATTTGGTTCAATAACCTTCGGAGTATGATGTTAGCATGTCTTCTATGGTCTGTAATAAGTTTGAAGTTCTGATTGAGCATGATGTTAACATGGCTTCTGTGGTCTGGATGTATTTTCGAGGCATGTTTTTTCAGACTGAAATGTGTTTCATATTTTAATAGGTTTCATATTAATGAAATCAGGAGGAAATCTGATTGAATGAGGCTTGCTTTTCCTCTCTAGATTCAATGTGGTTATATGATTTGACATCTCAGCTGTACTGCTTCTCTCCATGGCTTCAGTTGCGTACTATCATCTTTTTTCGCATACTACTAGCTAGGTCCTCCATCTTTGAGCGCCATGGCTCCTGGGAGTCTGAACTGTTAACCTTGGGAGGAATATCCTGCCTCGCTTATTTGTATCAGCGAGCGGCTGCACGCTGAGAGGTGCAACTTACTTTCTGATTGCAAATGCCTCGGTGAATAGAACGTCGAACAGTGTTTGTTGCTTTACATAAAGCGTGGTGCCAAAACTGCCTCGGTTGGAATAACCCATTTAATTTGTTTTTTTATTTATAAAGCCTATTTCGATTAGTTACAACTGTATTTTTAGTCGCTTTCATGTTATTGCCAAATTAATTATCATTGGACTAATTCCAAAATAATTTTTTCTTTAGTATGTTAAATTTGGAAAACCTTTCTGATAGTATGTTTAATTTCTTTAATGTGGTCAAATCAAGATGGAGCCAAGTCCTCTCAATGCCCCGATCCTCTCTTGTTTGATCACGTAAATGTCAAAATAAAAAAAATTGATCACTTGGGCAGCGGTAAGGCGAGGTCGCGGGATCAACCTCTCGCCGAGTACCGCTGATTTAATTTCTGACCCATAGAAAAACTGACAAAGAGGCCCATGATGTAGATTCAACAATTATCATGATGAATCCGCTCCACATAAGCCTGGCAAAGAGGCCTAACTGCAGAGGCAGAGCCATGTGCATTCCAGAGCTGGCCCAAGATTGCTTATTTTGTAGTTTCAGCCCATTTAACCTCAATGATCTTGCCCAATTTCTGCTTTGCAGCTTCATCCCTCGTATTCCCAATGATACGGGCCAGGCTTGATTTCGATGGACGTAGAAGAACAGTTGGGCTAAGAATTTGGTCTAAACTTCCGTATTCCGAATCTGTAGCCCACTTACCCACGATGATATGGGCCAAGCCACCTTAGGATAGACACGTCGAAGCTTGCACGTGCGCTAAGAATTTGGCCCAAACTCGCCGGACCGCACGTGAGTCATGTGATCTTAACAAACATGTGCAGAATCCGGGCCAAATCTGCTTATTTTACAGCTTCAACCCACATATCCCCAATGATTTGGCCCAATCTCTGGCTATGTTGGACACGTGGAAGCGCATGTGCGGAAATATGATGGGCCCAAAGCTGACATGCGGGTCCTAGATATGGTGAAATAATTATATTTTTATAAATTCATTATAATTTTTGTATTTTTTAAAATATAAATATATATCTTGAAAAAATGTTAGGTCCCGTCTGAAATAATTATTATTTATGTTACATTTGTAATAAATAAAATTATTTTTCCATTATTTAAAAATATATACTGAATAAATTAATATGTGGGTCCCATACTGACACGCGGGTCCCCCAGCAGCGCGACGTGATGGCCGGTAGACACGTGTAAGAGCACGTGCGCAAAATATTGGTTTCCTTGCTGACAGGTGGTTCCCACTGGTACCGTTCCAGTACACGTACGACACAGAGGTTGTGTTGGCCTGACATGTGGGTCCGTCTGCAACATCTCTTGGACTGGCTTGGGAAAAGTGTGGGTATAGGTCTGACAGCGAGGCGTCGGACAGAGATGTGGGTGCGCAGTGGGTGGGGTCCATGTGTGTCGGCTGCCGAAGCCCGGTGGCCTGTGACGGTTTGTGTGCGGGTTCGTCATGTTCAGCCCGCAACAAAATAGCTTGTGACGGAAGGCCCCTTGAGATCCATGACAGTTAAGGCCATTTCGTCTGACTTTTTCCGGGCCGGGCGGGCCGCCCATGAATCCGTGACGAGAAAATACCGAGGGCGTCAAAAATAGTTGAGATCAGCCACGGATAGCATAACCGTGGCGACAAATCTGTCACAGAATAGAGTGATTCTTGTAGTGTTAGTTGTGTGTATTGGTTGGTCTGGAACATAGTGAGAAAGTATCACCGGAATGATATCTGCGTGATAGATATATTTATATCAGAGAGATTACAAAGGCAGACATTAGATGTCTCGGTTTGATAGAAGTTACTATCACACTTGGATTTATTCCAATGGTTTATATATGGAAGTTAATATTTATCCGAATAGTTTTTGTCAGCGGACACTAGGTGTCCCGGATCATATAAATGTGTTTATATGATAACTAATTAATTCTGGAAATATTCTGCAAAAAGAAATATTCAAATTGGGAATTAATTAGACAAAATTATGTTGTTAATTAAATAATTAAATATTAATTAATTAATTTAATAAATAAATAAATAATTGATGGAAAAAATATTAAATAAAAGAAGAAAAATGGAGCCCACTTTGCGACTGCCTAGTGGGCCACTGGGCCCACCAATGCAGACGCACCACCTAAGGTGGTGGTGGGCCAAGGCGCCATGGAAGGAGGCTCCCCCTAGCCGAAACCCAAATGGGCCCATGGGGGAAGGCGGCAGCCAAGGGCCATTCGGCCTAGGGCGGGCCCCACCAAGGGCGGCGGCGGTGGCTTGGGAAAGGAGTCCTACTCCTTCTCCAAGTCACCCCTACCCCTTGGGCCACCTATATAAACCCCCACCCCCTCCTCTTTGGAGACACACAAGTTTAGATCTCTTCTAGTTGGATTAGAGGGAACCTCTTAAGTTTAGAGGGATCCTCTCCGATTAGATCTAGATCTATTCTCTCTCTTTCTCCTTCTCTTGTGTTGAGATCTCCACCTTCATATACACTAGTAGTGCTTCAAGTTTGGACGGCGAAGCCCTGCTGAACCTCTCTCAGCTACGCGTGCAAGCTCTCAGAGGGGTGAGACGTCTGACCCTCACTCTGCTGGACCAAGGAGATCAAGCAAGGAGAAGATGACGAAATCTCTCTACAAGGCTTGGTTGAGAGAATCTCTTCATGCTACTAAAGGGAATCGTAGGCAGAAAACAAAAAAAAAAAATCCTAACAACGATAACCGAAATAGTTAGGATCTATTACTATGCAGATATAAAGTAACGGAGGGAACGGTATACATACCCTTGTAGACCGTAAGCGTCGACGATCAAAAGATCTGTTTCGATGACGACGCGTGATGAAGACGGGCGGCGAAGACGACGGCGCCGACCTCAAGGCGGTGAAGACTAACTCCTTGATGTCTACGCACGCTTCTATTCTTGTAGACAGTGTTGGGCCTCCAAGTGCAGAGTTTTGTAGAACAGTAGCAAGTTTCCCTTAAGTGAATCACCCAAGGTTTATCGAACTCAGGGAGGTAGAGGTCAAAGATATCCCTCTCAAGCAACCCTGCAATTAAGATACAAGAAGTCTCTTGTGTCCCAACACACCCAATACACTTGTCAGGTGTATAGGTGCACTAGTTCGGCGAAGAGATATTAAAATGCAAGTGATATGGATGATTATAAGTGGTAATTGCAATCTGAAATAAAAATGGCAGCAAGCAAACATGTAGCAGAAATGGTTGTAAACGGTGTTTCAATGCTTAGAAACAAGGCCTAGGGATCATACTTTCACTAGTGGACACTCTCAACAATAATAATATAATTGAATACATAGATATTTCCTCTTCACTATGCTACTCTGAGTTATTCTCTCGTTGGATAACGAACACCAATCCACCGCGTAGGGCTATAAAAACACACCTTAAAGTCGCATTCCCATGTCTAGTTAACCCCACACTGTCAACTTGAGCGCTCTAGAAGGTACTAGACAAACACCGCAATTTCATAGAGACATCCAACGCAAATAATAACTCATGATAAGTATTCCTGTTATCTTTAGCCTAAGAGCCACACACGGGGCGCACACTGTCAACTTCGCACCGTGGGACAAAGATGACTCCGGAGATTACATTAATAAAACCACTTGAGTAGCATATAAGATAATGAAGAGTAACATCTATGGATTCAACTAGATTACAAAGCTCATGATCACATAAAGATCACACCATGGGAGAGAGAGAGATAAACCACATAGCTACCGGTAGAGCCCTCAGCCTCGGGGGAGAACTACACCCTCCTCATCATGGGAGGCAGCAGCGGCGATGAAGATGGCGGTGGCGTCGATGGAGATGGCTCCGGGGGCAATTCCCCGTCCCGGCAAGGTGCCGGAACAGAGACTTCTGTCCCCCGAAACGGAGTTTCGTGGCGGCGGAGCACGGAGATGTATTCGGGAGTTTCGTCAATTGTGTTAGGGTTTACTCCGCGGGGGCTATTTATGGTCCAAAGGGCAGCTTCAGAAGGTTCCCGAGGCCACCACACGTGGCCTCGGCGCGGCCAGATTTAAATCTGGGCCAGCCGACTTGTCGGGCCTGCACAGGCCGCATACGAACTCGGATGGAGATGAACCTTTTATATAAAACGTGCGGCGGAAAATTACCAGCAACTTTCGCGACTAGACTTTTTCCATTTGACGTCATCTTCAGGTCCGAACGTGACGATCTTTGAAAATAGTTTTCAGACAGATTTCTGGAAAGTCCCAATTTGACTCCAACAAGGTTTCCTTTGCCCAATTTTGATAATTCCTACACATTAAAGTGTAAAACAAGAACATTGTGCACTTTGGCAACTATTAGTAGGTTAGTCCAATAAATGTCATAATATGATATAAAGTGCATATAAAACATGTGACAATTGATATAAAACATGCATGGAACATAAAAAATTATAGATACGTTTGAGACGTATCACTCCTCCAAGTGCCCCAAGCGTGGCACCTCGCAGAGCTTACACACATACCGAGAAAATGACGACCTCCGGGCTCTGATCCAGCAAAGCAGCGAAAGCAGAAGACTTGGACCCAGCAGCACGGCGGTGTGCGTATGGTGGAGAGAACTATATCAAGCCATGTACAGCTCCAATTGCGGAGCCGCAACTTAAATGGATGAGAGAAAGAGAGAGGAAGGATGCCTAAAAAAGGCCAAGGAGCATCCCTATATAAGGGTGGAGGGGAGCTGCCAATCTTGTTGGCTGGGCGGTGTGGGACTAAACCCCACACCAGCCCGCCTCCCCCCTTGGTGCTGCGCCATGCCTGGAGCCCATCTGGGGGGGGGGGGGGGGGGGGCAAATTCCCCTTTTTATGGGCCTTTGACCTCCGGTCAAGGCCCATTTAAGGTGGGCTACCATTAAATTCGAATTAAATCAAATAAAATATATATTTAATCATTAATAACACTTATTAATATTAAATACATATTATTTAATTCATACGAGCTCCAAAACATATTTCGTTGCCCTCCGATCTCCATCGGACATGTCCCGGAACGCTTCCGGTGTTCCCCGGTTTCTCTCACATCCAATCTAATTAAAACGTCACCTACCCTTAAGTGTGTTACCCTACGGTTCGGGATCACACAGACATGATCGAGACACATTCTCCGATCAATGAATAACAGCGGGGTCTGCATACCCATGATACCCCCTGTGCGTCCACGAATGTCTTTTCATCGTTTGAACCTTTAGACGTCCAGTCTCATCCTCTTGCCTAGCGATACTTAGATTGTCCAAGCATCATTCTCCGGTATCACGATTACCGAGCATGATCTCATCATCGACAAATCTATCTTTACTCGTGTGTGATATTACATCCTCGTGACCTAGTCACATGCTTGCAAGCTCATTGATGTAATCTCACCGAGTGGGACCAGAGTATCTGGCCTGCTATGTGGATTAGCAAATCCCGCTCTTGATCCCTCGCCTCAACATACTTCCTTCCAATACCCGAGAGGGACACCTTTATTGTCATTCTATGTAAGAGATGACGTTTGATGCAATCAAAGTATCTTTCAGAAATAGCAATTAGAGTTGATCTCACGGTCAAAAGCGTAATGACTATGTCCTATAAATATTGGGTGTGTCCATCACATCATTCACCTAATGATTGACTCCATTGTCAACTGACATAAATGTCACATGATCAGAAAACCTCAATCATCAATCGCACAACGGACTAGTAAAGAGGCTACTAGGGACCTGGTTATTTACATACCACACGTGTATTAATGTTTTCGCTTAATACAGTTATAGCATGGTATAAAACGTATTATGAACAATCGAGATACGACAAACAAATATCTTTATTAATTGCCTCTAGGGCATATCTCCTTCAGCTACTTCAACTACGTCATCGGCACTTCTTCCACAACTCCGGTGCTGGTAACATATTCTGTCTAGATCTTCAGATCTTCGTATTCGCATGTATCTTCATAGTATAGATCTTGGGCTTTTGCGTAGCATGGTAGTCGAAAATTTTAAATTACCGTTGCGCAACCCAACAGTTCGATCGACATTCTTCTTGGCACACCTACAAGTGGCCCCCGTTCGATGGCATCCAGGGACAGAATACTCTACGCACCACGAAACCCACTACAAACATCTTTGATCCCCTCCTTACGCGGCATAAACAAAATACACATCATGTTAACTCGATCAAAAAAAGCCACTTCAGCATGGGTAACTGGCATATGGGGCTCCACATTGGGTAGAGGTGGTGAAGACGACACCACACTGACACTGTAAAAAGTCTTATGGCTCTATCATGATTAAGTTGTGGTCGTTGTGGAAAATATTGGATAGTTTATGATGTTTTGATCCCACGGTTTTTTTGAACAACTGAGAAGCCAGATGCGCCAAATTTCATTCAGCTCAAGTGTAGATCACAGTTTTAGTACAAAGTTTGAGAATTGGACATCTTGTAGCACTGTAATAACATGACACTCAACTGCTCTATGAGCTGAACATATGCATCAATAACTAGTTTGGTTCAGGCAATTCTTGGGGGTCGCGAAAGAGATCCGCACGTATATGATAGACACTGAGCAATGGGTGTTGTCTTTGCCTGAGGTAGATTTCTTCCCTACTCCAAGCTCCATAAGAAGTGCTAAAAACATGCTTGAGAAATGTCTCATATGTAAGATCAAACGAATAAGGAGTAAAGAAAAAACACATGTTCCTCTTTTTCTCAAGAATGGAGATTTTGTAGCCCACCCACAAATCACCCATATTTGTCCATGGGACAGTGGAACAAAAAAACAGGGTTCTAAAGGCAACCCTTAATTATTGTGTGTTGTTTGTTTGAGATTTGTGTTCGGCCCGGTTGTCCGCTTGCCTATGCCATGTTAGCGGGTGTCTATATCGGCCCCGCCAGTCAGCCACACAAAAATAGCCTACTCCCTTATCTCTCTTCATCTCCTCTCTATACCCGGTCGACTTTGAGCTCTCTCTCTCTACATGATGTGATCACGGGATGCTGGAATATGGAAACGAGAAAACAAAACAAATCGGTAACGGGAATAACACGATATCGTGATCAAGTGTTGTTTCACAGTCCCGCCTCGAATTTGTTAGGTATCGTGAAGCAAAGGTAACGGTGCATGGGAATATAATGTTCGCTCGAATCCATATGTGTAAGTGTACGTAGGAATCAATACGGCCTTACAGGACCCGCTATTGATTACTGTTACTGACCAGAAGGAGTTCCGGGTCGTGTCTACACTTAGCCGAACCTGCGGGGTCACACAATTAATTATAATCAGTCTTTTGAGTACTATAATAGTTAGGAAGATGGGAGAATTATTCGAGAATAACTTCTGAAAGACTAAAACAATTTAGGAGAGAAAATATGAAGGGTTTCGGAGAATGAGGAAAATTCCGAAGGAACCTTAAGAGACCTTAAAAGGTCCATAATAGTTCCAGAGAGTCTAGAACCTTTTACAACATCAGGGTGTCTCATGGGCTGCCCACTTTGCTCAGCCCAAATGGGCTAGCCACATGGGCCGAGGAAAAGGGGGCCAAGAGTGGGGCGCCCCGCGTCCCTTGCCTTGGAGGTCAAGGCAAAGGGGGCGCCTCCCCCTTTGTGCGGCCAGCTCTAGGGGAGGGGTAAACCCTACCGCCCCCTCTCCCCTATATAAAGGATGGAGGTTCCAACCGCTACCCTCACGCCAAAGTGTTGAAGGGCCTCCCTTCCTCCTCCTTCATCTCGATCTCTAGTGTTCTCCAACATATGACGTAAGGCTGCTCATGCTCAGGCTTATCTTAATTCCAGTTTGGTGATCACATAAGCGTGGATACAAGCTGAGAAATCATACGTTTGATCGTATAAAGGAGGGATACATCCTCGTGGCTAGTAGGGATACACCTAACTATTGGATCTGTACCACCGGTTGTTCATCAATAATCTCTTTTCGCTACTCGTTGTTGGTAAAGATCGAGATCTATCCTCTTTTGCACCTTCATTGATATATTAACTTTTCTACGAAGGCCGGATTGATTTTCCTACCACGTATTCTATACGCTCCACACATAAGCAGCCATGTCACGAAGATGCGGGGCCTCGTCGGTCAAAAGTACAGTTAAACCAAGCAAATCACCGCAAGTCATGTGATTACCCCCAAGAGCAGGGATCACTATAGCACCTCTCAATGTGGAAGTAAGGTATCGATCCTCAGGAGCAAGAAGAAAAAGTTATCTATTCCCTACAACTAAAGTGTCACAAGTTTTAGTTGATTATGCACTGAACAAGTTTAAGGAGCAAGGTGGTTGATCTGATGGATGGAAGTTTAATGTAACCAAGCAAGAATGTAAAAGTGTCCCAATCCACTTCAATGCAAGAGGACAAGACAAAGGTTTTCTCTTATAGGAACAATGAACATGGGTTCATGGGTTCACTTAATCCTCTCTCTCTCATCTATGGTGATTATCATGTTATAGATAAAGTACACATAATTGTCATGTTTTAATGGTAGCTTTTATAACGGCTACATGTCCTAAAACACATAGTTGAAAGAAATGCTCATTTGTGTTGCTAGTGTCACCCTCGTAAGGTTAGCGTGGTTGATGTCACACCCACATCATACTTCTCCCTTTTTACCCCCAGATAAAGGATGTTGGACGGTACTGTGTCACTCAATACCTATGCCTTCTGTCACATTGGCCACCCAGTACCCACATACATCATACTTCATAATGGATAATATTCTAAACACTAGTGCAATGATTTATATTTCGTGTGTGTGACCACATCTCTCTCATCTATCTACACTTGGTGGTGTCAATCACCTCATGATAAAGATAAACAAGGCATTATGCATAAATCAAACCATCACATGCATCATAGAATATCTCCAAAGTATGACAAGTCATAAAAGATCCAACATAACAGTAAATGCATAACAAATATTATCTCACACCACAATATCCACCATGGGAATTACATAGATGACCGTAATCATGTTCAGCAGCTCATACGGTACTAATTAGTGAAGCTCAAAGAGAGGAGAGATACATAAGTTACCACCACAAACCCAAATCCAGGGGGTGGACTACTCCCCTTCATCATGGAGACGGTGGAGAAGTCGTTGGAGAAGGTGGAGACCACCCCGGCAGTGCCCCGCTGGAGTTTTCCCCCTCCAATCTGCAGCTCCTGATCTCCGTTTCGGTGTTTCTGTGTTTGTGCGGCGCTCCTTCCAGAGAACGTCGGGGGACCTTTTATATAGGCGTTTTTAGGTCAAGACGATGTCGGTGGAGAAAAGATCGAAGGCAACGGAGCCACGAGGGCCAAACGGGTGGGTCCCACGCGGCTACAGTACCTGGCCGCGTGGGCCACCCCCTTTTGATCCTCGGACCTCCGTTTGTTCGCTTCCTTCGCCCACAGGTCTTCTTCCTTCCAAATATTGACGCCCGTAAATTTCCAGGTGATTTCGTTGACGTTTGGGTCCCTGAAACATTAAAATAAGAAAACGGGGTTTTCTGCCTGTGCAGGGTTAATTCCATAAAAATAGGAAATAAATGAATATTCCCAAAAATCATTATAAAACATTGATATAACCCTTATATGATGCAAGTATGATTGGAATATAAGCAATTAAAGTGCAAAGTTCATGTATGCATTTTACATGCATCATCATGTCACAATTCGTGGTAGAGTTTTATGATTTCTGTCAAAGATGGTGGTTATCATGTCACAGTGATAATCTAACCCCAAATACGGTATTTTTTTTAATTTCCTCAAAAAATGCGGAAAAGACCCGCCATGCTGAGCGGGAACGGGCCAACCACATGGGCCGAGGACAGAGGGCCAAGAGTGGGCCGCCTCCCCCTTGGTGTGGCCAGCTCTAGGGGAGGGGTAAACCCTACCGCCTCCCTCTCCCCCATATAAAGGACGGAAGGGGAAACAACTACCCTCACGCCAAGTGTTGAAGGGCCACCCCTCCTCCTCCATCTCTCTCGTATTCTCCACCATATGCCATAAGGCTGCTTATGGTCAGGCTTATTTTAATTCTAGATGGTGGAGCGTTACTAGATTGGTGATCACGTAAGCGTGGGTACAGGCTGAGGGATCGTACGTTTGATCGTATAAAAAGGAGAGATACATCCTCGCGGCTAGTAGGGATACACCTAACTATTGGATCTGTACTACCGGTTGTTCATCAATAATCTGTTTTCGCTACCCATTGTTGGTAAAGATCGAGATCTATCCTCTCTTGCACCTTCATTGATATCTTACTTTTATACGTAGGCCGGATTGTTTTTCCTACCACGTATTTCTATACGCTCCACATATGCATGCCATGTCACGAAGACGCGGGGCCTCATCGGTCAAAAGCACGGTTGAACCGAGCAAATCACCGAAATCATGTCACAATTCGTGGTAGGTTTTTATGATTTTTGTCAAAGATGGTGGTTATGTGATGGTCTAACCCCAAATGCGGTATTTCTTTTCTTAACTAGTAGCTGTGCACGTGACCCGCACGTATTCAAAACATAAATGTCATTTCTACTTTACTGAGTTTTTTATTATCAGAGAAGTAATCTCGAACGTGTGACGATGATAACATGGCATGCATACACGTTGCATCATTTAAAATTCACAAAGCACAAAATAATTGTTGTAATTTTCAGAAATATTACAATTCAACACCAGTTCAAAGCAATAATTAAAAACCAAATCCTAAATAACAGAACATCATCCACTATCTTATTTCTGCAAATAGATGGATCTTCATGAAAACCAAATCCTAAACAACATCAACCTATTAAAGGAACCTATTGAAAGTACAAGATAAGAAGAGAATGAAGACATGTTATTAAATCCCACTTGTCCTTTAATAGGTTGCTCTTTTAGCAAATCTTTATTCATTAAGCCATTTATATATTTCAATACGTCCCACGGCTCAAACAACGTAGGATCCACACACATGACATCTGTTTGAATCCGAAGGAACCATATTGCTTTCGCCATCTTTGAACTCATGATTTCTCCCGTCCTCATCATTCATTTCCGAGTCAATTAAAATATTGCTTTTTGTCCTAAACTATGTCATATGAATCTAGCAAAGTTAGTTTTCAAAAATAAATACATAGAATAAGTAGCATGATCCAGAGCGAAATACATCTTCAACAATGCTGGAAAAAATTCCTCTCGTCATGTACTCCATAGAGTTTAACATCCACAAACCACACGATGACCTTCGTCGCAAAAAAGAAAAAAAAATCACACGATGACCTACGTCATTACAAAAATATAATGATGCATTTTCAATATAATCGATTAAAATTTAACAAAACATATTACTCTCTAGAAGATATAAAAATTAAAAAGCAAACATGATTTTTAATATCTTAATATAATCCTGATCAAACGAAATCCCTAACAATAATGTGTTCCGACCTAAAATAAGAGATATTTGAATTTGGCCTATTTCTAAAAGCTTCGAATTGATAATCATGCCCACCAAAAAGTGTAAATTGGATAAATAACTCACTCAGAGGTAAGTGGAGAAGAAAATAAAAGGAGAGTTACTGTACAAGGTTAGGTAGTAGGTGACCGTGGAGCATGAAGGCATGAACACACGGCTCTGTACTCGAAAAGAAGAAGAAAAAACCAAATTGGACACATCGGTCAGTCCTCCTCACCATCCTAATCTCAAGCTCTCTCTCTTCAAGCCTCCCCTGCCTCGCCCTTTCTTCCCACCGGCGGCAGACACATGTTCCCTTCTTCGCTATACTAGGGGACTAAGCGCGGCTCTGCCGCGCCCGTGGGCTTAAATTTTGAATCGTTCAACCGTAAAGTTGTTGTGAATTAAAAGTTTCAAAAACTGTTCAAATTCGGAAATCACCAAGTTATTGAATAGTTCAGCGCATTTGAATTCCTTTTGGCGTATATGGGAATACAAATTTGTAAGGCACATGGATATTTGAAATTTGAATTTTGCTCGTGCATATTTATTTTTATGTGATCCCGTTGACATATTTGTCATTTTTTTCCCGAGAACATGTTCTGAACTGTTGATCTGCATTTTTTAGAATTGTTTTAAAATCGAATGGATAGTTTGGACTATTTTTCGGGAAAAAAAACTGTGGACATTTGTTAATTTTTTTGGTTTGCATTATTTAGAATGATGTCAAAATCATATTTACAATTATGTAGAATTGTTTCAAGGAAAAAACTGTGGACATTTTTTAGTTCAAGCTCGAATGGATAGCTTGAACTATTTTTCGAAAAAAAAACTGTGGACATTTGTTATTTTTTTTGGTTTGCATTATTTAGAATCATGTCAAAATCATATATAGAGACTCCGCGCCCGTGGAGTAAATGGAATTTAAATTCGGTAATGTACAAATTTAATTATTACTTAGGTTTGAAGATTAGTGAAATTCAGAGGAGTTCGTGTTTGAAAGTTGTTTAGATCCCGAAAATTGTTAAAGTTGAGAGCACTGATTTATATTAGTTTTTGTATTTATTACTTTTAACTGTATTAGAATTTGTTGCTTTCTGTTTATCCGAATAGTGAACGATTCTAAGTTATTTTTCTGTAGGCCATATAGTTAATATTCTGTAGTTATCTAAAATTAGCAGGTGATTTTACAGAAGATGTATAATTAGTATAGAAAGATATAATGTTAATATGCGAGATGATTTTATATAAACTTTATAATTAATATGGAAAGCTATAATGTTTGTTGTAATTATTTTTTTAAAAAGTTGTGTAAACATGCATATAAATGTGTTAGTTGTAAAGATGTTCTTTTTCTGGAACTTTTGGTATTTTATTTGTATTTTTTTGAGTTGTGCATAGAAAGATATGATTTTTTCAATTTTATTACGTATTTTCTGTAATCAAAAAACACGGCTGACAGGCGGGCCCCGCATGTCAGCCAGACCACGCTGACGTCAGCCCTCGACGTCAGCGGGTGGCGGACGCGGGCGGCGGCGCTCGGCTCGCGGAGCCGCAACGGCGCACGGGCTCGGGCCGTGGAGGCGCGTCTCCGGTAGAGCACGCCGAGGCGCATCGAACTGGCGGCGTTGCGCGCCAAATGGTCGCCGGAATCGCTGCCGGCAACCGTTCCCGCGGCGGCGGATAGAAAAAATGCCGGCGACGAACTCCGGCGGAGTGGCGGCGACTGCGGCCGTTCGGGCGCGATTCCTCCGGCGAGGAGGTAGAGGAGAAGGCGGCGGAGCTCTCTGGCTGCTTGGATTCGACCGGGGAGGCTCGTAGCGGCGGTGCGGCGCGGCGGCGGTGGCGGCGACCTCGGACGCGCGCGGGAGAGAGAGAGGAGGAGGAGTGATTGTGCCGGGTAATTTTGCAAGAACGTCCGTCGGGTTGTGCAAAATTACAGAAGGGTCCCTCGACGTGTTAAGTTGTGGACTGCGGGTCGCGGTCTTTTTTTTCAGATGCTTTTTTTGCAAATTAGCCACGGTGGCCGGCGGGACGGGCTGCGACCGGGCGGTGACAGGGCGACGTGGCGTCCTCCTATTGGTAGATATTCGAGAATGAACAGTAACCGTCCGCTCGGGGCGACGTGGACGAATCTCAGCCGTCGATTACACTGATTGGACGGACAGGGAAGATGGGGAGACGTGGAAGCAGGACTGAAGCCGGATTCTGCGATCCTTTATATATAGTAGGATTCGTAGGTTCCGGTCACCGAAGATCATGATGAGGCAGTGGAGATCTTTGGAGAGAAGGTAAGCCAATCTCGGCATGCTCGCAGCAGGCCAGACGACCCCGAGCTAGAAGCTGACGGAGGTCTGCATTGGATTCGCTGCGGCGGCCAAGGCGCGTGTTTTGAGGGCTCCACGGCGCCGGCCTCCTCCTTCCGGGGGACAAGCGCCGGTGAATCGTAGCAAGCGCAGAGGGATCCCGGCGAGGATGCCCTGCTCCGGACCTACAGCTTCCGCGCCTCTTCAACGGTAACGCATCCTCACAACTCAGAAGGTTCATCAGTTCCCTCTCATTTCCAGACAATGCAGTTTATATGCATTTTCCAAATTGTAAATAGGTTGGTTTTTCCTACACTGTATTCAATTGGTCCCAGCTGATGCCGTTGATTGTGGAGAACTCCCTGAAGGTGTTGCTAATGGAGTTGTGAACTTATTCAGGGATGGTAGCATGCAACCTGACTGGTCAAATGACCAAAATGAGAAACCGGTTTCATGGTGGATGGATGTTGTGGAGTCTGCTAAGGTTTTTGGGAATGATAACCTCAAGGTAATTTCTGTCTTACCTTAGCTCCGCCATCTTTTTTATAGGGAATAGTGGTATTTCATTGGTTCTGCGGCAATAGGAGTTAGCTAGCTACAACATAAAGAACGAACCTGTTTTATGTAACTCAATACCATGCATGACCTTTCAGCTAGCCTCCTAAATATACATACATTTTATGATAATGCATATAAATTTGTGTTGCAGCCTATGTGCCTGAATGAAAATTTGTGCAATGAGTTAGATAAATTTCATGATATATACAACAATGTGCCCTGCCTTATAATATCCATTTCAATTTCTGAATTATATTGTATGCTCTATAGTCTTATGTTCTACCTTTAATATTTTGAATTAAGGTGGATGAGTTAGAGAAGGCAATTTCAGTTCCTGAGAGAGATCCACCTTTTACTATAGACTTAATGAGGTTGAAATTGGAAAAAGGAGAGAGGCCCCTACTTTTATGAGTATCCCATCCTTATTTTGTGGATAGCGCTCCCTGTCCCTTTTCCTCATTTTTTCTTTAGGGTCTTCATAGATGGAATAAGCTAGTTAGTACTAACAAGTAGGGGTGTATGTACTTAGCTGATCATCATTACCAATGGATATGGACACCGGTGTTTTGGGTTTCATTTTCCTGGACACTGGAATCCACGGAAGTAGCTGCCATTTTACTTTGGCTGTAGGCTTGACGTTGGCTGTTTAATACGTCTTCCGTAGATTGTGAATACCGTTCCATCTCCAGTTGCCTCTTCAGCCATTGGGAGATGACATGTCATTGCCATTGAGAGATGACATGTTGTCGCCTTCCTGTGAATATTCATGTCGGAATTTCTAAAAATATTGATACCGTGGAGTATAAACATGAACAACACCGTCAAATTAAAGGTTTATTAAACCATAATAAATATTTGGAAAATTGTAGTGCATGTGGTAATTATAGTACATGTTGTATTCTCTTGCACTAAACTTTAGAGGAAAAATACAAACTTGATTCATGTGACTAACAACTTCACTGTGCTCAATATTTCCCCCGGTTAATTCCATGTCGTTGTGCATCAGGTATGCGTGGTGAATTATCCGGTCGATAAATTTGCTACTCAGCTTGTATTCTCTAGCACTAAACTTCAGACGAAAATACCTACCATGATTCATGTGAGGAGCTGACAACTTTACTGTGGTCAAGCTTTTCCCCTGTTAATTCCATGTCGTTGTGCATCAGGTATGTGTGGTGAAGATTATCCGGTCGATGCTACTCCACTACCCGGAATTTATCAACTCTATGTTATGCTAGGTCGCCGCAAATTTGTGTATCTCCATGCTATGTCGTGCTGTTAATGGCTGGGTGGATAGTTGCTGGTGCTTACAATTGAACCGGAGCAAAGAAAATGGTGATGCTGATGACTATTATTCCAAAACAGTAAGTGTTTTCTGCTACGCTGGTGGTAACTTGTGCGAAATAATCTGAAAATATATGTGGTGTGCTGGCAATTTTCTTCAAATTTGTTTAGAACAATCTGTGTGGGTATGTTTTTTACAGATTTGCAACTACCAGCCTTACGACGGTTGTTTTATAGTTCAAATTTCAGAGAGATTTTTGCATAGAAAAATATTTGTATCCTGCAAGCAATAAAGTAACCTGAATCCAGTCTTTCTTTTTGGAAGATCGTCAGTAGGAGGAAGAGTAACTGGAGCTGACGGCCGCCCACATGACGGCGATGTGCAGGTCGGCGAGGGCGCCGTCGAGAACACCTCGTGCTGCCTGGTGGCGAGGACGCAGTTCAGGACACCTCATGCTGCGTGGTGGCGAGGGCGCCGTCGAAGTTGCTGGTGTGCTGCGAGGGCGCCGTCGAGAAAGGCACCGTTGCGCGCCGTGGAGCAAGACGCCGGTGGTGCCGGGCGGCGAGCGTGCCGTCGAATCAGGTGCCATTGTCAGGTCCCAGTGGAGATTGACCTAACGGCCGTGCGGCGAGAGAGCCTGATGGGCTGGTGGCGACGGACAGGGAGTCGTCGGGGTTGAGGGATCGATCAGTTTCAATTTCTGCGTCGCTTCCATGATTGCAGGGGGGTTGCGATCGCGGTTTGTACTTTCAAAATTTCCTCTCCGGCGAAGGTGAAGTAAATTCAGTCATTGCAAATCGCTAAGTGCACACAGGAGGCCTGATTAGTGGGGCTAAGCCAGGGGTGGTTAATGTGTTTGGTGGGGGTAAGGCAACGTTGGTATTGGTTCGGTGTTGTATTGTTCGGGTGCATTTAGCCAAAGTCCAGTTCGCTCGTTTAATAGTAGTGGAGATTAATTTTTTCCTCAAAAAATGAGGGAAAGCCACGCCACGCTGAGCGGGAACGGGCCTGCAGCCCGCGCGCGCTAGGTCATCTTCCCGCTGCTCTCCTCATCCCGCACAACCCTCGATCTTTTTCTCCCCCCGTCGCCGCCCTTCCCTCCACCCTCCACCCTCCCGCTGCGTGACCTCGGCGGTGCTCTAGATCCGGCCGTCTGCCCCCGTCTGCCGGGACTCCTCGCCGTCGTCGCCGCTTCTGGAGGTACTGCTCCTGTCCCCTCCCCCTTCTCCCGCCGTCTCGCCGCCCCCGACCTCTCCACCACCCCCATCTCCTCCTCCCCGTGGTTGCCCAACCTCGCCGTATGCCGCCTCCTCCCCCTGCGCCTCATAACCACGTTCTCTAATTCGGCCGGATCTGTAATCCTACGGTGAATTTTCTGCTGTTTATTTGGGGAAATTCGAGCTAGGGTTTGGGCCTATCATTGTTCATGCCACTGCGTTATTATAACCCTAGGAACCCTACATGTTGAGAGAGGAACAGGCTTGCCTCAACATGATCGTTAGGATAAAATTAACATGTGTGGTTACATGTTTTGATTTTTATTTTTCGCAATACTTCAGCTCATACCCTTATTTATTTGTCATGTAATTTTGTAAGGACTAAATTAGTCAGACTGATGAAAAAAGCCTTTATCTGAACTAGCACTGCTGTCTTGCACTATCATCACTTTCAATCTTAGTGAACTGTTTTTTATCCATGTGAAGAAACTTAATGTCATTAACGATTATCTTTAACCACACTTTGTAAGCATGAAGAAGATATCATCGATTTTTTTAAGTTCAAAAGATGACTTTTTTTTCCTGTCTTCATAAGACACATGATGTTGATACTGTTCTGATGTTGAGACTTTAATTCGCTTCTGAGACCCTAAATATATGTTGCTGATGTGTTTAACATTGCAAAATTTTACTATGGAGATGTATGTATTGTTTTGTGCCGAAGCAAATGATGCTGCCATGCTAACCGGCGCGGCGGCGTTTAGAATGACACTAGACCAGGACTTCTTGTTTATGCAGCATCAATTCAGAATAATTGAACCAGTTTGCGTGCTTTATTCTCAGGATAAAAGGCCGTGATAAACAATTAAGCTTCGATGTTCGGGATTATCACTCTTCTTCTGTGAGGTATCTATCTTGGATTTGAAATATTTTACATCCATTGCATTAGCTTTTGATGATGTAAACTGGTATATGTCAAATGATTGCACTAGCTAAACTATTTATCAACTCTCCTGCAGTTGGCTTGGTTAATCTGTGCTTCTTGGTGAAGATGGCAGATAATGGTAAAGCAAAGTCAGGCTCAGGAGCAGCCTATACAATCAATCTAGAAAACTTCAGTAAGCGGCTAAAGGTGTTCTGTGACCATTGGAACGGAAACAAGTCTGATCTTTGGGGTTCTTCTGATGCCATCGCAATTGCTACTCCGCCTGCTTCTGATGATCTTCGTTATTTGAAATCCTCAGCTCTGAATGTTTGGTTACTTGGATACGAATTTCCTGAAACCATAATTGTCTTCACGCAGAAGCAGATACATTTCTTATGCAGCCAGAAGAAAGCAAATCTCATTGAAACCCTCAAGAGGGCTGCAAATGAGGCTGTTGGTGCTGATATCGTCTTGCATGTGAAGGGCAAGAATGGGGATGGCATTGATCTGATGGATGACATACTGCGTGCTGTTTGTGCTCAGTCGAAATCTGACACTCCTGTTGTTGGGCATATTGCAAAAGAGGCCCCTGAGGGCAAGCTCCTTGAAACATGGGCAGAAAAGTTATCCGGGGAATCTATACAACTTACAGATGTAACAAATGGTTTTTCTGAGCTTTTTGCTGTGAAGGATGCCACAGAGATCATATGTGTGAAAAAGGCTGCTTACCTAACTTCATCTGTGATGAAAAATTTTGTGGTCCCGACCATGGAGAAGGTTATTGACGAGGAGAGAAAAGTCTCTCACTCCTCATTGATGGATGACACAGAGAAGATTATTCTTGATCCTTTGAAGGCCAAGGTGAAGCTGAAGGCGGAAAATATTGATATATGCTATCCTCCTGTCTTCCAAAGTGGAGGGAAGTTTGATCTTAGGCCAGGTGCTTCCAGCAATGATGATAATCTCTACTATGATCCTGCAAGTGTTATCATCTGCGCAATTGGGTCCAGGTACAGCAACTATTGTTCCAATGTCGCTAGAACATTTCTGATAGATGCTACCCCAACACAGAGTAAGGCGTATGAGACACTTTTGAAAGCCCAGGAAGCTGCTTTAGCAGCATGTAGACCAGGCAATCAGATGTTAACAGTTTATCAGGCTGCAGTTGCAGTGTTTGAGAAGAACGCCCCTGAATTTCTCTCTAATCTAACAAAGTCAGCTGGAACTGGGATGGGCCTCGAGTTCCGAGAATCAGGCTTAAACTTGAACTCCAAGAATGACCGTCTGATAAAAGAGGGCATGATTTTCAATATCTGCCTTGGTTTGAATAATGTCCAGGCAGAAACAAACAATGAGAAAACAAAGCAGTTCTCTTTGTTATTGGCTGATACAGCTTTAGTTAATGACAAGGCCGTAGAGCTTAACCAATTGCTCCAAGGCTGTTAAAGATGTTGCATATTCATTTAATGAAGATGAGGAAGATGTTCCGAAGCCGAAACGGCCAAAGGCAGAGCCAAATGGCCTGGAAGCATTACCATCCAAGGCAACACTTCGGTCAGACAACCAGGAAATGTCCAAGGAAGAGGTCCGGAGGCAGCACCAGGCTGAACTTGCTCGCCAAAAGAATGAAGAGACTGCTAGAAGGCTTGCTGGGGGTGGTTCTGGTTCTGGCGATGGACGTGGTCCTGCTAGGGCTTCCAATGAGCTTGTTGCATACAAGAATGTGAATGATGTACCTTATTCAAGAGAGTTGGTTATACAAGTAGATCAGAGGAATGAAGCTGTCCTCTTACCTATTTATGGCAGTATGGTGCCTTTCCATGTTTCTACTGTTAAGAGTGTGACCAGCCACCAGGACAACCGCACCTGCACTATACGCATTTTCTTTAATGTACCTGGCATGCCATTTGCAAATGATAACAATCTGAAGTCTCAAGGGGCTATCTTCTTGAAAGAGATTACATTCCGCTCAAAGGATCCACGGCACAGCAGCGAGGTTGTTCAGCAGATCAAAACATTGAGGAGGCAAGTAGCTTCAAGGGAGTCGGAGAGAGCTGAAAGGGCCACCCTTGTTACTCAGGAGAAACTCCAGCTGGCAAGCAACAAAACAAAGCAAATGAGGCTTAATGATGTGTGGATACGGCCTGCATTTGGTGGTCGTGGGAGAAAGTTGACAGGAACTCTTGAGGCCCATGTAAATGGTTTTAGATATTCTACTTCAAGGGCTGATGAGCGTGTGGATATCATGTACAGAAACATAAAACATGCTTTCTTCCAGCCAGCAGAGAAAGAAATGATTACACTCCTTCATTTCCATTTGCACAATCATATCATGGTTGGAAACAAGAAGACGAAGGATGTCCAGTTTTACGTTGAAGTTATGGATGTTGTTCAAACTGTCGGTGGCAGTAGGAGGTCAGCCCTTGATCCTGATGAGATTGAAGAAGGCAGCGTGAGAGGGACCGGAAGAACAGAATTAACATGGAGTTCCAGAACTATGTGAACAAGGTTAATGACCACTGGTCGCAACCACAGTTCAAGGGGCTTGATCTGGAGTTCGATGTCCCTCTTAGAGAGCTTGGGTTTCACGGGGTTCCATATAAAGCTTCAGCTTTCATCATTCCAACTTCAACTTGTTTGGTTGAGCTAATTGAGACTCCCTTCCTAGTGGTGACCCTGGGTGAGATAGAGATTGTTAACCTAGAGAGGGTTGGTTTTGGAACAAAGAACTTTGACATGGCTATCGTGTTTAAGGACTTCAAGAAGGATGTTCTTCGCATCGATTCCATTCCGTCAACATCACTTGACTCAATAAAGGAGTGGCTTGATACCACAGATCTCAAGTACTATGAGAGCAGGCTGAACCTGAATTGGCGTCCTATTCTGAAAACTATCATTGATGATCCTCAGAAGTTTGTTGACGATGGCGGCTGGGAATTCCTGAATATGGAGGGAAGCGATTCTGAGGCAGAGGAATCAGAGGAATCAGATCAGGGATACGAGCCCTCTGATGCTGAGCCGGAGTCTGTATCAGAAGATGATGATTCCGACAGTGCTTCTTTGGTGGAATCAGATGAGGACGAGGAGGAGGATTCTGATGAAGAATCTGAGGAAGAGAAGGGTAAGACCTGGGATGAGCTGGAACGGGAGGCAACCAACGCAGATCGGGAGCATGGTGCAGAATCAGACAGCGAGGAAGAAAGGAGGCGCCGCAAGGTCAAGACCTTTAGTAAGTCTGGTCCACCACCGCAACGTGGTAGTGGTAGCAGCAGCAAGCATCCTCCACCGCCACAGCGTGGCAGCGGTAGCAAGGCTCGTCCACCTCCAGATCGTGGTAGCTCCAGGGGAGGGCCCTCAAAGAAGCCCAAGTTCAGGTGATTGGTATGACGCTTGCCAGTCTTGGTTGTGTCCTCTGAATCTGCCCTTTCTGGAGGCA